>JAHREE010000215.1:3037066-3052397 GCA_033628505.1 Tringa tobata
CCCCAATCCCAGTGGGTAAAATACTTAGTTAGAGTGGCTAGAATTTGGATTGAAATCCTTTTGAAAAACCTCTTCCATCCCTAAGAGATGAGAGTGTATTTAAATCTTAGAGTATTTCGGTCTGTCCTGTTGAAGCTCTTCCACTTTCTACAGAGAACTTGAAATAATACTAGGATTAAGAACCAAATTCTAAATTTCTCTTTTGATTGCCCTTAACCTCCAACCTCTAGGGTCATGCTCAGGCTCTTGTTCAGTGAATAAAGTTAGTTGTGTAGAAATTTGTTTCATGCATAGTTGTACCCTGCAGTGGATCCTGGGGAACACAGAGCAAGTGGTCAAGTGAATGAAAGCTCTGTTATAAAGCCTCAAGAAAGGAAAAATAAGGCTGCTAGTTAACCCCAGTCCTCACTTCTAGTGTCTTTTGGAGTACTTCACTCTGTAACCTTGACAAAGTTTTTTTAATTCACGTACTTTGGTGTAATTAATACATAAATCCTTGTTTTTATTGGATACAATTGCTGTCTTGGTTAAAATAAAGGTTTGGGGCATGGTAAGACTCTGTTTAAAATATACACCCATGTTGCTTTAGTATTTAAAATATGAGACTAATGAAACATAAATTCTACACATATTTTTTTCTGGGCTTCACTTCTGGTTGGGATTTTACTTAACCTGCAGTTTCCAAATCATCCTTATAGCCACAGTGTTACTTTTGTCAGTCTTTCATCTGCATGCAACAATTGACTGGTCTTGCAAATTTCCAGAGGAAATTAAACCTAGAAAAAATGTGGAAGATCATCCAGAGTTAATATGATCTGTGCAAGTTGAGAAAGAGAATAAGAATGGGAATAAAACAGGTCATAATTGGCGTACAAGTCTGTTCCCTTCATAAAGGTCCGTTGGAAAGGTCCTGCCCTCTCTTTCATCCTGGACTAATGATGGGCAACATGAGGTTTCTACACTGAGTAAGCAATTTAATCTGACTTCTGTTATGCAGAACAAAACTGCCAAGCACAGAGTTTTCCAGGTATTTTGATTGGTATTGGAAAGGAGAGAGACAGGGAGGACTTTAAAAACAAGGAAAGGGAAGAGAATCAAGGGAGAGGGAGAAGAGTATTGATTGGCCAACAGTTTTACTCGGTACAGATGAGACACATGCTATAAAATGGATTTTATTCTGATATATGTTCCTGTAGGCAGGGTGATAATATGTACTTATACAAACATTTGTATGTAGTAGTATGTCTCTAAGGGGAAGCAGGGGAGAAGAAGTAGAGAAGAGAGCAAGCAGACAGCAGTAAACAAAAGAAGGGGAAGTAAAGGAATGAGGAAAAGGAAAATGGAAGGGAATGCGATAACATTTTGTAAGAACTGGGAAGCTCTATTCTATGTTTTGACACCAAAAAGTTGGGAGTGGGGGTTACACAGCAGGAAGGAAGAGGACACATTTGAGAAATAAACTGGGCAAGGAACAGTGAAGTTTTATACTCTTGCACTTCACACGTAGCAGGCAGCTGAATTATCTGCAAGGAACACATCTGGGCTTCAGAGGAGTTGTGCCCTGGCTGCAGAAACACCACAACCACTATCAGTACACTGCAGCGGTGGTTTGGCAACGTTTAAGCTCAGGTACAGTGTCATGTAAACAGGTGAGCTCACCCGAGGAATCGCTTTCAGGACCTGAGCTGTCTCTGTAAAGAGCCATGGGTCCTGGTTGTAAGAGGTTTCTCAGCTGGTACACAGGGGTAAGCACAAGATGGCTTTGTGCCTTGGTTAGCTTCACTGGATAATCTGAATATGAAATTCCTTTTAGAGCTTATTTATATACTACAATGCAGTGGCTTGGATAAAATGTAGACTCTCTGTGCTACCTTAGCCATTACACATAGAGAGTTACTATCACAAAATGAATTATTGAAACAGAGCCAGTCATACAGCATCTTTCCTTCCCAAATCCGGTGCCTAGGAAAAAGTAATAAAAGTATAAAAATTTTGCTTCCAGGATTACTTCCCAATGTTTCAAACAGGCAATCTTTATGAAACAACATGCTGCAAAAATCTGACTGTTTTCATCACTTACACCCTTACCACTTTCTCTTAAAGCTATTATTTTCTAATCAGGAATTAGCCAAATATGTCAGTCTCTGCTATTTACTTTGACAAATACCTTAAGGCATATTATGAGTTTAAACCTGTCTTTGAGTTTGTTTTCAGTGATTGACTGCTGTGCAGAACAAAACCCTGTCTATCAGCTTCTCTTAATTTCTTTGGTGCTATCAACAACAATGAGTATCAAAGGATTCATTTTTAATAATGCATGTAAACAGACTTAAGTGAACTTTCCTGCTATAGAGTTCTTCATCTATTTGTAGAAACAGACCAACGTCCTGATAACAAATCTCTCTGGATTGTAGAGCTTTCCCTTGCGATTTTATTTAATGACCATTTAAATATGATTGATTTGCTTTGGAAAGGCTTGGAATTAGGGAATCTCAAGACTTCACGGCCCTGTGAGATTTTACAAATCACAAATATTAGAACTAATTTTTTCTTTACATCATCTTTTTGAAGATAGCAATAGGGATACTTGTACCCTTATTACCTTCCTGATCTCTGACCATATCCTTTTGATTATCTGTTTTTGTTCCTCATCATAGTTTAAAAATGTTATGGTTTGTTGCTTTTTTTTTTCCCCTGTGAGATTGTATTCTTTTGAATAGTGTTTATTTATATTCTGGATTTGAACACTAACACTTGTAGTTCCTATTTCTAGGAGACTAAGAAGCAGTGTACAATGATTAAGGAGCATTACAAACTCATTCCATTTTTTATTAAGACTGAAACTAAAGCTCTTAAAGAAAAGAGATTTGTAAAACAGCAATCTGTATGCATGTCTGTATTACCTGATGTCTTATCATACCCTCATGGGAAACTTGGCAAACCTAAGGTTTTTAAGCAGCTCCATACGGATCCTGCATCTTCCTGAGGCTCTAATGAGGGGCAGAAAAAAGAACCTGAGGTTACTAAACTTTTTCCAGCTTTTTGGACTTTTTTTTTTTAGAACAGGTGTTTTAGGTAAACAGAGCCAAAGCTCTGAAGTCATGAAAAAAAGCGTATTTAATTTTTGGCCTATGGACAACTGCTACTTTAAAAATGAAAGTGGTTCATTTCTGGGAGAGAATGCTGTTGTAAGCAGGTCACACAGGCCTGCCTCGGACTCTTAAGGGACTGTGGCTCCAGAAATACATGTTCCTACCTTCTCCCTTCCATGTCCAGACAGGATGTTGAATGCAGACTGAGAAAGTTTTGAAACCTAACATTTCCCCTGCAAATACACAATGGGATTCCTGGTAACAGCTAGTGTTGGGATTTCAGAGACGATGTGGTATGAAGATCTATATCTTTTAAGTACCCAGCCTCAGGGGACAAGTGTTTCTGGTTCCCTGTAGAAACCACTGTTTTTTCACAAAGCTGGAGGAGGAACTTGTCACCTGTGTCTCTCTCTCCCTTGTCCTAGAAAGAGTTCTAAACATCCTGCACCTCCTACTCTCACAAACCTCTTCTGCCATTTCTTTCCCAGCTTCTCCCTCGTCCTGATGCTAAGTCCCAGAATGGTCCTGCTCCCAGCCTGCCTACTCAGTTCTTTCCAGGATCTTTGTTTGGAAGCCTCTATATTGAGTGTCTTCCTTGTTTGCGCTGTCATAGTTATTCCTCATTTTTCCTTGGATCCCTCACGAGCCCCATCCACTTTCCCAGCTTTCTTCCCCTGTTCCCAATACCACTTAAGTCCCTCCGACTCTGGCCCCATTTTAAAGCTTACTGATTGTTGTTTCTATCACTGTCACTTTCCTTTTACCCCTCTGGTTTCCGGTCTCTGTCTTCCTTTCCCAGTTATCTTTTTCTAATGCTCTTCACACATCTTCATGGCTGACTGGTTTCCTTCCTGTATTTTCAGTCAGAAAAGGTGTTACTCGCTCTTATGTTGAAGTCTCTGGAAGGGGTCCTACAATTTGCACGAATATAGGTTTAATTACCTATTCTATTTGTCATTTTAGTACCGGTATTTTTTACTGGTATTTTTGCAGAGATAGTTAGATATTCACCAGAATCAAAATCCAACCCTACTGAAATATGAATCCCTGCCTCAAGTTGTAGGGTGGATGCATCTCTCGAAAGAAAGATTTAGGAATAAACAGCAGCTTAGATTCCCTTTTCTTTGTCTTCAGTTGGATGAATCTGTTTAAACTGATTTTTTTCCCATGATTTCAATGTGAGATGGAAAATAGTATTAAAATGTGGTAAAATTATGCACAAACATAAATAAATGTTTTACGCTGAAGAGTGTAACCTTGACAATAGACTCTGTTACTTGTCACAGTAAAGATATATATGGTTGCTTTCACCCCATTTTTCTTCTTCTACTGTCAAACGGCTATGGTGGGCTGTATGCAGATAGACCTTCACTGGCTTTAATGATGCCTTATGAAACACTGAAGCTTTCTTTCTAATCTCCTCATGAATAAGGAGCTCATTTTTGTATGACCTTAAGTGGAGGGACTGTCTGTCTATGAGTATATGCATCAGAGTACAATGGGCTCTCATCTGTTTGTACCCTTTAAGTATTATTAGACTATAAATTAAACATTGACTGTGGTCATAATAACAACGGGCACAGATTAACTCAAGACACCAATAGTAACCAGCTTCTGCTGGGCATTAAATTAATCGTTAAGGAAACAAGTGTGTAGCATCCTGGAGTGCAAAAGGAAGAACAGTTTTCCTGAAAAGTGATGTATAATTTTAGCATCTCACCCAGCTAATACTTTCTGGGCAGTGCAGAATGGCTATAAATTGCCTCAAAGTAGCAATATATTCTTCACTTAATTTGAATTTGGGGTCTCTTCGATTTAAATTGTCCTTACAATGAGAAGATATGCTCTAATATACATGTAATTATTTTGAATAAAATATCGTGTCTTCTAGGCTTTCTACTTTGAAAAGAATAGAAATCTTGACTTTATAGTAGAACAATAGCATTCTTAATGATGTTAATAGTTTCTTGATAATACTAATTACACCCAATCACAGATTACTGTTAATTGATTTTTTAATAACATGCAAAATAATCTATTCCAACAGACAAGTTATTAATATATTTTCTACATGGATTGATAACAAACTATAACATACATTTACTGACTATGCTGTTATATGCATGCTTCATCTCACTTGTAAGTCGGTTGACCTTAATAGAACAACCTGCAATAACGACCAAATTCTTTGTAGAATCATGATCTAGTTGGTTCACTAATTGTAACAGCAGATACTTTATTTATAGTATTTGAAGACAGAAATCCTTTTAATTATTATGGAATAATGGCTATTGTGTGTTTTAAAGAAATTTGCTATGAAATATTCTACAGTTTCTCTGTATTTTTGTTTTTGATAAAGGCCAAACCAGAAAACTAAAAATTGGAAGCTAACACTAGAGAACTCGCATTTCTAGAAAAGTACCAGTGCCTTGGCATCTGCTAGTTCTACAGTTGTTCCTAGCTTTAGTTTTTCTCTTTCATAGGAGAGATATGATGCTGAATGCTGTCCAGATGTTGCAGATAATACCTGCCAAGGGGCATATACAGCTATGGATGACATAAGGAACCTCCTGGAAGATTCCCCACTGCACTGTTGCCTTTTGCCACATTTTGGAAAGAATAACTAAGCTAACAACTTGGAACTTTGGTTAGAAAGAAAAAATTCCCAGCAGTCTTTTCAAAGAACCACATCCTCATGGTAAGTAACCTCAGCACCTTTACAGTGGTCCAGAAATCCTAAGGCAAAGGATTTTTTTTTTTAATTATTAAGTTTGGAAATTCTGAGAAGTAAAACTCCATCATTCAGAGTTTGGGTTTGGATTCTAAAGGTTTTGGTTGCTGATTAGTACAGAGTAGGCTAGATATTTTATCAAGTCTGTGCTGTCCTGATGACTCCTGAAATCCAGTGTTATCTTTTCAGTTATATATATGTACTCAAATCCATGTTGGCAAGTATAAAGTATTTTTTGAGTTTTTTAAAATACAGATACTTAAATAATTTTGATCTTTCTACTTCAATAAGGCAAAGCAAGATGGCTGCCATATGAAATATTAATCACCCCTAAAAGGATTTTATTATACATAATTAGAGCTATGGTTTTGTCCGCTTCAAGTTGTTCTTAACATAGGGGAACCCAATTTAATCAAAGGCAATGCATGAAGTGTAGCTGCACTGACTTTCATTCACCGTCTTACTTTTATGCAATATGAACTATTGTTTAGGATTAAAATCTTTGGCAGAGGGAGCACTGAAAACAGAGCAGAATGACCCCAATGCAGAAACACTGTTTGGCTCTCTTTGCAAGGGTAAACTTGGAACTATAAGAAAATATGAGTTAGTAGTTACTTGGGCAATTCAAGTCTGAGCTCCCCAGTGGTATAAGCATCACAGGCAGGAAGTCTTGTTCTTCACACATGCACAACTACTGGATGATTTTTCAAATAATGAAATCATAATTGCTGTGAGATGCTCTCTGATCCTCTCTTTCATGAAGTCTTGTAAATAATCACTTTTTTTTAAAGAAAAGTTCAAGCAACTTTTTAAAACATAAAGTAAAAAACAAAGCTTGCTTTTAGAAATAATACCCAATGGAATGACTTTCAGCTGAATAATGTTTTGTCTTTTTATTGACACGTCTTAGCTTCTTTATGTCTCTCTGTTTGCTCACATCAACCTTGTTATTTTTTACTTTACAAGAAAGCAAACAGCCTGCAAATCTTTTCTGCAGACAAGTCAATACATTTTTATACTTTCTGGTGTTTTATTTTCAGGGAAGTTCACATGGAGAGGTTGGGCATGAAGCCAGATGTCCTGGAGGTAATTCCTAGAGCTGCAGCAAGCTGTGCACTTACTAACAACTGCTTTGAACAAATATTTCCAAATGGCAAGCTCACTGGTGCTTGTCTGCTGAGCTGGGTTCAGGAGAGGAATGGTTCACAGTCTGTTGTTGCCCTGTGCCATTGCTTCATGCTCTGGTCCAAGAACAGAAGAAAGTTTAAGGAAGGTGAGTGTGGGGAAAGATGCTGGTATTTTGGAAGTCTGGTGTAGATTAGCAGGGATGAGCAGTTTGAGTGATACAGTGATATGCTGTAACGCAAATTTGAAGAAGGCAACAGTGATTCATTTTCAGTATCTAAATAATTTAACTTCCTATTTCAAAAATTTCTATATCAGTATAAATCATCTTAGAATCCTGCTACATTGGTAAAGTGAACAAAGGCTTGATTCTGAAAATACTTATGCATAAATCTCTTCTGCCATATCATGCAACGAGCCAGTAGGACAAACTGCAGAAACAGCACAAGCAGGAATTGCTATGCTGAAATGACTAGGATTATATATATATATATTTTAAATCAGCTTTTATTTCTAAGACGTTCTTCAAAAGGAAGGATGAAATTAAAGCAGTTTCAATGTGATAATTCCTAATAAGACCTTACACTTTTGTAAATAATGCAAACATAACTTTTGATTTAATCTCTCTCTTGTGTATATATGCACATTGAGATATGCCTGACTAGTAAAAGCTTTGGAACTTTTGCTTTTTCCATAGTCTCTGACGATGCAATGATAAAGTAGTCATGTCAGACCAGGAACTACTTCATTATAACATGATCAAAGGGAAGTGCAGAACACCAAGGCATTAGTACTCAAGAATGTCATGATATATAAATAGCTCTGAGAAAGTGATAGCACAACTTCAGAAAGTTGTGCCAGCCATTGGATTCAGGTATTTTCTTGCTTCAAGGAAGTCTGGTGCTAGAGAAAGAATTAGTTGGGATCACTGCTGCCCCCTGTGTTGTGGGAGACACCGTGATGCGGTTGTTTGCAGCTGTGGACTGGCACTTGGGTTGTTAAAAGACTTCCTAAGTGTTGCCACAAGCCTGTCTTGCATGGGTGGGTATCAGAGACTGAAATGTCTGCTCATTTGTATGGGCAGCTACTGCTTGCTGCTAGTACTACATAAATGTCCAAAATAATTTTTAAATGACTGTGGAGCATATCTATCACCTGAACAATGCATTCACTTTTCTTCTGAATTAAACAATGTTTTACGGTGGTAGAAGAGACCAAGGTGCAGACCTGTAAACCTCTGCTTATTAGTTATTGTTAGAAATAAAATACCAGTGCAACTCTGAAAGATATATAGGCTATAGTTATGGAGTATGTTTATATTACATATATTGTTAAACTAATTATATATTAATTTGCTTTTATTGTATATAATGATACACTATGCATTATGAATTTTGAGAAGTACAAAGCTTGGATCTGTATGTGTTGCATCGAATATAGTGGGCGGTCTGGTTCCTGGTTTTACCTTAAAATCCTACTGGGCAATGAGATTGTGTATTAGCAGTGAAACACTAAAGTAATGGTAAAAGTTGTCCGAATCTTGGTACTGCTAGCTGCATAGACCCTTTTGAGCCTTTAGAGTACCACATTCATATCCATGATTTGCCAAAATCTTTAGAGATCTGCCTTTGGAGATCTTACCTATCTCCAAAGATCACTTATATAATACATCCTTGTGTGATCCTCAAAAGTTGCCTGATTGTTTGCTTGCCTGTAAGGGAAAACACATATTCCGTGCTCAGCTCATAGCCCAGACATGATACCACTAGAAATTCTGGAGACAAGGGCTTTCTCCAAAAGAAGATAATGAGATGCATGTCAGAGTCAAGAAACAATATTCATGCTAGGTATGCTAAAATACATGAGAAATCTTATGTGCTCTTCTGAAACAAAGAGGTTGGACAAGAAATTACTGCTCATCTTCATTTTCCCAATATGATGTATAAAAACCTCAAGACGCTTCTGTTTATGATGAAAACTTTAAATACTTTGAAAATAGTCAGTCACTGTAGAACATGGCCCAGTGTGGCTAGTCCAAAGCCAAGCATTTTGGAGAAAGACAGGATTCTTTTGATATTGGTCTGTCAGTAGGTTGTAAAACAGGGCCAGATTTTAAGTGTGTTTTTGGAGACATACTTTTGACTCAGAACAAGAAAGAACCCCACAGAGGATGTTACCTGTTCTGTGCTTCAGGATAGCTCAGATTTGCTGATTAACCAGCACTTATTTTCCTTGTATCACCTTCTTTTGCTCTGTAGAAAGCAGTCTATAAAGTTAATGTCCAAAACACTACCTCAGAATCTCTGGTTCTGCTCCTTGCATCCCTGCTTACTCCTTTCCACAGCAGGTATTTCTGCCACTTAGATTATCTCTGTGGCCTGATCCTTTTTTTGAACTGGAATTGGAGAAAAGCCAGAGTGAAGTTGACTATGCTTGAGACAAGACAGAGACATGTCAATCACTGCTAGGATTTTTAAACTCCGGTGTCTCGGGAGTAGAAGGTTATATCTCCTGTATTTTTCTGCCAGATAAAGCACCATTTCCAGCCTTTACTAAGCATAGTATGTTAGGATCACTGGGCTTGAAATAAGCTTGGAATGGCAGACCTTTTTATAGTTTGGTTGGACAAATATTGCTATGTTGCAAGGACAGAGGATAAGGGATACTGGAATTAAAATCAGGAACATTAGCTACAGAGACAGTGTGGCTGCCTCTGTGAGCAGAGGAAGAGGAAAAGGCTGGTGTGTAAGATGCAGGTGAAGAAAAGGCAGGACTAGGAAACCTTAAATGAAGGAGACAAATGGTTCATGAACCCCTGTTTCTGTAACAATAGTTCTTGTCTCCTGGAGAGGCAGTCTAAGGCCTAGTAATTCACAGGTTCCCTCATCTGAGACTCGACCTAGCTAAAAATAAGCCTAGTAATCACAGTCATATTCTGGGAAGAGATATTGACCTCTGAGAAGTTCCTGTTCTCTCAGGATTTGATGTGGTGTGGTGGCTGCCAGAGACCTGTGCCCCTCCCTGGTATGGTTGGGCTAGTCTTGTAAATGCTGTGTTTGCTAAGCTGACATCCAGAGAGGGGTGAAGCTCTCTTCCAGCAGGACCCTGCTGCTTAGAAGTACTAAAAAAGCTACTGAAAATGGCACTGTGGTGTACACCTGGCATGTAGCATTGGCTATATAGCATAGAGGCAGATGTCCTCACCACAGACCAGTCCTAAGACTAGACTGTTGCCTAGCTGCTTTGGCAAAGTCCCCTGCAGAATTTTCTGTTCTGACCCTCTGAGGTCACTCTTACATATCAAATTTTTTATCTCCCTGCCTCATTGCTCATCGGGAATGGACTTTATATTGATTGTGGCAAACAGCCAAAGCCCTCCGAGGTGACAGGCACCTGGTGAGCATGAAGAAAAGTGCTGAGAATTACATAGATAAAAGTGGGAACAAAGAGAGGGGAGGAAATGGATGGGGAGTTAGCATTTTCTACTTGTATAGAACCACTCCTGTTGGTGTTCAGTCTCTGTTCTAAAAGTAGGTGATTACTTTCATGCATAACAGAGAACAGAGTTGTGACACTGATGGATCTGATCTTTACAGCTGTTGCGACAGGGCAAAGAGGGCTGAGCAGGCAAAGAACACATTGGTGTCTGGAAGCAGGTCACAGCCAAGGTGATGGACATGTAGGCATGTGTCACTAGGCAGAGCACCTGATGCAATCGGTTGGTATTGCCCTGGGCTCACACATGATATGCAGAATTGATTGTTACACCCTGTTTTTGTCTTACTGCCATCGATGGCAGTGGGGACCCCTTCTGGGAGTACAAGCTGTCCCTCTAAGACAAAGGGTGGGTGGTAGGTGGATGCTGTATCTGTTGACAGTTGGTCAGGGTGGTTATTGCACAAGTATGGTAGTCCATCACTGCACTTGTCAATGCAAGCCTAGGTCTTCCAAAGGAGGAGTCAAGCTCGGGATTCCTCTGTGATGTGATGGTGTGAACGCACAGGGAATGGAGCCTTATGTTATTACCATGGCTGCTTCAGAAGGAAGACCCCGGCCTTTTTGTTGCTTTGGATGTAGTTTCATCAAAAACAACGCAAATGTTCTCGGAGTTCAGTAGTATGTGGATCTAAATATGAAATGGGGGTTTGAATTCAAGATGAAATCAGGCCAAAAATTCAGATTTGGTACAAAACTTCTTAGCTGCTCTTATGAGATTTTTGGTAATTTAATGGTAAAGTTCTTATGATGTCATTTTCATCTTGTCAGACTGGAACTAGAAAACAATGACTTAATTAGTTTTGAATCTGATAAGGAAATTGCATAGTTTCAGATACAGGTTTGTTGTTTTGACCTATGTCTGTCCTGTACTGAAGGTAAGGCTGGAAAATATCTCCGCAGTTAGAGTCTAATGGAAAAACCTCCTTACCATGCCATCAGTATCACAGAACTCTTCCCATCTTCAGATTTTGTCATACTTGAGCAATGCTACTGATAAAGCAATGTGAATGTGTTAATTTTTAGCAGAAAAAGTTAAATGGAGTAAGTGGCACCACAGTAAATTGTGGCACTGACTAATGAAGCTGTATTTGTTTTTTTTTCTTGCTATAACTTTTGATAAAATGTGCAAGAAAAAAGAAGTTTTACAAACACTGTAAATCCCACTGTGAGTTCATTAGTCAAATCAGAAAGCAGTTGTACTTTTTAATAGGAATTTTTATATACCATCATAGGCCTGGAGCTGTAAACTTTAAATCCTTAATTTAAATATAAGGCTGCTGTAGCCATTAGACTGGTGTATAATCTCAGATAAATACTAAGGTAATTTGTTTGCCTCTTAGCATTTCTAAAGTAGAGTGTATATTATTACAGCAAAAGTGAGCACTGTGCTGTAAAAGAAAAACAGTTATTACTGCTTTGCAATGATTCTTTCCGTTAATTTTCTTACTAGGATAAAATGCTTTATCTGAAAAACAGAAATTTAAGTTATCACATGTATGAAACTCTTTTCATGTGCAGAGAAAACAAAGATGAAGATGGGCATGAAAATCTTTATTTTCTTATACATGCCATATATATGATGACACTGAGGTTCTGCAGCCTGTATTATTCTATAAAGTAAAAGCAGGTCATCAGAGCTGTTCCTTCTGGCCTTATAGTGAGTAAGGGTATTTGTGCATGCGTGTTTAGTGGAAAGAAATTAAGATGGATATAATAGAAACTATTTATTTACTTCTTCATTCACTCACATTTGTAATAGCTATAAAATGAATATTCTTTCAGGCTCAGAACGCATTTACAGTTAACACATTTCCATTGCTATTTTGATACACTGTGACTGGATGAATTTGTCTTTCCTCACTCAGATTTGGTATCACACCATCTTCCTGATTTCCTATTATGCAAAGCTATATTTCATTACATGTTGACATTTTAATGTTAGTTGCCAGAGTCAATGACAGCAATTTCACTTGTTTTGCTTTCTGTGTGTATTTTCCTTTTAGTAGTATTGTCTTCCATCATTTTCTGATACAAAGTCATATATATTTGTGACAGATAAATTGAATACAATTTCCTTACAAAATGTCAGTGATGTTCTGGAGGTAGTGATGATCCGTTTATTTTGAAATGAAAGTCAATACTTGTGAATTTTGTAGTTCTTTGAGGGAACAGGTGCAGGCTTTTAATGCAACTAAATAACTTGCATTTCACTTGCATGACACTAGATGGCCTTTCTGCTGTTGTTCTATACCATAATACATGGAGTAGTAAGGTACACATAGACTTCAGACCTGGGATATTACCTGGTGACCTGCATTTTGCTCCTTACTTGTTATGCTTGGGTACATAACTCTTCTAAACTAGTCTTCAGTATATCATGGAACTACACTGCATCATCGTTTTGATTGTCTTCTGTGGTAGTCATTTATTGGTGTAGATGGTAGGTTTTTTCTTTCAATATTAAGATGGTGCAAGTGAACAAATATTAGTGATTAATCTGTTGTGGCTAGAGATGGATGATTTTCCAGAAAATTAATTTGCTGGAAAACATATGGTTTTGATATTGTGAATTATATTGACCAAAAATATAAATAAAAAGAGGTTTTGTCAGCATTTTTCTGAGCATCAATTATTTCTTGTTAAAGTAACATTTAGGAACTAAAGGCACATGAAAATCAATCTTCCACTTCCAGCCACAATTGTTCTTACTGTTCATTGTTTCAGAGATGAAAAGCCCCTATTGTTCCAATTTAGCTCGATCCAAAGTGCACCTCCACCCCCCTCTAGTTGGACAAGCTCAACTTCACTATTAAAACCTCTATGTGAATAAACATCCCACTGAAATTACCTGATAAATAAGGTGAAAATACAATTAAACTGGAATAGGCAAGTTTCATCTAACCTGAAGGATTAAATTTGCCAACAGATTAATTAATTTTTCAGTGCAATAAGTAATGTGTTTTACTTTGTAAATTTGAATCCCCACATCTTCAAATTACCAAATGTGGCTCACGGTTTATCAAATGGCTCATTTCTTGCTGTGATTATCTCATCAGCATGCTTGCAGGACATTTTATGCCCATTTTTTCCTTGTAGACTCTAATCCTTTAAATATTTTCATATGGAGAATCACTGCTGCTCAGTGCAGTATGTGTTTTATTGAGGATGTGGGCCAACTGCCACTGAAGAAAGTGGAAAGATTCTCACTAACTTGACTTAAAATTGAAGCTCATCAGCACAGGAAATATGCACATGTTTAACCTATTACTGTTTATTTGTGTCTAAGTAAAAGGAGTACCACCAAACTTGCTAACTTATCTGCCTCCAAAAGTTTTCCTACTTCTCATATGTTGCCAGTATAGGCTGACAGCACATATAAGTGGATCAGCAGTGACATTACACATGTGCAGTCAGTGTATGAAGCTCCACTCTTAATTTGGCCACATGCTGTTTGCCTTTTCATGTGAACTAACATATCTGATGGCCCCATGGGTAGCAATTTGTGCCAGGCTATCATGCCTGGATTCTATCTGAGTTAAGAAGTTTTAACATTCAAGTTATACAAGAAAATAGCATGACTATGACGCAGGCAGGGAAGCAATTGCAATCAACTTTTTCTTTTCATCTTTTTTTTAAATTTAAATCTGCAAAACATAACGGGATGGTGGATTGAATCACAATCGTAGGTGATGTGGAGACACAACTGGGAGACGATGCAATATTTTGCCAACCTGGAAGCTTCCAGTGGCAGCTATCAAATTCAAAGTGGAGGTCTGGCAAAATATCAATTGACTGTGATGCTGAAGAGACACAATCATGTCAGGAACTAGCTGTAATGCTTTTATTATCTCTTCATAGCTCTATAGTTTGCTCATTTTTCTCTCTCTGCTGGTATGTACTTGTTTTAAGTGTGAGATCTAGTGAAATGTCAAACTGGAAAGATACTATTCAAAACAAGGTATTCTGGAAACAGACCTTTAATGTATTGTTTGGTTTTAAAAAGTCTAGATTGTACTGGTGGAGGTAAACATAAGGCTGTAGGAAGACTAGCTACTCATTTGGTCAAAAAATTGCCTTAAAGTCAAAACATTTTGTAATCTGCCTTTTTTTTTTTTTTTTTTCCCCCTCTGTTGAAAAAGGTAGTACTTTTATATGACCTGCACCTGGACTAGAGAAGTAAACAAGGCCAGGGCTCAAATTTGAGAACTGACATATGATTGATGATATGGTTTATCTATTAGCATGCTGTTGACATAGTTCTGTTGCAGGATGGGCCACCCTCTCTTCAGGTGAGGAGAGAAAGGAGAATGGAGCCATGCTGTGCCCTTTGTCTAAGGGCCAGGAAACAGGCTCTGGTCCATTTTGCTTAGTAGCAGACTGCTTCAAGGGCTCAGAAAAGATCCAGATTCTCTTATTCATTTAATTAACTTGTAGCTTGAATTCTTATGTGATACTTTCAAAAACTGTAATTTAAGTTGGCTGTTTCTGTCAACATACTTTCAAGGGCACGCACATAACAAATAAGGAAAAGCTATCTATCTAAAGACATCTGGTTATTGTCTCATGGTCTTGAAGAAAAGGTGCAGATGAACAGCTGTAAATAGTCTAGATCAAGGTGATATTGGAGGTACATTTCATCTTAGAGTAGTGAAATAATGCAAAGAGTATGTCAATATGTTATATTATTATATAATAAAACTGTTTTATTAAAATAATAATCTAATAATAATGACAGCTAAAGTGCTTTCTGATGTTACAAATATATATATATTATGAAAGTATCAGCTATCTCCCAGGAATCACTCCCAGTCAGAGCTTAAGTCTCATCAAGTTAATTTCTGACTGCTTCTCCCTTTCCCAGCCTTATTTGATAGAAAATTTTTGG
>JAHREE010000215.1:3052446-3128479 GCA_033628505.1 Tringa tobata
AGCAGACATCTTATAACAGAGTAGTGAAATAATGCAAAGAGTATGTCAGTATGTTATATTTATAAAATAAAACTGTTTTATTAAAATAATAATATAATAATAATGACAGCTAAAGTGCTTTCTGATGTTACAAAGATATATATATTATGAAAGTATCAGCTATCTCCCAGGAATCACTCCCAGTCAGAGCTTAAGTCTCATCAAGTTAATTTCTGACTGATTCTCCCTTTCCCAGCCTTATTTGATAGAAAATTTTTGGAAGCACTGTCTGCAAGTGATTACATTTAAACTTTTCTACATATGTCGGTTCCAGAAGGAAAAGGTTAAGGTCCTCTTGATTACACTACCCTTTTCAGAATAAGCTCATGGTCCAAATATGGAATCTCTTGAAACAACACTTTTTTGAAGGAAAAGAGTTTTGATTTTGAAGCATCCCACACTATGGAATATCAGATGTTGTAAACAGAGATTGAACAAAAAATTCAACATTATAAGTGAAGCTCAAAATAGCACCCAGGTAAATATTGATGATAAGTTTCAGTTTCTGCAGTGAACAGAGCAAGGATTGTGTGGATATTGTATTGGGACCAAATGACTTCTCATCTACCATCTGTGGGGGTTTTTGACCTTTCTTCTGAATCCCTGCCACTACTAGTTTCTCTGTGTTTAAATTGCAAGTGTTTTGGAACAGCATTTTGTTCTGTGTTTTGATAGTGTCTAGTGTAAATGACTTCTGGCGTGTGACTAGGAACCAAGCTAAACAGGAATTAAAATAATATTAATCCATCATGTAGACCATAAATCTCATCAAGCTTGTTGCTTCTCTTACTCAAATAATTATTCACTGGTGAATCCTTATAATGGCTATTCACTATGTATGCCATATTTCTAATTGTAATGTCTTTAAGAAGTAATATTTTTTTAAATTCAGTATTTCTCAGCAGTATGATGAGAGCATTCAAGAACATATACCTAAAATGTCTCCAGAATGATATACTACAGAAAGCTTCCTCAAGTGGCTGCTTACTCAGAGCTGGGTCTGTGTTGAGCAGGGACACAACTTGGAGGAGCATCTCCTTCCTTAAGATGTTCTAATTCTTTCTCCACCTTCTGCACAGTGACATTTTTGGGGTAGTTGAGGCTCTCCCTATCCTCGTGTAGTCCCCTCTGTCTGCCTCAGGATGCATCCAATTTTGAGGAAAAAAGCAATGGAGGTTTATTGGCAACCATCAAAAACAAGGAGTTAAAAATAATTCAGGAGGTCCTGATCAAAGTTGCCATGTTATGCAGAAAAGGTTCTCTTGCTTCATCGGTAGTTTTGATCACAAGTATGACCTCATCTTTGAACAAACCATCTTTCTCTTTTCAGGTCTGGCAAAAACTACAGGTGGTAAATGTAGTTTGCAGGGGTAAAAAAAAAAAATAAATCAGGAGATTGCTGTGTTCTACTGCCTGTGTGATCAAATGGGGTTTTATCACTTCCAAGTAGAGTCTTAGAAACTGTGTGTTGCCTTCTCCATCCCAAACAATAAACTACACCATTGGAAATCCTTTGTATGTTGAATAAAAACTGTGGTGAATGACTGAATAAACAACAATTGGAAAAGAATTAACATATTGCCACTAATACAGTGCAGCTTTATTTAAGGGGATATTTTTTGTATATGATTAAAGTAATTCTATTTAGAACCTCTGAACATATATAAAAAGTATCTAACTTGAACTTCAGAGTATTTTTTAAATAACTAAAAGAGCAGTCACATGGGGAAGAAAATCAACAGATGGAACCTGAACTGTAACATCAAAATGATCAGTAAATCTGTTACTGCTTTCAGTACATCCCTTTCAGTGCTCAAAATGTCGATTCAGGTATTAAGCACGTCAGGTATTCGACATCCCTTCAGCGTAAGTGAAGTGCAATTAATAGTTTGAAAATCTTTTATTACTATGCCATTTCACATAAATGTACGCAGATCATACATATCTTAGATCTTGCAACCTCATCAGTATTTCTTGCAGTAGTACAGAAGATTCACTTGTATTTATTACATTAATTTATATTAACATGTAGCAATTTCTTGCCACGTCTGTTTTCTGAGTTCTCTGTTACTTGTGTGTATATATTTATTTCACCTTTTGCTTTAGAGAACAGCTATTTCTGTGCAGTTTAGATGTTACTCTGAATTCCCTTTGGGTTTTCAAGACGCTTATATCTGAGACCAGCTCAATCTTATTTATTATATTTTAGCAGAAAAGGAATTAGAAGCAATTAAGCAAAGTCTTTAGTTATCTGCAGTGAAATTAAGGTGTCCCTTTATGGCTAAGGAAAAGATACTGGAACAAAATGGCACTGAAAGAAAGTCTGTGTCCACACTGTGTCCACAAGTCAGAATCTCTGTTGGTCCAAAGCAGGTTTTGTGCTTCCAGACTCCCAGATGGGAATGATCCATGGCTGGAAATAGTCCCTGGCCCACACTATCAAACCGTGCCCAAGAATTGTTTGGGTATGTGCATAGGTTAAAGTTATGACAGCTAATCCTTGCCTCCTTATACAGCTGAGAAGGTGTGGCATCTTATGTGCACAGAGGTAGTCATGTGGGCTGAAATGTATCTGTAGATGGGGTTCTTTTTCCATCACCTCTCTGTGGAGCACCTCTTTCAGGTTGAGAACACAATGCTCTAAAATGTCACTCTCCTTGATAGACATTGTCAATATGCACTGTGGTTTTTAAACCCTTTTTAAGAACTGTATCTATTTTCTGATACATGAAAGACCTGTATTTCATAAAAATCTGACTTTCATTTTCCTTCACACTCTCCTGTGCTCTGTTTCCATCACATTTAATTTTTTATATTGCTTTTTCTGAAATACCTGTACTTTACTGGATTCCTTTGTTCCTGAAATACTCACCTGAGACTGAATTTGTTTGTTTTCTTCCATAAGTGCTGGCAATCTCTGATCTTTCAGCTTTTTGTATATTTAATAAGTGGGTTATTGTATATTTAATTAAAGACAAGTGGTGCTTTGCCATAAGTCTTCAGAAGTTTGTCTGGAAAAGTTTAGGTAGAAATGCTCGTGTGATACCTAGGCTGAAATTCCTTCTACCTTGATTTTCTTGAACAATTTTCTTTAGTATGATCTGCAGCATTTTTAGGTTGGTACACGTCTTGGAGAGTGCTGATCACTACAGTTCTCCTTGCTGGCTCCTCAAATGTGTGACAGAACTCCCTAGCCCTGGCACCAGCAGTATGCTAACATGATTATGGATTCCAAAGCTCTATAATCATTTTTGCATGCTGCTAGAGCAAGGGCTGCTGTACTCTGCCGTACCAGGAGGCTTCTGATTTGATGGCATTAAGAGACAGAAAATTCATTGCCTCTTTTGAGACTTTGTTCCATTCGTTAACCACCTGTATTTTTAAAAAAATGTACCTTGTTTCTAATTTAAATTAATCTACTTTGTCTTTTAGTCACTGCCATTTTTAACTTTGCTTAAGTATTTCAATGTCTGAAATATGGTGGGTATTTTTTTGGGGGGGCGGGGGGGTTAAATTAATGCATAGACTGAGCTCATTCAGGTTTTGTGAGGTATTTTCTTCAAACCTCACATAATTTCTGAGAAACATTTCCAACATCCTTTATAGATGGGGATTTGGAAATTTTAGTAATGTATTTTTATATATATATGTATATTTTCTCATTTATAGATAGATTAAATCTATTGCAGAGGAAGTATACCCATTTTGGAGATGAGTATAGTACTCACCACTGATAGTCAAGGTCAGATTTTCAGAAGGTCTCTTCTATTTTACATATCTGATTTAGAGTCATACTCCTATGTCTCAGACTAGATGGTCTCTAGGCTGGAGCATTGAAGAAGTTTGCACATAAAATTGCTCATTTGCTGTCAAGAATATCTATTGTAGTATCTGTGGGACTGGAAGTTGTCAGTATGACTGGAAAGTAAGAAATGCAGTGTGTGTATGTGTGTACATTTAAGAAAACAAAAAACTGATTTACCAGCTACAGACTTGGTAATATAAGGTTAATAATAAACAATATTTTGGAACAGTTACAGAAGCAAAGAGCTTGAGATGCAGAAATAAATAAAAATGAGGTAAGTTACAACATGGTTTTACCAAATAGAGAGTGTGCAAGGCTAATGTGATACTTTCCTAAGAGAAGATAACTGATTTTCCAGACAAGTGAACTGCAGCAGATCTCATCTATCTAGAAAACAATGCAGTCTTTGAATATAGTGCTTCATGAGAGGTTATTAGTTCAACAGCAGAAGCTGAGGATTAATACAAATACTATTATGTGTGTAGAGATCTGGATAAAAAAAGGCTATGTTGGGTGAAGCTGAAAGGGGAACTGTCAGGCTGGAAGGAACTCATTACATAGAAATTTCTCAAAGATCCATCTTCGGACCATTTCATTTAATATTGTCATAAATAAAATGGGCAAAAGTAGACACATGCTAGTAAAAATGACTAAGGTCACAAAAAACCTTAACAGAAAGGAGAATCAGAATATAATTGGGTAAGAAAACTGAATGACCATGAGAACTGAGAGTAATATTATTATTAGGAGAAAGTATTAATAGCACAGGGAACATGGTCATGAATTAGGGGCTGAAATTTGCTTTTTATCTATACAAGACAGAGAATAAAACATGTGTGCACATGTGGTCATAAAAAAAGCAGATAATACCCGAGCATATTTTTAGCAAGCTATTTCTAGCGGAGGTAGAAAGGTACTTGTCTCATAGGGCCTCTGAGCCTTGGTGCTCAGAACTGAGAAAGACAAATTTATAAAATGGCAACAAGTGGAAAGATTGTCAAATGTCTGTAAACTCTTCCTTGAGGAGAGGCTAGAAGAGGAGGCTCGTTTGCTTAGTCTTGAAAAATGGAGATTGAGAAAGGTATGATTAATCACCAGTGGGGGGAAGGGACAAGAAGTATTTGAGTTAAATTAATGTTGGCACAAGGACATAAATTAATTTAAATAGGAAATTAGAAGAAACCTAGGGTTTTCACGAACCATTAATGCTGTGAAAATTTGGAACAGCCTTCTAGAAGAAAGAAGGGAAAATCTTGATATGTTTCAGTGGAACTATAGCAGTTTATAAAAAAGATTGTGTTGCAGGTTGCCTTCATCAGCAGGTGACTAGAGCTGATGATCCAGGAGGTCTCTTGAGCTCCTCTCTGGTCTCATCACATTCAGTGCCTCCCATTTTGGTGCTTATTGCTCTCATTTTCAGAAGAGCACAACATCTAACATGCTTTGCAGTCTGTTCTCTCAGGAGATGTTGCGGCTCTGATAATGACTCCAGTTCTCTTCATAGAATCAGGCTCAAGCTCACACAGGAGGCTTGCTGCAGGGCTAGGTTTTATTTATAAACTTTCAAAGTCCTAGATATGCGTTTTAAACATACAACCATCCTTTCATCTTTGCACTTGCATTTCGGTCATATATGATATCCATATCTATCATACAAGTTCTTTTCTGTCAATCATCTAAGTGAAAGATCAAGAAGGTTTGATTTTTTGTGTACTGTTGCTATGTAACAAAATCCACAGGACAGAAGTTACACAAAATGCATACCTGGTAATTGAAACACAAATGGATACCGCTTTACAGTGTGTTCAGGAATTGCTATTTGCCTTTTGCTGCAAAGGGTGTTTTGTTTTCAATGCTTTAACGCAGGGAAACATGCATCCCATGCTTGGGAATAATTCTGCTTGAAGAATAATTGAAATTATCTGAGGAGTATGCAAACAATTCAAGAATTCTTATTAGTTCTGTTTAAACCATCAGTTCCTGTAAGGAAAACTTTAATAGTTAACCACATAGCAAAATATGAAAGTGTGCACAGAAGTGTTAACAAAGTGTTCAGCAATGGATGCATTTTAGTGAATCTAAGGTATTTATTAATGTTCTAGTATTATTTTTTTTAGTGAATTGAAAATTTTAAAAGTAAATTGAGTTTATATTACAACAAAATAGATAAAAAATTTGCTCGGCTACTCTTACATATAGTGTGATTAATCTTTTAAGAGTGATCCCTGAAGCTGGTGTTCTGGGTGCTCCATCCACCAATAACTGCAATCCCTAAGCTGCTGCTGCAGACTAGAAAAGGTGCAAGGGAAGGGAAAATTCTTTAAGCATCTACTGTTGGAAATGCACTGAACTGGCGTGGACCTTTGATTTGGTTCAGTACACCTTTTCTTGTAGGAGTGAAGAATAGGAATGAAATATTAGGGTTTAGTTTTATCAGATCATATGAGAGTTTTAATGAGATATTTACTATAAAATACCCAAATAGTGTAAATCTATTTACATTTTGAAAAGTAATTGTCAATTAATTTAGATAAGAATCTTATGCTGCTTGTCCTGAGTACATACATATATTTATTACAAAATACCTCAAACTATGTATATAGATGAATATAATACTGTTCAATTTCCAGGATTTGCTTTCCACACACCCCTCCTCCATTTTCCAAATTCTGTATGGTTTGCTTATATTGCAGATCACATGCTCACTTGGTCTATCTTTTTGTTCTTATTTGATATATTGAGTATCCGATGTGTTGAATATCTTAGTGGTTATCTTGTGATAATAATAATGATAAAATCTAGATTTCACTGGAGTGAACCTGGAAGTACCCTTGAAGTTCATGTTGTCTCCTAACTGAGCATAAATTTATCTCATTTAAGTATCCTGTGTTCCTTGCTGGGTAGTAAACCTTCTGTTTTCACTCTCCAGTTTTAATTTTTTTGTTAGAAAAACATTCCAGCGTGCAACACCCTGATTACAAACACCAAAGTAGTGGTAGGCTGCTTATGCCATTTAGATTTCATAAATTTCTGCACAAGGCTGGCAGGTCTATGGCTGCACATCCTGCACATTTTTAACGTGGCAGCTGAAGGTCAGGAAGGATACCAAAAAATGCTTAAAATTGTCTAACATAAGTGATGCCAAACATTTGCATGTGAGAAGACCATGCTTCTGAAGTTTATTTCTTAATCTCAAATTTATAAATTAGCAATTTATTACATGTAGAAACCAAAATTTTTTAGGCCTGCTCAGGTTTATTTGAATTTAAATAAAACCAGACATTTCATTTTTGCTTGAACACCCCTTTATATTTTTCAGCACATTGCCACATATAGGAAATTGAGTGCCTTTGAGTTTTCAATAAAAATAACAAAAAATGTTAAAAAGTATATTTTTCACACCTTTTTTTACTCTGAAAGATAGTGAACAAATTTCATTGGTAGTTTTCAAGCAAAAAAGAAAAAATGACTAGGTCTATGATTTATATTAATTCATATCTAATTGTATGCATCTAAATGCTCACAGTCTCAGCCCTGTAAGTGCTGGCTTCTTTAAAAGCACATTGATACTTAAAAGAAACACAGGTGGCTAGTAATGTGCTGCCTACTGAAATGCTGCTAATTTATTATTGTAAATTAATATAGTGCATTTTGTTTGCATACATGTTGCCCACATGGAAATCATTAATATCGCATAACATTTTATTGCTAGTCTAAGTGCAATTTTCTTGCAAATCTGGCAGAATGTACTTTCTCAGAGACACCTAGAATAATCTTCACATGCTCATGTTACAGTGAAATTTCTATTTGACAATCTTTGTGGCTCTATGAAAAGCTCAAAGGATGAAACTTCAAGGCCTCATATAATAGATGGAATAAAAAGCTCACCATGATCCTAGATTATTAAGGTCTCTGAGTCCTGTAAAATCAGTTTGACTCCTGATGAAGAGCAAGCCAGAAGGTGGCTGCTATATGCAGGTGGGCTGCGAATGTACTACTTTCAGACCTAGGTTCCTGAGACTGCATCCATTAGCTACCATCATAAGCCCTCCCTAATGCAGCTGAGAAAAGAAACTGTAGGATTTATGTCCTCATTGCTTGCAAAAGTGTATCAGGGAAAAAAAACCAACAACCACAAACCATTGCCCATAACACTGCTGTCCAAACTCTCATATTGTACTTGGCACTTAAAAAAATATTAATAAATCACATAAAGACATTTATGCTGGAGAGGCAAACAAGACCAGGACCCGTTTTCGTGCCATGGGTCTGACTGAGATTCAGACTGAGATTAAATCCTCTTCCCCTAACCAGTAGACCCTTTAAGTTAGCAGCTCTGGGGAACAGTCACTGGCCTAAAGAGAATAATTAAGAAAATAGTTTAGTCTTCGTGTCTAGTTGGTTTGTTATGACAGTAAAAATAAAAACTCATAGGAGAGACTTGGAAGATACAATTTAAAAAAGAGATAAAAGGAGATACATAGTTCATGCCAAAAACTCAAACCTTGCCTTGACATGGAAGATGAGGAGAAATACACTGTGTGTCATAACTCATTGGTCATCAAAATGTATTATGATTAATGAGGAAAGCTGGATGATCAATGCAATTGCTGGATGCTAATGATAGGTAAAAGGATTTTTATTATAGCAAGACAAGATCCTCAGATTTCTTGTAACTGGAAGAATTAGATGGCTTAAATACTCAGTGCTGGCAGTCTTTTCTCTCTGACTTATTCCAAACAGCAGAAAGTCTAAAAATTATTGTGGTCAATGTGAAATCAGTTAATGATGAATTAATTCTATTCGACATAGCCTATTAAAAAAGTCCTCGGTTTTATTCTAGTTCACGGTACTGCTGACAGTCTTAGGATTCAATAAATATACTTCACAGGACCAGAATGATCCCTGGCCAAAATGTACATGGTGCACTCTGGTTGATTTTGTCCTCTACTTTTTAATCTGTGTACGTGTGGTACTGAGTATAATGGGAATAGCACTTAGTTGGTAAATAAGCACAAGTAGCTTCAAACTTCCTATTTCTTTATGGGAGGAAATAGGAAACAATTGCTCTTCTGCTATGTCATCCAGTGTTTTATGGACGTATCTATTCCTCATATGGAAGTTGCTCCATGTTTTCGATCACCCCTGCGTTCTTTTTGGTGGGAAGAACTGGAATTATCAGTAGTCAAGATGTAGATACACCATGTGTTTATATGTTAGAATAATAATGATCTCTGGTTCTGTCTTTCTTTCCTAAAAATTCCTAAGCATTTGACTTGCTTATTTGAAAGCTGTTTACTTGGCAGTTTCATGTATCTTAGTCCCAATGTCTTGTTCCTGACTGGCAATAGTAAATTCCTTTTATATGCAAAGTTAGGATCTATTCTTTCATGTACTTCACTTTATACCGATGTATTTGGAATAACATTTGCCATTTTGTCATCCAGTCACTCATGTTAGGTCCTTCTACAATTTTTCACCATTGGACCTTACCTTTATAGCGTTTAATAACTTAGTTTCATTGGAAAACTTTGCCAGTGGTTACACTTTTTTTGATCGTTCATATATTTATAGAGTAACGTCAATAAGATACCAATTAATATTATTGCACATACCTGGTAATGCCATTTTACTGTGAAAACTAATCCTTCTGTTCTTTGCTTCCTATCTTTTAACTAGGTATTTAGTTATGTGTGGACTTTCTTTGTTACTGTATAGCAGCTTACTTTCTTCAAAAGGCTGTGGAGGGACAGGGACTCTTGGGAGGAACTCAAGTTGGTTGCTGAGGAGCAACTTCCATGCAGAAAAGATGTTTTAATTTTTTCCTTCTTCTGTCATATCATCTATAATCTTACTAATTCTATTATTTGTTATAGTTTCACTTAGTGTGGACAGGGGTGAAATCAGCTTTCCAGCTGCAGATTGTCCTGCAACTCTTTTTAAAGGCTGAATGAATTAGTTGCCATCCAGGAATTTGGTGTTAAGGAAGTTTTAGAGGAGAAGCTGCACATTATTGTTTAAGTGTGCTTAAGAATTTCATCTGGAGTTCCTATCTCTGCATGCAGTCACAATTAATTTTGTCTTTTTTTTTTTTCCCTACTCTGCTCTTCAACTGAAACTTCAGTTTAAGACATGCCCCCTGGTGAATTCTCTATATAATATTTTGCCCATAGAAACAACAAAGTCAAATCAGTCGTTGATATCCAGTTGGCTGTGTAAGCTACCTGCAGAAATTTTCTGTTAGAAAGAACATAGTTGCTTGAATCTTATTACATTATTAACATTTTTCTAACATCCCTCAGAGAAGAGACTTGAGAGGTAGAGGAAGCAGTTCATCTTTCAGGATATACTATAATGGCAGCAGCATGTTTTAGCCTAAGATTTTCTGAAATATTTAAATCTGTGCCCATGGGCTCTGGTGGTACATTTCTTTCTGATGAAATAATACTGCCACAAATCCTAACCTGCAGCACTGTGACATGAAAACATATGCTCTCATTATTTTTCCTGTACATGGTTAGATGCAAAATGTGCAGATTTAGAACTTGTTTACAAATCCTTACCGAATACACAAGTCAACTGACATCCAACACTTCAAAATCTGGCTGCTCAAAACATCAGACATGCCAAACTTGTACTATATTGAAATAACTTTATTCTTTGGCCAAAAGAGAATTGTGACAAATCACATACTCGAGTAAATCACATACTTGAGTTGGCATAATGAGACGAATATGCTGATAATCTTATGGTCATGGTGTTGGCAACCTGACAGTCTTATTCTCTTTCAATATTTGTTAAGTTCTTGTTTGACTTTCATTTGCTTCAGTTCACCCAAACTGCACAATTGTGACTTTCACATGTTGGTGAAGAGTTTATTGATTTTTGTCTAGCAATATTTAGATTTTTTTCTAAATCTACTTTTGAAACAACACTGAAGTAAGAGGTTTTCAAAAGTAGCCAAAATCTCATTTAAATTATTTGGATCTATGAAGAAAAGTCCATTGAATTAGATGAATGCTTGCTTTTGAGTTTTATTTGTGTATTTTACAGATTGAATAGCATTTTCCCCCATGTGTGAATGGACATAAGTTGAGTTATGCATCAGATATCTAGAAGTTGAAATGCCGCATTGATCTTACGAAGGCAGATTGCAAGTAGCAACTGCAACTTGCATTGTACAGTTATACTGCACTGTGCTCTGTTAGAAGTCCACAAAGAATAAATTTACTCCCAGAAGAAAATATATATGATATGTGTAAAATACATAATGTATGATATGACAAATATATGCTACAACTGGTGGTAAAAGTTTACGCCTTATATGTCTCCCAGAGAATTTGTACGAGGACACTGGCAAAAGACAAAATAAGCATTGACAAGCCAGGAAGCACATGTAGAAAAAAGCCATTAGAAGCTAAAATTGCATTTTTGGCTTCTCAGCTACTGCTGACCCAATGACCCAGTTTATTTTGGTTGGAATGTTATGCTGACTGGCTGATGCTGCTTTCCATATCTCTTCCTGAGTTAGTCAGTGCGGTAATTTGGAAAAATTTTTACATCCTTAGGTACAGGAAGACAGAAAAATTGCCTTGTGAAGACAGAATAGAAATTAGAAGATTAGAAAAGCCACATCATTGACACTAGTGCTTGACTGGCAATTTCTGATGACTAGTTAGCTTGTGAAATGCTACGTGTTATTGGAATAAGGGACTTTAGTGCCTTTCTGTGACTTGTAGGTTTTCACTTTGCCCAGTAAGGTTGATTTTCCCTTCTCACAAAATTACAGTCAGGCTTTCCTTTTTACAATGCCCATCTTAAATGCAATGGTTAAAATGTGGCTAAACACTTCCCTTATGCCAGTCTGTTCACATAATTTTTGTTTTAGCGCATGCAGAGATGAATCCCTTAGATTGAAGTGACCTGCAAGCTGTGTTCTCCGCTGTTCTAGGCACTAGGCTGTTATGAGAAAGGTACTCACACTATACTAGAGCAACATTCCTGAAACAAGGAGACTTTTAGTGTTCGCTACACAGTTATGCAGCTTAGTGCTATGTTGGGTATCTGCATTACATGTGGTTTGGAGTTGATGTTCTAGAGGTTTTCCCATTCTGAATGGCAGCAAAGCTTAAGCACAGGCTAGGTACTCAGTCTACTGTTTCTGTGCAAGTGTGGCCAAATAGAGAGACTTTTATTCAAAGTGGAGGTGCCAGTTACCTCCAGCATTAGAGAACGTTAAAAGGGAAACATTCTTAATCCTGTTACTGTGAGTCTACATTTTGCCTGTGTCTAGAAAAATTTTGTGATCACTTGAAATCATTCCATAAGATACTCTTTTGTGCTTAATATTCTAACAAGGCATCATGGTGTTACTTCTCCTGGGTGAGCAGGCCCTCTCCAACACAATACAGGTATGTTGAGTGAATTAGAACTTTTTTTTTTTCTCAGAAACATTCATATTCTACTTGTAATGTAAACACTTAAGTTCAAGATTCTTTCTTATGGCACAAAAAGTCAGTATAATAATGCAATCATTATGTAAATGGTTTCTGCTCCATCGACTCCTTGAATGGTATACAATATATTAAAGTAAAATCTGATACAATCAATTAATAACATGATTTTGAATTTGTAGCACTGACTGTGACCAATAAACAGCAAAATAATGGTGAGTCATTTTTAATATGTGTATAAAAATTTAGATATTGATACTTTTGAGATACAAGTTTATTTTTGACACGGAGTTAAGCAATTAAGCAAGCTGAGGTATTGGAGCAAAAAATATAATCAAAGAGGTGTATTTATTTCTTAAATGGTTCTGGGTGAATAAGATATCGTTTTTTTTTTTTTCTGACTGACTGCATAATGATAACGTTACAGCTGCGGTGAATATGCAGATGTATATCCTAAAGCTGGACGGTCCTTATAGTCCAGATCTACTTTTGAAATCTAGCACTTTTCTGGCTCTTCATGCTATGTCATGTTAGTTCAAGGAAATGGGACCCAAAGTTTCCAGAGTTTAACTTCATCAACTGGACTACACCCAGTGATTAGGATCTCAGATAGCTGAACCAGTGACCACTGGAATCTATGAATATCCCCCACTTTCCTAATCCTGCCATGTTTATCATCTGATGACAGCAGGCTGTGTGCTTCTTCTAAACCAGCCAAAAAATGCTGTCAGGCATGGTGCAAGGAACATTTCCCCAGAGCTACAATTATATGCCAAGATAGAGAGCATTTGAGGAGCCCTCAGGGTACCAGAGGCATAGTATCTTGCCCATAACTGCTTTTTGAGGCCAAATTAAAGAATTGTTTGGCTAACATTCTTCAGTGAGATGGTGGAATCTTATGGAAGTAGGCCAGGAGTGCTGCAGGAGTAGCTGCAGGGTATGTGGAAAAGGTGTTCCCTCTGCCTGGCAGGAGAGGCTGCTGCTCCTTTCAGCTGAATTATCATCTCAGCACACTTGTGCTTCAAGTACTTAACAGGTAACTGCTTCAAGTGCAGTCAATTAAATTTAAAAAAAAATGCTGCTTGAATAGTAGTCTTAAAAAATGAAATAATGTTAATTGGTTACAGCAAATTTAGTTCTTCATTTATGTCATGGATTGCACAATATCGTAAGTAGACTACTTTAAAAAAAGAGAAGTAATTATAATGTAAATACTATGGTAAATATATGTTTAAATTTGATTTATGCCATTGATTTTAAAAAAAGATAGTCAAGCCCCAGAGTGTACCAAGAGGCTGAATTTCCTCCAGGAGCTATATCTGGGACCCCTCCACAAATACCCTTCCTATGAGCCCAACATCTCCAGTTCAGCCATGGCCTGAGCACTGCTGTGGGCAGGCCTGCACTCAGCTCTGTCCCTGACATCCTGACTGTCCTCCCTGAAGGGTCTGCAGGACGATGCTGGAGGTAACCTTGTCTCCAGGCTTGTCTCCAGGCTTATCTCTGGCCCTGTGTCCCGGATGGACCTCAGACTGGTGTTATGGGCAGCCTTTCCTCCAGTCCCATCTCCTGCCTGCCACCTGACTGCTCCTGACTGGGTTCCCAAAATTGGTCCCTTGACCTGCCTTACCATCTCTCTTTGTCTGGTATTGTCCATGGGATCCACCACCCATCTGCTGATGTCCTGCAGGACTGCGCCCTGTTCAGGGAGAACACCTCATGGTGTGTTCTATGGTACCCTCTGCTNGGACTGCGCCCTGTTCAGGGAGAACACCTCATGGTGTGTTCTATGGTACCCTCTGCTCCTGCCTCTTTCTTCCTCCGGAGCAGCCCCACTATGCTGATCCTTGGCTGAGAGATTAATATCTAGGATATTTTTTTTCCTTCAGAGCTAATCCATTTATACATGCAGAAACAGTCAGAAGAGACTTCATCTGGTGTAAAGATAGACCCTATCTGTTTTTCTGGTCAATGTTGCAGGCTTTAAAACGTGTGGTACCAAATTTGAAGAAGGAAAACTATAGTCATATTCTCACTGGTGTCACCACTTGCAAAGTAGTTACTGGAGTCATTGGCACTCTTCAGTCCATCACATTTTTTGTGCTACAAGTGTGACACTGTGCCCTGCCAGAGGCACAGTTGAAATCACAGCTTGGGTGATTTGTGTGCAAGTATGCATAAGTAGTCAAAAAAAGTAATATTGCCTAAGCCTGAATCTTGTCATTCCATCGGCTAAATAAATATTTGCATTGAAATGCGTCCTGTCCCATGCCCTGCACGACCTAAAAAAAATTAATTCAACCACTGATCTCATATATGCACATTTGCTAGCCTCCCACTGCTTATACACTTGCCATTTCAGCATCCGTTTAGAGTGTGTACATATACTGCAGTATAACCTCCTCCAACTTTTACTCTCTCCCCTTTTTACGTCTCTCAGGGAATATAAGGCTGTAGATCTTCATCTCTGCTAACTCAAAAAAATCAGCTCTCTCTCCTTGCAAAGTGGGATGGCATTCTGAGGAAACGCCTAAAGAGGCGTTTTATCTGCTCCAGCTCTGAAACATGGCTTGAGCACTCCCATCCGTTGCGTAAGAAAGTAACAATGGCTGTAACGGATCATTTTTCTCATTACAGGGCAAGATGAGAATCCTTCAGATAAGGAGTGGCCAAATTACAGGGTTTCTTGAAGACAAAGCCCGTCATTATGAACTGTTCTTGGATATGCACAGATAGTCACTTCAGTGAACAGGTCGCTGGAGTCACACTGCAATTTTGTAATTTTTAATATATTTGTAACAGGCATGTAAACTTAGATAGTAGTGTCATATGGGAAAATATTTCATGTGCATTCACCCCAACCCGCTCTTCTAAGAGCATTTTGACTGCTTCTAAATACTTAGTACAAGCATACCACTTTTAAATTATAGGGATAAACCACAAAATTCTGCTTGAATATAATTAATGTTCGTACCTGTACACTTGAATAAGAAAAAAATATATTTGTCATATGCCTTGCTATGCTTAAATTTAAATCACTAGCACCAAGTTTCCACAAAAAACCCTGACATAAAGCCCACTCAAACCCACAATATTTTTAATCTTAGGGCATCTTCTTTCCAAGTGTATTCTTCAAAAATCAGGACAGTTGCACATTTCATACAATTGTGTTTTCCAGAAAAATATAGGGGGAGGAGACATAAAGACAGCTTTAGTGTGACTCCGTCCAGTCACTGCTTGAGCAATCAATGGCAAAAGTCAAAGGTTGTTTTATTTGCCTTTAAAGTCAATGGAGGAATGAAACTAGTATAAATGTATCCAGAGTTGAGAAGTCAAATATTTATTAACACTGCAGGAAAGATTGAGCTGATTACAGGGCTTCCAATAGGATTTTAGGTTCCTCTTTCAAATAAAATACAATCAATATAATCCATCAAAGCAGTCCTCAGTTTATTAGATTCTTCTGCTTAGGAGGTCTTTGCAGAGTTCAATTTGTCTTATTGGTTTGTGTTGAGATACTAAGGGCAGAATCTTGTAGAGCTATATATAACGAGTGATTACTGTTTTTCTTCCACCTCAAAGAGTAATTTCTAGTAAAATAAATAGATGCCATTAAGCTACTTTTATCTCAAACTTCCACAGTTCAGACCTGGACTTCTAAAATGGTGTAAATCTTGGCCCATGTCTGTTTGTAATACTGAAATTAATGTGTACTTGGTGATATAACAGCAAGAGGGAGAGCTAATGTAGAAAACTTTAAACACTGTTTATAGTGGGGGTTTATATGTCTTTTTTCCACAGAGTTTCATGGGGACTTTTAGGATGACATTAAGCATAATTTCTTTAACACTGTGACTGCACTTTCTAATAAAGTATTGCAATGTGTAAATATATGTGCTCTAATTATGTGATTAAGCCGATAGTAATTATGTATCTTCATAGTCAATTATGAGTTAAAACTGCAGTTAAAACAATGTCACTCAATGCAAAGAAAAAAAAGAAATTAGAGATATGGAAATGAAAGATATGGAAATGCATGTCAAAGGTCATTGGAAGCCATTCAGTTATATAATCTAACATTGTTCCACCTTATCCATGTCTTTGTTCTGTCTCCCAACTGTTACAGGACTACTTTTATTGTTTACCTGTCCAAAGATGCTGACAGGGAAGCGATGCAAGGTGTGACAATATAGCCATGTGTCTCCCAAGAATTCTCTGTAACTTAAACTGTAAGTGGTTTTGGTTTTCTTTGTTTTGCAATGTGATTTAAAAATATGCTGTTGGGAATGAATGGGCTAGAAGTGCTTGCAAGGCTAAATCTGTCTTATGTACTGAGAGCTGGAAGAGTTAGATCTCGCTGGCTAGCACTGACTGTAGAAAATATTGTCTTGTTGCCATCAACATTGAACATGGCTTAAACACATTGTTTCACCTGTTCACAAACTTGATTTGCTGCTTATTGACGAAGTTCTGTGATATAAAGTATTTGTGATATCAAATATTTTCCAAGCATAATACATAGTAGTTTGATCTTTACGTATTTCCCAAGACATGCTTGTTTTAAGCATATGAACTTACGAACTCTGATTATAAAGGACTATATAAGCCTTGCCAGCTTGTCTCCTGAAAGCATGAGAGGACTCTTGATTTATATAGATACTCACTTGATTTTACTGAATGAGATGGTGTTATTTATTTTTGATCTATAACCACACAAAAATCTTTGGAGTAATATATCTTGCTTTTCAAGCAGTCATGACATGTAGACAGAGGTAGCTTAAGCGGTTCATTCAGATTTAGAAGCTGTAATTTATCAAGTGCAATGTACATAGAGAAATTAGCTTGATGCAGCTAATGCACTGAACTGAATGTTATCCTCTCCCATTCAGGCTGCTTTTAGCTAAGGGCATATACAGCTGTAACTCATAGCTGCAGATTTAAAAAATTTGGGAGCATCAGCAATTTTTGAATCTGTAATTTGTCACTTTTAGGTGAAAAGAGGAACTAGCACATCCCCAGAGGATTTTCCTATTTAAGAGACTGTGGTAGGCACATCACATGGAAAAAGTATTCTTCATAAACCTGATCCTATTTTCTAGAGCTGTAATGCCAGACTGTGGGTGAAGAAATACTAGACACATATAAAAACCTTTTCCCCATTTTATTAAGCCTGATTTTTATTTTCTGTAAGTAATTAATTACATTTTTTTCCTAATGCAATTCATTATGTTTTGTTCTGCATAACCTTTCTGTAACAAATCTGATCGTAGGAGAAGATTAGTTCAGTGTGGAAATCGTGCATATATAACCCAATTTACTTTTTTAGATCTTCTTTCATGCTGGGTATGATAATGGTTCAGAAGGCTGCAGAAGACAATAAGCATAAATTTGGTAGAACCATGATTATTCTAGGCAAAGAAGATATATTCCACAGATACAGCACAAGAATATGCCCTGTCGATTGTCTGCGGTGCAGAAAAAATAAATAGTAACGTGGTGTGGAAAGAAGTTTGGTGTTAGCTAAAGTTTACATAATGAGGTCTTTTAGTGGATTAAATTTTATTTAAAGCTATTAAGCTATTTGTGATGGCATGAGGATGCCCTTTTTTGCTCATGCAGGAAAACGTTGAGTTCAGAGGTACCAGAATGGTGCAAAGGGAATGAATGTGAGCCAGAGAGATACTGGAATGGTTTAGGGCAAAGTAATAGGTGTTTTTAAATGTAGTAATAGGCAGAGTGAAGTAAAAATGTCTATACAGAAACCTTGAAAAGGCTCTAAACTACTAGAAGTTGCAACGTACACAAAAAGATTTGTCATTTTTCATTCCTCCAGTCTTTCATTAACCAAACCTCATTTTATTGATAAATTAGCATTCATTAACGCTTTTTATAATTTTGACTCTTTTTTTTTTCCCTTTTTTTTTTTTTTCTTTTTCCTTGAGATTTTTAAAAGCCGTATGTGGTATCCATTCTGTTTAATTCAGGTATTTATCCTGCATTTACATTTTGGATGCTCAGTGAAGCTGTTCTAGTATGAGTGCCTAAATTCCCAACTTGCTGGGTTGGTTCTCATTCAGAGGGTGTCCATTTCAGTTAAAGAGGCTTGTGTTCTAGCACTGGTATTTTTCATTAGGAAACACTTCAGCGAGTACTTCTCACAGTCTCATTTACATTGAGGATAACTGTGATTTTCAAAGTGTTGGCCATACATGGGTTTTGTTCCAGGTATCCTATATGATTATACTCCTGAAATAGGAACACATAGATCTGTAGCAAAATCCACGTGTACACATGTGTAAAATTTCCTTCTTTTCTCCCTTTTTTTTTTCATCACTAGAATTTTCTTCAAAAGGAATTCTTGCAGCATGTCTCAGCATTACTATGCTCCTGAAGTAAAAAAAAAAACAAACAAGAAGTTCTTCAAAAATCTCTTTTGAAAAGCACATGAGGATTTCACAAATAATGGCATAGCTTATTAATCCCGAGGAAAACCTCGTAGAACATCTACTGATAGTTTGCCATGCTAAATGTGTTTAGTGCAATAATGGTGCAACATTAAATGCCAAAAGAATTATTCATTGGTACAATATTTAGACTGAATTTATAAAAAGATTCTAGCCAATTAATAAAATTTTGTATTTGTCATAGTATAAGAATGGTTATGATGACTGTTTATATATAAGGAGTGTCTAGATATATTTTATGAATTCATTTGAAGTAGAATTTTGATATATGAGATCTACAGCTTCTATTAGAAAAAAGCATCATCTTATTTGTATGGTGCTTGAGGGGTCAGAAACATGAGGCTACATTTCATATGTCTTTTAACTAGGCTGCTTACCAGCTGACATTATTGTTTGATAAATTACCTATATCTGTCATTATCAAGCTCTGCCTTAAATTTGGAGGTCAGTGGCCCTTTGCATCATGATTCACAAGACCTGACGTCCCGTCATTGCTTGCGGAAATTTCCCTTCTGTTATGTTGCTGACCCAGTCCATGCTTCCATTTTTGCTGGCAGTTCTGCCTTGCACTATTGTTTTTGCTGATCGATCTCCATCTCTCCTTGGTATGTCCCTGAAATATTTCAGCTTGCTCTCCTTGATGTTCTGGGAGCAGTAAATGGTTCTTTCTGCACTGCTGCAATATACGCTCATTTGTCTTCTTTCCTGCCCTGATGTCTTCAATGTATATCAGCCACACAGAATCTCAAAGGACTCTGATGACTTCACATTTGCTGCCTTGAGGATCCAGCTTTCACAGTTATACTGAGCAATAGATCAAATTGTCAGTGATTACACCAGCTTGACCTTTATGAGCAGGTCTCCAACCTGCCCTTTTCTCTCAGAATACTTTTTAATTTAACATCTGCTGAATATGGCATAGACAACCTTATCCAGATGTCACCTTGTTCAGATGTTACTATCTTTATGCATAATGAAGACTAGGTAGTTCCTATATTTTCCCCTTCTCTCATACTTCTTTTAAATCTAAAAACATCCAATGCCTTCTTTCTTGTCCTTCATTGTTATGTTTGTGCTTCAGTGCAAAAGTCAGACCCACATTTTATAATCAGCTTCCTTCTGTGGCAATAGTCTAGCATTATTGCAAATTCAACTTTAATTAGAAATAGACTAAAATTTTGGTCTTAGATTGAAAGCTCTTCACTGCCAGCACTTTTTTTCAGGGGCAAGTATAGAATTAGAATTGTTCAGGTTGGAAGGAACCTTTGAGATCATCTAGTCCATACTTCTGAAGTCTCTCATTTAGTGGCAGATCAGAAGATTAGATCCATGATACAAGTCTTCCTCATTTGGGAATTTTCAGTTTTTTAGTAAATTACTTGTATTTGCCTTCAGAAATAGATTTTGTTTCCAAAAATTAAATGAAATAATTAAAAAAAAATATTTCAGTAAAGTCCAGTATTGTGCTCTGCCAAGAGACTGGTAAAATGGGGAGTCCACATTGGTGTGTGCTGGGACTTTTCTTATTTTACATCTTTATCCATGACTTGGAGGAGCTGATGGAGTGCTTGCTCCTCAAGTCTGAAGATGACATCAAATAACAGGGGGACAGCCGATGCACTGAAGGGCAAAGCTGCCATTCAGAGGGATGTAGAGAGGCTGGAGGAATGGGGTGACAGGAACCTCATAAAATTCAATAAGGACAAAAGGCAATTTGTGCACTTTGGAAGGAAGAGTCCCTGGCAATGATACAGGTAGGACCCTGCCCATGTAGCAGGTCTGCTGAAGCCCTGAGGATCATGGTAGGCAGTGAAGTGAGGCTGATCCAACAGTGAAACCTGGCAGAAGAGAAGCCAAAACTGTCCTGGCCCGTGTTAGCAGGAGCACAGCAAGTAGATCAGAAGCTAGTCATTATCTCCCTCTGCACAGTCCTTGTTATACCGTATCTGGAAATCTACATCCAATTCAATAAAGTAATTGATAAACTGGAGTGAATTCGGTAAAGGTCCACCAAGATGGTCAGGGGGGTTGAGAACTTGCCCTGTGAGAAGGGGATGAGGGAGCTGGGTTTACACAGCCTAGAGCAAAGATGGCTTTGGGGGAGCCTAACAGCAACCCTACAGCCTATGGGGAGGCAACTGAGCAGATGGGGGCAGGTGGCTCACACAGCAGGAAACAAGAGGCATCAGGTGTAAGTTGAAACAGGAGAGGTTCAGGCTGGAGATAAAGAGAAACTTTTTCACCATGAGAACAGCCAAGTAGTGGGGCAGGTTGCCCAAAGAGGTTGTGCAGTTTCCACCCTTGGAGATTTTCCAAGACAAACTTGGAAAAGTTGAAAAAGCTCTGAGCAACCAAGTCTGATCACAGAGCTAACCTTGCTTTGAGCATGAGGCTGGACTAACCAGAGACCTTCTTACATCCCCTCCAAAGGGAATTATTCTTCGATTCAGTGATTATTCTAATATGAAACAACTGTCGTAGATTCACTTTCTGGTATTGAAGCACAGTATTGAAAGGAACTTGAAAAAACTTACTAAAAACTGTGCAAACAGAGCTCTGATGAACCTGTAAGCTGTCTGGAAACATTAACGCTGTATATCAGTGCATCCAGCTCTAATTTGTAGATCATTGCTTCAGGTATGTAAGGTATTACTCATTGCAATCTGTCTGTCTTCACTTTCAGCCTCTGTCCCCTAAGGGATACTGTACCTCTGAGACCACTTTTTCTATTAACAGACACTTTTGATAACTCTTTACTTTATCTGAAGTGCAAGATTTAAAGATAGCGATCACACATGTGTACAGCATAATTTTGAATTATTTGAAAAGGATCAGATAGGAGGTTTTTTTGGACTGTTTTTGTGTTTTCTAATAAATTTTGTCAAATATTTATTAATTATTATGTAAGTTAAAGCTTTAAAAGTATATAATAATTTTCTTGTATTACTGGTATAAGCTTGTGTTGCTTATTTCTTTGAACTTACTGTCTCACGTAATATTCTCTCCCACTCTTTTCCTGTGTTAGCCTGCATTGCACATCCTGACTGCTTAAATAAGATAGTCACAGACTGTTTATCTGGCTAGACTCAAGAAGTCAAACTCTTTCAGTCCTTCTTGTATGACAGGCATTCCATTCTGTATTTTATCTCTGTAGCCCTTTTGTTTATCTATTTGTATGAGTGTTTCTTCAATATTTGTGATCAAAAGTGTACAACAACACTTGCTAGATTATTTTTTTAATCCGTTCCTTGTGAAATGGCAGTACTGCTTTATTGGTGTGGTTAGAAATACCTCATCTGATGCATCATAGCAAAAATTGCCTTTTTTCACGGGTGCTTTCAGCGCTTAATTTACGCACTCGGGTCTGCTTTTCTTTCTGCCTTTGCACCTGACTGAATTCCTTACTTAACACAGATTTTTGATCTCTAGTCCCTAGTGCACACCAGTGCATTTCTCTCTTTTTTGTTACATTAGTTCTCAATATCAGGTTTCTCTCTGGATGATACTTAACTGTCTTATCTAATTACATTGAAGGCTATCGAGGTATTTCATAAGTACATTTCCCTTTTTCTGCAAAGATAAATACTGATAAAATTAAGTATGCTAACTTCAAAATATAGTTCTTTAATACTTTCAGTCTTAACTGTTCTATGTCGGTTCCCTGTATAGTATCCCTGTACCCTACCATTCACTCACTTTACATTTCTTTTACAGAAGGCACTTTATCCTACTCTTCACTCAGTTTGTATTTCTTGCATTCTTTATATTTAAATAAGGATTTTCAGACCCCATACTATGTGTTTTATGGAAACCCAAACAGGTGAGATCTACCTTTTTTGTCATTTAAAGATCAATTATATTCTCAAAGAAAGGTATACATCTGCTCAAGAGATAATTTATTATTTTGCTGTTTTTTTGAAAGTCAGCTCTTTTAGAATTACTAATGTTTATTACCTTCATGTATTAATTATAGAATATCTAGCTTTAGTAACTGAACTAGGCAGTGTTTAAGTATGGCGCATGCGCTAACACTGGGCATGTAAAAATTTTCAATGGGTTCTATAGGTTTGTGTCCTGACCATGTTAACATCTGATTTACTTTGGCTGTAGTAAACTCTTCGAAAATGTGAGTTAGCAAGTACTAGCTTTAGTTTTTCTTAGCTTAATTTTCTGATATGGAAAAGTCAAAAGGGATAGATTGTTCTTGGCCCTTCATTGCTCAGCACATTGAAATAAAGCAAAAAAGCAATGCAAAGTCAGGAACAATTGTAATTCCTGTTCTCTTCCATATTTCACCTAGTCATAAAGGTGATAGGCAAGAAGGTAGTGCAGTGGAAATTGTGAGGTATTCTTTTTTACTGGGACCCAAAACTTCCCCACAATTCTTTTCAGCCCTATGCTGGCCAGTAAATAGGATTCAGAGCCTTGACTGATTTTGGTCAAACATACGTCATCTTCTGGCAATGAATATAACTTCTCAAATGCAAAAATACCATTTAAGTTTTTGTGGAAAGCTTTTTTCAGACCCCACAAGCTAAATTAATCCATTATGGGGTTTTGCAAAATCTCCTTGAATTGAGTAATAAAGGACCTGCAGGATAAAAAAGACCTGCAGAAAACCTGATGTAACTCAGAGGAAATTAAGGAGTTAACAGATGCCACATTTCTTCTGAGAGCAACTGTGTGCTACTTACTGTTTGCACTCAGTGTCTGCTTAACACTTAACTCATCATTCATCTCCCTGACTCACTTTTTTTCAGCTATTTACTTTGATACAGCAATAATGGAGCCCTTTGTGGTATTGATGTGCACTCACCCATACACACCAAATTAACAGAGGATCTTTCTTCTTTGGAGTTAGCTTCAATTAGCCCACTTAGAGTCTTGGAATGAGTGTCCTTCCTGACCTTCAGGCCAGGTTGTTTCTAGAAAATGATTTAACTAGATTGGACAGTAGACAGAGATGGCGGAATCTTGTTTACTGTCCAGTTGATAGACTAAGCCTACGATAATTAACAAAAAAAAAAGGCAAGAAAAACCCCCGGTGCTAATTGGTGACTCAGGGCCCATTGCATCAGCAATTATATATATGTTGAGGCCTTTTTTTCTTTTTTAAAGGGTATTTTAGCTCCAAATTTCTTTAATGCTGTCAAAACAACACATTTTGAGCAACATACATGTATTTACCGGCAGAATATTTCACTGTGAAAATTCAGCTGTTTCTGTATGTCTTGTTTCTTCATTCATTATATTTATTAACTTTTCAGGATAAAGATAGGAAAAAAAAAACAGAAAGGAAAATTTTAATAGAGGTATTGTGACTGTTCAAATCAAGAGAATAGAAGCAAAATACACCCTAACATTTTTAATTCTAAAATACTTTTTTTCAAAAATGTGCTTTGATGGCTGTTTAAGTTACTATTTATATACAATAAAACTACAATATTTATCATGTTATTTTAATCTGTTTACCTACAGCTTTAAAAAAAGCAGCTTAGAAGTAAAAACAACAGGATACCGTTTGCAGAACTGCAGATATTCTGCACAGAACCAGTTAACGAACTCAGATTTGATTTGTGTTTCCATATGTAACTGATAGTATATTTTAAAAGTTAACCAAGGAAAAGATATTTTCTTTAACCAAGGAAATTGGTTAAGATATTTTCTTAACCAAGGAAATATATTTTCTTTAGCCTAGTAATTTTTAGAAAGATTAATTAAAACCCATTCAGTCTGTTGAAAGGGAATTTAGCACAGAAAAATAACTTGTTATGATTTTCCTTTTGTCTGAATCGTGTGGTACAGTGTATCACTACAGAACAGAAACCAGTATTAATGTCAGTGTTTGTACAGACACTTTTCTGACTCGACACCTATTAATACTAGGAGGTTACACCAATGTGTTTGGCATGCAGTCTATAATATGATAATTATATGAAAACACTGAATTCACAAACATAAGCAAGACAAGATGCTATACAGATCTGTGTGTCTATAATTCCATCCATGGTCATCAGTCATATTGCCAGAGGTTGGCATTCATTGTTGAAGCAAAAATAGATAAACTCTTCTGTCTAGCAGAAAATAGTTAATGTATCAAAGGATGTTTTCACCAAAGGCATTGGCAATTTTTTAATTTGTGATTGTGCATTTGATGTATGCACTTGAACAGTCAAAGTGAAAAATTCTCTCCCAACATTTACCAAGTCTCCTGTTCCACTGGTAGAGAACAGTGCTGGTAACATTTATCCTTCTGATCTTAGACATTCAGTATGGGTGCTGAAGAGACCTCTCTCTCTTGACTGATGATGGGTAAAGCCAAATGGATTTCTTAGTCTAATTTCCTCAAATGAGGTGAAATTTGCATTTCAAGGTGGTGTCTGCCACTTCACAAAACTGATTAGAGGGATGGAACACCTCTCCTATAAGGACAGGCTGAGAGACTTAGGGCTGTTCAGCCTGGAGAAGAAAAGGCTCCAGGGAGACCTTATAGCAGCCTTTCAGTACTTAAAGGGGACCTACAGGAAAGATGGGGATAAACTTTTTAGCAGGGCCTGTGCTGATAAGGCAAGGGTTAATGGCTTTAAACTAAAAGAGAGAAGATTTAGACTAGATATAAAGAATAAATTTTTGCAATGAGGGTGTTGAATCTCTGGTGCAGGATGCCTGGAGAGGTGGCAAAGGTCCCATCCCTGGAAACATTCAAGATCAGGTTGGACAGGGCTCTGAGCAACCTGATCAAGTTGAAGATGTCCTTGTTCATTGAAGAGGGGTTGGACTAGATGTCCTTTAAAGCTATCTTCCAACCCAAACTATTCTATGATTCTATAAATTATTTTAGGCTTAACAAAATGAAAAAGAGATTTATATAGTTTGTGTTTGAACATGGAAATGGGTTTGTCACACAGCATAGACAGCACGTTGCATAAGGGCAATTTAAAATTAATAATATGAGGATGTGTGGAATTGCAAAACATACATAACTGTAGAGAATGAATTAATTAAAAAATAAACCGAACAATCTTAACACTGTTGAAGAGGTTTTTAATTAGTATGTGCCTAAACCTTTCCAAGATCCACAACTTTGTCTTTCTGCTGCCTATATCTACAAGAGGTTAATTTAAGGGTTTCCTGATGTGGGAACTGGATTCTGTTCAAATAGTATTGCATATGATGCCATTGCTGCCCTTCAGAGACAAGTGTGGAAAGGAACCTCATCTAATTCTTTCCTTTGCTCAGAGAGTTGCTGCCTAGTTAATACAAGCAGTCCCAGGAATGGGATATGTAGTGTCATCTGCATGCCTGCTTGGCCATGCACAGGGAGAAAATTGTGATTTCTGCCACATGCTGTGTGGCTCCCTCGAGAAGCAACAGTGAGCAGAGCTTGCTGTAGGCAGTGTTTAACAGCAGTACAGAAGCTGTAATTTCAAGTTTTATTGAACTAGGCTATTCTGCTTTACAGAACAGCTTTGCCTTTGCCCCAAGGAAAGATCAACTGTGTATAAACCACTCTCTGGTGTTACTGGTTGAGACAACATATACAGGCAATCTACTCCAGAACTTCACCATCCTCACTTACAGAATTATTGAGTTATAGATGTAAATTTAGGTACATACAAAGGTGACATCTACATGGGAGCTGAGCATCTGAGCTGCTGTTATACTCAATGAAAATCTAATTAATAGAGTCAGTGGAGTCCAGGGATCTATTCATCTGACCAAGGATTAAGTGTCAAGTTTTGGCTAAGACAAGCAGCTCTTTAGCTCCACTGAATATGATGATAACTTAGATACCTAGCTTCCATGTGGATGCCTGTGTTTGCATCACTTAAATGTAAGCGTGTGAAGCTGAAGCTGATTCATATCCCTTCACATCTCACATAAGTCCACAGTTTTGAAAATCTCTGAACTATGTTCTACCCAAACTTTTGATACTTCTTACATATTTGAGAACTGTCATCATTTTTACCTTTAGTTCACTTTTTCTGACTTAGCCTCAGTTTGTTTAGCATCTCCTCATAGGCCATGTTTTCTGAAGTCCTGATTGTTCTCATTGCTCTCTTCTGGAGTGTCTCCAGCATCTTCACATCTTTCTTGAAGAGCATTGAGTAAATCAGATAAAGTATTCCAGCTGAAGCTTGACTGTGGAAAGAGTCTCAAGTGGATGATAGTCATAGAATCATAGAATGGTTTGGGTAGGAAGGGACCTTAAAGATTATCTAGTTCCAACCCTCCATGCCATGGACAGGGACACCTTCTACTAGATCAGGTTGTTCAAAGCTTCATGCCACCTGGCCTTGAATGCTTCCAGGGAGGGGGCAGTCCTCTTTATTCGATTTAGTATGGCAAATCAAAAGCTTAGAAATTAGTTCCATGAATACTTAATTATTCCTCATGAAGTAAAATGAATTCAGAAGAAGCATCTTTCTTAGTGATTCAATTTGTAAATCCTTGAGTATGACAAGAAATTTGAGGTAGATCTCCTAAGGTATTGATCTATTGGATAGGAAGAGAGCAAGCTTATTTTCTGGTCATGTTGAGAAAGAAAGGATAGGCCTTCACTCCTACTGTTTGAGCTAAGTGTCTCGAGCAGCGGGAGAAATTGTCATTCAGCTTAATAAGACACAATTTGAAGATACGGATGAAACTGAAGACATGATCTCACACTCGGTTGTTTCCTTTTCTCTGAGGAAGTTCCCTGCACAGTCTGGATGGCATGAACTTTACTGGTACCCAACAAGTAAGAAATGTAGTGAGAAATATGATGACACCTGAATCTCAGCTATGTGTCTGGGCCTTGTATCTCTTCTTGAATCAGATCTTCCCCTTTAATATTACACAGTTCTTAGGTATTTTGGTAAATTTTTGAAAATCAAATAAGAAAGAGTTGGCCTGCTGGCATGCTGGTGAAGTCTTCTGTCTGAGAGTGACTACTTCAAAATCTGGTTTCAGCAGATGATATGCCATTCCTTGGATATGTTGACCTTGCTCTTCTTAGCGTATCTCTAGCCATATCCTTAAGGCTGTAGCACTGACATCTGTCTAACCAGAGATACCCATTTGGTGTCCCAGCTTGGTTCTACTCGGTGCCTCACGATGCCTTTGCAAGAGCTGAGAAAGACATAAAGAGGCAAATAGAGGCTATACATAAAGTTAATGTTAAAATGAGAAATACAAGGTAGACAAAATTCAGGCTGACAGCAAAGCCCCATATATCAGCCTTACCATATCATATGTAGTAAGTGGTTTTCTCTTAGCTAATATTGTACGTCCTGTGAAATGCAAAGACATAAGGTTTACTTTGAAATACCTTTATCCTAGAGAAACTTTCATCATACCTTTGAAAGTCTTTCATGCTTATAATGGAATTGAGAATGCATTTAGAGTAACCAATGACAAGCAATTTAGCAATTAAAATGCAGCTTCAACAAATGGAATGATACAATGCTAACAAGATTAGAAAGCTTGAGCCAATTTTCATATGCAGAAACATGTGGAAAATAATTTCTAATCCACAAAATGCTTGAAGGCTGTATTTATAGAAAAATGAGGAATGATGTGTGAGTATTTGCAAATATATATCTAATCTCTTACAGCCCAGATTCTGCAGTCTTGCTAGCACCCTTTTGATCTTGAATATGAAGAGGTTTTCCTCATATTCATTATGGGAAGGATATGTGTATACATATAAATGGATATATATATACACATAACAGATATAATGCAACTTGTCTACATCCTATATTCAATACTGTGGTCAACATTCCTTTGATTTCTATGTTTTGAGTTTTCTCCCTTTGTGGTTTAAAATGCCATATTCATTAACAAGCAAACAGCACAGAACTTCTGCTTGTCTTTAGAGTTGCCTGAAGGGGCAGAAATTTTTAGTGTGAAAAGGGTTTTTACTGAATTCTTCTAAGAAAATGATGGCAGAAGAAGTGGATCTTGAATGGTTGTATTTAGAAAGTGGATACTGTTGACCTGTTGCACAAATGTCAGGGTCAACAGAGCTCACAATGGGGGAAGCCGTCCATGTTGTTTCTGTGGGAACTGGAGTAGGAAGAAAGAAAGCAAGTGGTATCTAAAAGGAAGAAAATAAGGGGGGGTGGATGGAATTTTTAAAGGTCCATCTGGTGCTATTGTTTGTGATATTTAAGCTATTGAACAACCACCATCTTATTATACTCTTGTTAGGCTATGCCTACAGGGCTTGCTCAGTAAGAAAAATTAATAACATGTGTTGACGATAGCCTGTTGACATAAAAACTAGATTCTTGTCAAATGTTTCTGCTGCATGTACATTAGCATTAAACCGCTCTTAAACAGAAAATGAAAAACACTCCCTTCTGTTTTAATAGATTAGACTACTGAAGTTTTCTTATGCTTAGAATATATTTCTTGTCTGTGAACTCTTGTGAATAGGCCTTTCCTGGGATCTACTTTAATTACTTCAAAACATTAAAGGCTATGCTTGCTCATTTCAAGTTTCCCATGAAAAACATTCTAATTCTATTGCTGCCTCGAAATGCATTTAAATTTAGTATTTTTGCTGACATTCATAATTTGAATATGAATCAGTGTAAAGGTTCTTAATTATAAAGGACAATAGTTGCTCACAGTTGATGATATTTCTGTCTTCACACAGTCATATGCCACTCCTAGCAGTGTGAAAGGAAGATCTGTACAAGTATCTCAAAAACCCCCCTGAGTATTAAAGGGGACAAGATTGTCATATTAATAATGATAGATAATTTACAAAAGCCTTCTCCCTGACCTTCCTGATTTCAAGAACCAGTACGAGAACCCAGTTTATTTCTGTAAGTTTATAAAAAATGCACATCTGCTTCTGCATCACACTTCATTTCTGTTATGCCCCATCACAACAATCTCTTCTGTTTGTAGGTGTTTCTGGATGCAACTGGACTTCATAGCATGTCAGGTTCTCACTTGTGTCTTGATTCATGGTTGTCCTGATCAGATATGTGACTGGGGCTCACCATGACTTTTTCCAAGGCTTAATTTCTATGGAAATCAGTGCACAGAGTAATGAAGGCTGTGTGAGTGCTGCTATTTCAGATTTTGTCCTATTACAGTGTGGGATGAAGCCAGTACAAACACTGGGATTCAGGAGCAGAGTCTCAGCATTTTACTAGTTTAAATGTAACTTTTCTCACCTGTGCAGTTCCTGAGACTGCTGTCTCTTTTAGTTATATGATTAAAACCCACTCTTTTCTCCTTAGTATTTGATTTGCTTTTAAACTCTCCCACCTCCACCTGGAATTGATTTATTATTTGTATAAGGCAAAAGTTTCTCAGCCTTCATGACTGAAGACCTTTTCTTAGTTATTAAGCAGCATCTGTTTTGGCAGTATTACTGTAGTTCCAACATAAATTTATTTTCTTCTCTATCATTGGGCAACACTGTGCATGTTTATTGATTTATGGGCAAAATAAAAATAAACATGCTTTAAAAAGATCATAAAACCATGTAGGAACAAAGATTTTTAATATTGAAAGGGAATGCATTCAATGAATTAGAAAATTAAAAGGAGCTTATGCTCCAAAAGCCACCAGAAGCATATTATGGCTCTAATCCAGCAAATATTTGTGCACACATGTAACTTTTCTCATGTGAATAAGATTAATAACATATCTAATTAGGATTTGTAATTCAGGAATCTCTGGGAAAGAACTCTTATGAGACAAGACATAGCTGACAGTAATGCTTTCTGGAGGATCACGGACTTTTTGTTCTTCTTATTTATGCTCACCTAACCAGGTACACTGTAGAGATTATATTTTGCTTAAGACTTTGCTGGAAGACTGTCTTGGCTCAATAATACATCTTTCTTCTTCCCTATACAGTCCATTTTCAGAACTGACTTTTCTGTTTTGCCACAGAGAACATGAATTCTAAGATCTGTGTGAAGTACTTGCATAATTTAATTATATGTACATTTTTCACTACATTTGGTAACTGCACAAAATGCAAAAATCTTATTTAGAGTATTCCAGAAGAAAACATATTATAAATTATGGTGTCATGGTTCAAAGCGTATGTTTTCATTTTATATTGCTTAATTCAGACCAAATTCAAATACCCTAGTGGAAGATATACTTTTGCAAAAAGAAAGTATTATGTTCAATACAAAAATTACTGGATACAATTCAGCCTTTATGGCATAAAACAGGGACAGACTAGATGACTGAATGGTCCATTAAGTTTTAAGAATCTACATGTATTTATTTATTCATCAAATGTCTGTATTTTTGTTTTAGTTCAAGGCTGATAATTCGAATCACAGCAACTGGTGTTCCTATTTTGATAAGGCATCTCAGTACAATCCAAAAGGAATACTTTTTGGCTGCTTCTGTAAAGACTACCTTAGAGTGAATAGGATGATCTATTTTCAGTTATCTTTATATCATCCAATTAATTGAAAATGCAGCTAGGATGATTTGTTTCAAAGGTATTTCAGCTAAAGTTGTTTCATTTCATCTCAGAGATCGCAGCTGAAGTCTGCTCTTAGAATTCTCTACTAATGTGTGAAACTTATCTGTAATGAATAATTTCAGGAATGGAGTTATAGCAATTAACAACAAATTGTAGATATGACCACTACAAATATGTAGGGATTCCTTCTTGGCAACGGTATAGATTTTTTGTCAGGAAGGAAGGCTGCTTTTTAGGAAAATTTAAGATGCTCTGCATGGAACTCTGAATCCTAAATATAGGGCCATGAATAATCAGAATAAAGTATCAGGAAAAAATAAAAATACAAGGTCATGCTTCTACAATCAGACCCTTAATATTGCAATTTGATATGCAACCCAGCTAACAGAAATCACAGACTGTACCAGCTGCACATATAACTGCCACTATGTACATGCAACATTTGCTTGCGTTGTATGAATAGCTTCATTATCTTTAGACATTTCCTGACATGTCAGCTTGCTGAAAAGCCAACCAAAGAGGACTTTCTTCAAGGGATGTATAGTTTAACTGGGTAGAACTAGGAATCAATTGCTTCCAAAGAACATGGAACACAAATGGCTGATGCTAATGAATTCGCTTTTGCAGAGGAGAGATTGTTTGAGAATATAACATGATACGATTACTGCGTAACCCTGCCTATCAAGTGTTTTTATGAATATGATAGTCTGCAAACTTGCATTTTTGTAGAGATAGCTGTCTGTATTTAGAAAATATAATGCGTATGCACTGAAATGAAGAATGGGGAGAGAGAAAAATGGAAAAGACATACCAGTTCCAGATACTATCCTTCATCCTGGCTAAGTAAGGGAACTATTACATTTTCCTTTGCTTAGTAATCCTGTTTTCTGAGTTTTATCCTTAGCTTGTGTGAAGTTATTTAGTCCTGTTGACCAAAGTGGAGCTATGCCAACTTACTCCATTCGAGAATCTGGCAGCCCTATGTGCTTGTCTGTGTAGGTAAGGAAGGTGGTATGACATGTGCTCCAACTTTAAGGTTTAAATTGCTAGCTGCAATTGTTGGATTACTGTAACAATTTAGAAATGCCTTAAAATAACCTATTTCACTCATTTATCTTGCATTGTTTTGGTGGTTTTTTTTTTTTAGTGGGATTTGAATAAAAAAAAGAATTTGTACTCAAAACTAATTTTTGAAAATCTTGTTTTCAAGTTCTTGATATTTATTATAATAGTCTATGTCCATATAAGCTCCCCTAAGGAAGACAAAAAAAAAAAGAAAGAAAAAAGGGACAATAGTTTTGTGCAATAACATAATAATCTTGGATTTCTGTACTGCTAGCAATTCATCATATTTATTGTCAGGTCAGCTAACAGAGGACTGAAGATGCAACATATCTAATTTAAATAAATTTCTAGTATGAAATACTATGCTCTGTTACTGAACATTATGTTCATCTGACTGGCTAAGGTGCAACTTGATATTTTGTCAGTGACAGTTTAATTGCTGGATCAGTGTACTTTTGAATGATTTTTAGCCAGTATAATGCATTTATTCTGTGTTTAAGGGGATGATTACTATTTTTCATCAGATATAATTTTAAATTATGTACAGTCACAGGAAGACCAAATCACAACACATCGTATGTCTTTCTTTATACCTGAAAATTTCAGTAGGAATGTGATGGTCAGATATTTTATTATAAAAAGTGATAGCATTGGTTACTAGACATTTGATATCCATAACAAATCTTTTTAATTTTTATAGTTTGCATTATGATGCAATTTTGTAATGTAAGCCATTTGATTTTGGCCTGCATTAAGATGTGACATGATTTAGAGGAGCGTACAGAAGTGTCCTAGTATTATATATTTATCACCTAAAGAACAGCATCTCTTCTCTCTCTCTTTTTTTTCTTTTTTTTTTTTTTTTTTTTAATAATGACAGCAGTTAACTCAAATATGTGATGCTTTATGAAATACTAGATAATTTACACTAGTGTATACCAATTGGCATTTTTTTTCCTTTAGGAAGGATGCTAAAAAAATGAAGGAAGCACCAAGTCAGGAAATATTACAATACAGGCTTTCTGTAAGAACTTCATTATTCCTTCATTATTCTCCTTGTATGTTTGCATTAGGATATTAGGATATCATTTTTAATTATACCAATAGTTAAGAATTCTGCCTTGCTCAATTCTCATGAGAAAAAAAAAATCAGCAAATTAAGTTTTGAATCTGTTAGTAGTCTTTCCCTTATTAGCTCCTGATAACCCTCCTCTGATATGATATTGAATAATTGTTTTCCTTGCAATGTACATAGGAAACATACATATATACATACATATACACAATTCATACCTACATGCAGAATTATGCAACATAAAATTCACATTACAAGATGCTGTTAGGACAAAATGCTTGTCGTTAAAAAATCAAGAAATGGATATAAGATTCCTTTATTTGAGATGGGGAAAACAGATTTCAGAAAATTTTATTCATATTTATGAAAGTGTAAATGAAAGTATTTTTTCCAGACTGCTGAAAACCTTAAGAAACTGACAAGAAATTTAATGATGGTAGGATTTGGTGAATTCTATGACAGAATAATTTTGGATTCAGACAGTTGTAATGAAACAGGAAGGAAGTATAATAGAGGAATGAATGTTTCTGTTGCACAAGGAGGTAGCAAATAAGAGAGCTAGTGCATCCTGTTGATAAAGAAAAGAGCAGTTCTGCAGAAATGTCATATTGAGATCAATGTGACTGGTTTAATATTAGCATTTTTGTATAGTTAGTGGACTATAAATAATTGCATATGGTTATCTTTGCTTCTCTTTGTACCTCAGTGCAGTAATAGTGACATCTAATGTTCTAATTAATCTGCAGTACCTTCCAAGTCAGACTTTCAACAGCAACAAAAAAATGCTTCCAGGAATGATGAACTTGGCTCTACTCCAGCTGATACTGTGGCTGCTGCTCAAATCATCTCTTGGCTTTTATGGCAACATAATCAAGTTAAGAAAATCTGGACAAGATATTTGGAGTAAATCAAGTGCTCTATTTTACTTTAAAATGCTGAACAGGTGCAAGTGGGATCCATTCAAAATGGTCATTAGGCAAAACTTGCTTTGAGGAAGGTGGAGCCAACATCTGTGCTTATTTTCACAGATACAAAAGAGCAGGCCTCCCAAGGAAATGTGAATAGGATCCAAATGGATGAAGCAGCAGGACTGAATAAAGCATTCTGATTTAAGACTTTCCCTGCTTATAGTAATTAGCATTTGAAAAAAAGCATGATCAATCTTTTTTTTTCTCTTGGGCTAGAGAAGGAGGAGTCTGATTTAATTAAGAAGGACATTAACTCCAAGCACCTACCTAATCAAATATTAATTATATTCAGAACAAGCAAATTATAATCATTTTATAGTGATTTAAAAGTTTCCTTCTATAGCTGCATGAATATTTTCACAGTGCTTTTTGGTTTTGCTAAACCCCTTGGTCTTAGTTTACCCTTCAGATGTTCTGTGTTTTAATGACTGGCTGATAGGACCCTCCTGCAATAGATCTTTATGGCATCGCTTTGTACTTTATATCCTAGAAAATGAAAGAGGATTTTGTGTAACTGAAGTAGAACCAGGTTCTTAAATCATAATGTGACAGTTTATACTATCAGTGAGATATCTGAAGATATCTGAAGTTTGTATTTTTGACTCTCTTGTTGACTCTAAGAATGAAATTTCATTATATGTACTGCATTTATGTTTTCTTACAACCTTCATCAATTTGGAGTTTGAACGGGGTACTTTTACCGATTTTATGCATCAACTTTTCTTCAAATATTTATTTATTAAGCTGTTGGGTTTTGTGTATGGCTAACGTTTGTCTTTATATTTCCCTTCTGCTCATTCCTAGCACTGCTAGGAATGCTGTAGCCACGTGCAGTTAGACTAGATCACAAAGGAGAACCAAGCATAGATGGAAATATATTCATATAGGGAAATCTACTAAGGATTATGTCTGGACCTGCTTTTATTAGTGTTTTTCCATACAATATACAAGCACAAGCAATTATTTCTAGCTAATTTTGTAGTGTCACGTATTTTAACATGGTCTTGCAGAAATAATCAAAAAAACTTTTTTCTGCCCCTGGTAGGCCACGAGAGTGCTTTGGTTTATTTGTAACTTGGCTATCATAAAATGCACCCTTTTGGCATTCAGGAGACGATGTGCATTGTACAACTGGCAAACACTCTAAGTCAGTCTGAAACTGGATCCTAGTCTGGAAAGCAGTGACTCAATTATCAAATTGTCCATTCATGTTGCCAAGATTTTACTTGGACTGTACTTGTTGCCAGTAAATTTTGTACTTCATTTAACATAGTATTCTATTTTTGATTGCATTTTTTGTTTGGTTATTTAAAATTGAAGTCGGTAAAAATTACATTTCCAAGTGTCTTCATATTAATAACTGAGGAAGATCTTGGTATTATTAAGTTAGCCCTTTATTCAAGTTTTGAACTCTAGACATCTACAGAAACTTTTCTGCCACTTTCCTTTTAGATTAGATATACTGTCATTCTTCTTTCGAGTTTTAATAAAAAAGATGGCTTTATACAGTTAAGACTTGCCTCTAGGAAAGACCCACATTGCCACTGGTATAAATGTGAGAGGCATTCCAGCAGAATTTTTTCCCATTGTAAGTCTTAAGTCTAGAAATATATTTACACAAGTAGCCAAAATATCCCAGATAGACTATGAAGTTCATCTACTCATAATCTAAGAAGCAAAAATATGATGAAGGCTGTCACTTCAGAACCACTGTTCACTACTGTTTTTTTTTAAACTCTAGAGATACCAAATAAGATACTTTTCATTGTGGTAGGCAAATGAATTAATAGATCCTAACATTCAAATAGATATAATAGATATAACATTCAAATAGATATCAAAAAGATATAAGCTAAGAGAAGGAAATTTTATTTATCTCACATTATTAGAGAGGAACTGAGGGAGAGACTTGCAGGGTGAGCTTTGTGTCACGTTATACTTCCTTACGCTTTACAAGCTATATTGACTTATATGTCAAGAGCAATCATTTTCTGTTCAAAGATATATGTGACCTTTTGTGCATCTTTGCAGGCAGAACACAGTGAACACAAGAATAAAAACACATGCTCCATTTTTCTTTTTTTTTTTTCTTTAACCAGATCACCAGTTTTCTGACAAACAGTACAGCGTGGTAATCAGCTTCTGAAGTTAAAAAATCATATTCTCTGTGTTTTACTTATTTATTTCGTTAGGGTTCCAGACTTGCAACAGAACAAAGTGGTGGCAACCTCAGCTATGGAGCATGTCATATAATACTGCATTTTAAACTCTTGGCCAATTGTTTAACTGGAGCTGCAGATGTTTAACAACAGTGAAAATCATACATAAAGACCAACTAAAATAATTTTCCTTTCCTTCTTCTCAGTTCCTTGGGCACAGGATTGATTCCTGTTTTCAGAATGATGGATTGAGATTTTGTTTAGTGATTAAAAAGTAAGGTCCTGGGCAACTGGGTGGCCCTACTTGAGCAGGCGGGGGTTGGACCAGATGACCTCCTGATGTCCCTTCCAACCTCAGTCATCCTGTGATTCTGAAATAGATGTTTCTGACTCTAATCTTACAGAAAATAGAGGGGCTTGCTTGTTCACACATTTGTCAGTGCAAACTTAGGACATCAGTAGAAGTTCAACCTTTAAATAATCGGATTATTATTAGGGCCAGGTTTTTACATCTGTTTTAATGCTTTATTCTTCTGAAGTTCAAGTGGAATTCTGTGCCCAAGCATCAGTAAAAATGTGGCCATTAATTAATCAACTTAACTTATATTTCTTTCACTCAATATTCTCTGCAAATAGAACAATGTAATGGGTATTTTCTGTTTCATTTATAATTTTTTGATCAATTAATTTCCTGTTATGAGAATAGGAATTTTTTTGGCCTGAATATTAATTAGTTGTAAATAGGTTTTTTCACTGAAAATGGAAAAGCACCAGTGAAGGTAAATTAACACATACTTGGTCCCTTGAGTGTGTATTTGTGTGGTATAATCTAAACTGGACGTTTAAGACAAAACCAGTGTGCCACTACTCAGTCAAATGTAATCATGTCTCTTCAAAGCTGGTTCACCCTCTCAGTCATATATGTATTTGTTTTCTCTGCTCATGGAGCAAACTCTTTGCCCCTGAGGGTGATTGATTGCACAGAAGAATGAACCTCTTTATCCACAGGCCACCTATGCTGCTTGTCTCTTTTGACTTTTGTGCCTTCCTATCTAAACTCTGACCCAGCTAGATAACAACCAGCTGAAATCATCTCTTTAGGCTTGCATACATTCATTACTGAACCATACCAGTTTCTGTTCAGCATAAGAGGAGATTGTGTATCTTGTATGCGATAGTGGGAATGCTACTTGATATAAATGAATGCAAATGTGCTCTTACAGTTAATTTTTTTCTGTACTTTAGAGACAACAGAAGAAGGAATATCATTGACAGTCTGCTCCTTTGAAACCTTAATTTTGTAATTTGCTAATAAGAGTGTGAAGGATCAGACTGTTGATCCTTCACTTTATTTCCTCATGAGCTTCTGAATGATATGAATTGGCATTAAAAATCACTGAATGTTTTATTTGCTAGGAAGAGTGAGTTAAGCATGTGATGTTACATTCATGTGTACCTGTACAGAAGTATGCGTGTATATATATGCATATGTCTGTGGATTTTGAGAATTGACTGGTGATCTTGACATTTGTGAATTTGTGGTCAAATAATAGAAATTATCCAGCCAGTTTTCAGAAAGTGTTAGCATATGTTCTGAAAAAAACAGAGACACTTCAGACCTACTTAATTTTGAAAACTACAGTCTGTCTGGGGGAGTTGAATCCCAACTATAAAAGAACATAGGCTCAATTATACAAAGGAACTTGAGAATGTTGACATCAGTATTGCCATACATAACAGTCAAAAACGTCTGGATAGCTCCTCATCTAGGTTGCCCTGAACCTAAAATGCAAAATATTTCTTTGCATTCTTAATATGTCTCATAAAGCAACTAGGGATGTCCAAGGGGAATTCAGTCAGTACTTGAAAAAAGTGGCCGTGGCAAAGATATGCCTAAAGTGCCCACAGGAGCTAACAAGAGAAAAGAGATGTGACTGGAAATTTTCTCCTTTGAGATTTGCTCTGAGATTTGAAGGCTGGAAATCCCTCCTGTAATTATGTGTCTATAGCATCCTGACAAATGCAGTTGTGATCTGGAATGTAAAACTCCAGACCATAGTTCTCCTTCACAGTCAGAGATACATATCATTACTTTGTACTTCTTGGGACAATGGATCTGCAGCTTCAAACTCTCCTGCTAAAGTTCTGTAAATGTGCATAAAGCAATTCAAGAAACAGAAGTCAGGGTAAGAAAAAGCAATAGCAGTAGCAATTCCACACTTTTATCCCGTCAAACTCAGAAGCAATACCATCTCAATGTTCATAATGTGGACCTGAGTTGCTACTGCGAGACTGTGTTGCACCAATATGACCTATCATCCTAGGTTAGTTTCACAGAACTTTTCTATTCTGTAACGTATAAGGCTGTAATTTAAAATTACTAGCCTTAGTGGAACAAGAATTACAACAGCCATTTCTATCTTTTCCATTGTAAACGAGGACCTAATCTAGAAAGACATATTTTTTTCTATTAAATTTAATACAGACTGATAGAGGTCAACTGGACAAGATTTTAATGAATTACAGCACAAAGGAACTCTTTTGATGTTTTTTTCATTCAGCTTCGTAAAAGGAAAAACAAAGGACAAAACTAAATGAAGCAGTGCGTTGCTAGTTGAGTTACGGAGTGGAAGATGAATGCATAACTGATTAGATGTTTGTTCTTGTAGTTAACAGCATTTTAAATAATATCATGAACAGGTGTTCCTCGGTAACCAAAAGGACTTATTGGTGTTTCTGAGGCTCACCAGGGATTGATGTTCCCACTGTATTGCTACAGGATTTTTCTGTGATGTTGCAACATAGCCTCTCTCTGCATCTTGGTTTTGCAGCAACCATGCTGTACCTGAATTTTTCCATAACAAATCTGAATCCCATGTCATTAAAACCTGTCCAATTAGTTCAGTCACTGAACACTAACTAGCACATATCAGTTACAGGAACAAAAAGCTGCCACTAATGTACCCACAATCTTAAAGTCACTTTCATGAAACTGTGAAGGCACGTAAAACTTGAATGAACACCCGCCTCAAGTAAGAAACTGGAAGTGGTTTGACACTTGTTTGCAGTGCATTTGTATATAACTTATCACAACGAATAAGATTTATGAACCCAGCCTTCAATATATTGCCCAAGAACATTTTAAAGAAGGATGTTTTAAAATACTGTTCCACATACTAAATACATAATGAAATGCTAAGAACACAGCTGAACTATTTCTACAACACAAATAAATTATATTTATATTTCAACCTATTAGATCTACAGTTTAGATGGCTTTGCTGGGTGTAACAAAGTTTATTTCTCTGTACCACAGGTGGATAAAGGAATCCTAGCAGTATAATTAAAATATGGCAACAACTACATTGCTATCAGATTCTGATGGCTATCAAGAGGGAGAGGAAAATACAAAGAGTGGAAATTAATTCACACACTAATGAATTTTTTAATTAGTATTTAAAAACCCAAACTTCAGCAGTATATTTCCCTGTAGGGAACAGTATAGAATGATCCAGGTAATTAGACCAAGTGAAGATAATAAAACAAACTTATGGATATAATGTGATAAAAGATGTTTGAAGGTCAACAGCAGCAATCAAAGCAAGGTCAGAAATTTATTAGATGAAGATACGGTCTCAGTATCACTATGTCCTTTCCCTTCCATTTCCTAAAAATTCTGTCAAGGTTCTAAAATTCTAAATATTCTAATATAAAGTTAAATAAAAAAAAAAAATACAAACATATGTTGATTAAGATCTCAAATCAGTCTCATCTGGGCAAATAGAATTATTTAAAATTTCATCATGGCAATCTATTCTTTTAACGTTGGTGAACAAAGAAAATGCTTCAAATATGCTGAACCACAAATTATTTAATTTTCCAATCATGCTGTTTGTGTTAGGTTGCCACTAAGTGTGTGCTGGCCACTCAGCATATGCCAGCACATCTATTGCTGTGCTGGAAGTAAGTAAAGTCAGAAAATGGGAAATAGCCTCAGGATCTCTTTGCCACTGATGGTGATTTGGATTGTACCTTTTCTTGGATCTTGACGCCCTCAACTTTTTTTACTAGGGTCAAGCTGGCTATGAAGAAGCAGAGAAGAATGGGGTAAGCCTTGCTTCAATCTATAGTTCTCCCGTTTCCTGACCTAAGGAGTAGGGTGACTTTCAGCAAGTCACTTTTTGACGTGCAAGTAGTAACTTACTGACTCCCTGGAGCGAGACAAAAGCAAGGACTGGTTGAGCCTCAGATGTTGTGCCACACTTAGCTCTGGGCTTAGCCTCCAGGCATGCATTGAACTAAAATAAATTAGTCAGAATTAGTTTTTTCTGTCACTAAATTAACCTTTATTTTGAGTGTTTAATTTTTTTAGGCCTAAAGCTCATCTCTCTGGTTGCTTTGAAGTTGGGCATGCTAGACTTCATCCTAGTTTACAACAGTGATAGTGATTTTATATAAAGGAGTCTAAGGGAAGCTCCAGGGGATAAGAGTGATAAAATGTGTTTATAGCACCGCAGCTACTCCTCAGTACACATATAGACTAAGTAAGACTGAGACAGGTTAGAAAGAAAAGCTAACCAATATATGTTTATGGCTAGGTAAAGCAAAGCCATTCTGTTGAATTGCAGCCCTCAAATTCATGTATTCCCAGCTCCTGGCCCCAGCCCGACAGTTCACTGCAAGTGAAGCAGCCCCTAAAGCCAGTGAATTATAACATGAGAGGTCTTTGCCTTTGAAAAGGAATATGTTATTGTATTGAGTTTTCATCTGTTATATCCACAGCTTGTCCTGGTTTCAGAAGCAGCCTGAGCAGAAAACTTCCCCATGAGCTAAAATGAAGCACAAAATCTTTTTGGCCGCTCCATCTGGGACTTTAATGGGATTTAAAGCAAAGTCTCCACTCAAACTGCTCAGACAATTTATTTTCCCTAGAGAAACAGTTCTAGAATGATGTCTTGTGAATTTTCTTGGCACCTAGTATCATGCTTGTCACATATTCATTATACCTTAAATCAGTGCCTTGTTTCATCCCAAGAATATCTGTAGTTGCCATCTGTCTAGAAGACATGAGTTGATGGCAAGATAGTGACCTCAGTTCTTAAGTCAATCACCAACAATTTAGGAAGAAAGCAATGACACTGTTGATTTCCAAATACTGGAACTGCTTGTTTATAGACGATTTTCTAATAAATCTACCCAGGAGTATGTTTAGAGTACTTGGAGGGTTATTACAAATAGGAAAATTTATTTTTCACATTCCATGAATAAATATGTTTGGGCAAATGACTTTCAAGTTTAATTTCTTCCATTATTTTTATTGTATACATTGCTAGTAAATGTTATTTATTTATCTGAACATGCACTGCATTCCTAAATGTGATCAGTCCTAGTTAACAAATGAAAACTTCTTTTTGCAAGAAAAAACCCCAACTTTTAAACTTCGGTATTTCAGAAAAGTAAGCTTACGTTTAGAATTTCAAACATTTTCTTACTAAAAATTGTCAAACATTTCTTCTAGTCTGATAAGTGTGAAAATTTTAAGTAAATTTATAAGGAAAGGATTTCTGCTGGACTCCTAGTATGAGCTATAACTGGAAAGTAATTTTATCTAGGCTTTAAAAGTTAAATCTAAGGTTCATAATGAAGGGAAAATGATCAACATTTTCAATTTTTTGTGATTAGGAGAGGACTCTATCAGTTCATTATGAGTTGTTCTTGATGTGTTTATCTGTAGCCAGGTCATGTGCAAAGAAAACAAGTGAGCAAGTATATATTAATATGAAAGTATAATATATTTGCCCCCACTGTGTCAGTCTTGACTATTTTATCTTGGCAGTGTTGCAGTTCTCATATGGATTATTCTAAATTAATGTGAAATACATCCTGCTAAGGAAGAGTGGGAAGATTGTTTCCGAGATTTGGCAAGAGCTGCTATAAAATACAGAAACTCTCAGCACATGCCTCTGCCTGAAATAGACTTTTAAAAGTCTATTTGCAAGAAAGACAAACCTTTTTTCTATTTTTGTTCTGGATTTGGGAGAATGGCCAATTGCCTTATAGCAAATTTGAAAGGACAATTTAACTCAATAGCACTTAATTTGTATTTGAGGCAAGTTAGTACTCGAAAGAGGGAGCAATGAAAAGCTTAACTCCTATTACACATCAGTGATGAATATTGACTTCATGACATGAGAAAACAAACAAAAAAGAGAAAGCAAAATGAGTTGTAATGAGCATTATTTGACCTGCTATCTTCTAAAAGCTGATACACAGAGGTGCCTTGAAACATCATTTGAAGTACCAAAACATAAAATTCTACTTACCCTTGAGATTCATGCATTCAAAATGTCATGGAAGTGACTGCACCTGAACACACATAGTTTATTGTCTCAGATGACTGTGGATTTTTCTGTCTTTGCATCTGTCATAAAACCTGTTTGCAATAATGACTGTATGTAAAAAGAGATATTCTCACTGATGACACACTATGCCTGTTTTCCACCCTGTTCTAGCAAGTCTTAGGCCACTTCCCCTAATTCATCCAATTCCTTTTTGCATGTAGTTGAGTGTCTGCTTAACTGGGTCAGTTCCTGAGCTACCTTCACCTTGGTTCTTGGTGCTGGTTCTTGGTTTCAGATCTGGTACCAAAGCTGTCCCACGTGGCTCTCAGCGAGTACCAGGCTGCGTGAGACTTTTTGCCTTTCTTCTCTTCTCTCTTTCTGTCCAAGTGTCAAACATCACCTGCATTGGGTTTGTCTGCTGTCTACGATTAGCCAAAGGACAGATATTCAATGTCCTTCAATAGCGATATTCCTCTGCAGCACACCTCAGGCCTGAGAGCCTCATGTTCGTCAACATTTGCTGCTGTTTCAATTGTTTACATGTCCAGATTCATCTGGAAAATCTGGAACATTAAATGTGTCCATTTAATTTCAAGCAAGGACAAACTATACCAAACTTGGATTTTTGGCAAAAACCTGGCGCGTGAGCAGTTGTTCTCTGGGTGTGCCAGGGAGTATTAAGAAGGGTATTTTCTGGTCCTGCTGTTTACCAGTAGGATTTCTTTTCAATTCTCCCGCGTGTTGCTAGTAAAAATCAAACTACCACAAAAGCAGGGACAGAAGGAGAGAGATGGCTTTGCTTCCCTATAGTGCAGCAGCACTGAAGGGCACAACACAGACAGGTTGCTGCCTCAGACATGAAGCAGAATTGACATGGTTCTCCTGGGGAAAGGCAGCAGCACACAACTCCTTATGTGGAGATCTGCCTTCAAAAAGAGCAACAGAAAGAGAAAGCAGCTTGAATTTTTACAGCAGGGTAAATGTTTTAATAGTGATTGCTGTCCTTTAGTCATATTCCACCTGGCAGAAGAGAGTGAGTTTGTGGTTAAAAAACAGGACACACCTTCTGCTGGCTACTAGTACATGAAACAGGTTGGGGACCAGACTATGGTCCTGGAGCAAAGAGGCACAGCACAACTTATGCCCACACAGTTGAAGTCTTTCAGTTCTTTGTCAGGGTGGTTGTGGCCAGATATGCTTTGGGAATGGTTCTCGGCATGTTGCCAACCCAGGCAGCCCGAGAGGGTGGTCACTGGCAGTGGCCAGGGCTGTGCTGACCTGCCTGTCAAGCCTGAGGAGGACGGACGGGTGCAGTCTCCTTCCTTACTGTAGTCCTGGTCTTTGAGACTGAGAGCTTTCATTGGCTGCCTGCCTAAGCCAAATAATAATTCTGTGCCTTGGCTTCTGTGGTCACTGTGTGTCATCAAAATATACAGATGTGGGATGTACAATGAAGGACAAAATCTGCAAAATCATCAATTTTTTTTGTGTTTTTTTGCAGGTCTGTAAGCTAGCTGCTTCCCAGTGGCTGAGGCTAAGCCAACTGTGCACAGCTGTGTGACAGGAGGGACTTCCACACTGGGGAATCCATGGCCCAGCTCCACTGCAGAGGAGTGTGTGTGGTTCCTGAGGTGCAGAACAGCCTCACTGCCTTACTTACCTCTCCTTAACTTTGTGTACTAGATGCCACCAGCTGGGGAATTGCCAGTCAGCTGCCTCTGGTGCAAGGGATAATGGAGCAGGAGGGAGGCATGGTGCCATACAACCTGTGCAGGAGGCATGTACCAGGGATGTGAAAAGAGCAGGCTGACAGAAAGAGCATCTTATTGCATATGTGAGACTTTGGCAGATCTTTGTATACAGCAAAAGTAGCATTTCTTTCCCTGCATCTTGTATGGGACTAAATGCAAAAGGGCAGTGGCTAAAGCCTGACGTTGATGTCTGCCCATGACCATAAACCATAACAAATCACACTGGATATCCATTATAATTATCCTCCATTGATATTAAATAAAAGTATTAAGAAGGTGAAGTTAATCCTGGTATTATATATTATACTGCACATTTCTATACTTGCAGTGCACATTTCCTGTTGAAAGGTTCCAGCGTGTTTTATTGACTAAGGCCTCAGTGTTGTAAAATGGACTTTGAGAATGAACATTCCTGCTGCTTGGGGACAGATGCTATCATCACCCCTATGGAACCTGTTTCTTATGTCCTGGAAGTCACCCACTGGTGGTAAGTAGCCTAAAGCATAGTATCATTAAAGTATTTCAGGCTACGAAACTACAGGCAAAATTCAGGCAGACAAAATTAAATTACTCTTATTATAAAGTGCCAAGGTTAACTGTATGCTTAATTATGCAAGTATTGCATAATCACAAAAAAATTATGCATTTCAAAAGATTTTTTGACATTTTCACAAATGATTTCATCAGTTTTGTTGCTTCTTAATAGGTGTTTTTATATTAGGTATCAATATGTCTACCATACAGATTGTTTTAAACTGTAAAACATTCAAAGCTCTCCTTTACCAACTTACTTTAGCTCTTCACTTAACACAGCTGCATTGGCTAAGTATTATTTAAGACATTAATAGTAATAATGGTTCTTTTAGGAAATGCTGTTAAGAATGGAAGTTATCTTAAATCACGTTAACTATCACTGAATAACAGTAACCCATCAGTGAGTAATAGCAGTAATAAATATAGTAAAAGTATTCTAAAGGCATAAGGTAAAGTCTTCATTTTATCTTTTGCAATAGCTGCAATATTAATGAGTTAAATCAGATATGTGTTCCTATTGTTTGCAGGATTTTTCATTAGGATGATGGCTCAATGCATTTTGTGAATGGGTCGTCGGGGAGACGTTGACAAAAAAAATCAAAGTCAAAGCACTATTAGTGCAACTAACCTATTGAAATTAATATACTAAAATAGTACTATTCCATAATGTTTTAATGGCTTTAATCAGTTATGTAACATACTGCACATTCTTACTTACCACAGGAACTTAGATAATATTGAAGTATTTGAGCATAATAATAAATCATCAAAATAAAGCAGACTGTTAAAAAAACCCCTCTCTTAAAATGCATATTTGCTTCCCTTCAGGTATGACTCTTTCAGTTTTTCCCTACTTTTTACATTTCTGTGAAGAACATTTTTTATATTATTGGACATACCATGTTTTTATTAGATAGTTTATTGCCAATTAATCAGTTCAAGTGCTAGAGAAGTTGCATATTTCTGCCAAGATACCCATTTCTATACTCAGTCTGTGCTTTATAGTTCCCTTAAATTGTTAGTGTCTTTTAAAAAAATCACTAGTTACTGGATAATGAGAAAATATAAAGCCAATTATATGACTTTTATAAAGCTAGAATTGGTTTGTGAGGGTTTTTTTAATAAATTTAAAACACTTGTTTAGAAAAGTAATAGCATTTCACCTTTCCCTAAATAACTCTGTACCTTACATAACTGCCTTATACATAAACATAAATATAACATGAAAGTCTGCTGTATATTTTCTGAACATGATGGAGTTTGTGGTGGGATTGTAATGCCAATACACAGTTGTAGCCAGCAGATGTCAGCCAATTATGAGTATTTCTCAGAACCTAGTGGCTTTTTGCCTGTAGTGCTGGTATCCATATGGCTGCAGTAGTCAAAGGGCACTGCAGAGCTAGTCTGTCATTCAGTCAATGAAAGCCTGCCAACTTCTTTAGTCAGGTATAATCCCTGTTTCCTACAGAATGTTTGGTAGGATCTTTTAGACATCCTCTTCATTCAAAATCTTTTGATGGGAAACTCTGTATCAGACAAACGCTTTGTGTGCTCTACACCTTAAGGCTTTCTGCAGAATTTCGGGAAAGATCCATTCGGAGCTAGAGGAAATACCAGCCTACTGGGAGGTCCTTTGCCAAAACCCAGGATAACTTTGAAAGAAGGACTGAATCTTTATCAATTGCATATAATCTTTCAGATATCCACCAAAAAATTGAGTCACCAGAGATACCTGATTCTTTTGAAGTTTGCTCTTGGCTTCAGTTTTGCTGATTTGCTTACCAACCTTTATTCTCACACTGCTATTAAGTAAAAAACTATGTAGTGAACCAACTAAGCAAACCAACAGAACAATTGTACACTTTGGGAAACCTCATTTGGTGCTCCCTACCCGCTCTGGCAGCAGCTCCTTTGGTAGACAGCCTGCAGAGCTGCAAGAGGTGCAGGCTAATGCTGCAGCTGGAAACAGTACAGAACACCCTAAAGATATCTCCACTTCACACATTACTTACTGACAAAAACCTGTTTGGTATTTAGGACCAAAGGACTAGAAGGAATAAAGGGTGCCCATGTAATAGGCATTTAGCTTAGATGGAGCCACAGTGCCCCTATTTCACATACCATTACAATGCAGCAATAGTCACAAAAGTCATCCTGACACCTGTACTAAATTTGCAACTGAAAAGCCAAAAGCCATGATTATAACGTGTCAGAGGAAGTGAACAGGGATCAAGGGTCTTGTTGGTGGCTTAAGTTCCTACATTAATGTAATTACACTAAGTGTGAGTGGACTTTTTTGTGAAAAACTCTCTGTCTTGTTCTTCACTCTGGAATGAGGCTGACAGCTGGATTTCATGGCCTATTGCAAGGAAAGACACTTGAGTGTAAACTTAAGTGAAAATCCTTTGAAACTTTACACAGTCTTTATTCTGGAAAAAGTTTGCTGGGTGACTTATTACTGAAGCTGCGCCAGTGTGTTATGCCTTGAAAATAATCTTTTCCAATCTTTGACCAGATGTTTGAGCCTTTTAAAGAAATTGCTCCCCCCAAAATGCCTGCAGCCATGCTGGAAGGACTTTGGGAAGCCAAATCTTGTTTTCTGCAGTTGCTGCTTTGCATATGCTGGCCAGGTTTTCTCGGTGCTGAGAATTGCAGATTGTACAGATGGACAGAGATAGTCCTAGGACATTTTTCAAACTGTGATGTACAATCAGTTAAATTTGGATGATTCTTGACTGCCAGAAGTGGAAATCCCATCCAGTGGTAGCTAGAGTCAGCAATGACATGTCTAGAGAAGGATATCATAAACAGGTGTTCATCACAACTCTGCCAACCTTCTCAGGAGCAGTGAGAAAGCCCTCCACTTTTCCCAGCCTTGAGTAAGAGGCATATATTTTATTTAGGGTAGGGTTGCAGTCCCCCTTGAGCATTGGTTCTGAGTCTGTAGGAAGAATTTCAGAGAAAAATGAGTGAGAAAGGATGCATATTTACCTTTTTCTGAGGAGCTCTTCTCAAAGCCTTCATGCACTAAACTCAGGGAGACAATTTAAACTTACTGAGGCAGCTTCAGGTGCCTGAAGTTTGCAATGATACCCTTCTCAGTAAGGTCCAAGTAGCATGATATTCTAAAGGAACCTCCACTGGGACTGAGATTAAGAGGGAAGTGTTTTGGTAATGTATTGTTCTTGTCTCTTCATGAAGATTTACGCTGCTTTCTTCATAATTTAGTACTTTGTTCATTGTACAAGAGAAAATGGCAGTAGAAGTACGTAGAACAGTTTATGTAGGTAGAAAGCTGAAATGAATGGATTCTATTAAGTTTAACAAAAAATCTTCTAAAAACCTTTTCAAATGTAGAAGAAAATGCTTCACTGTAAAATAGAAACAAGGAAGAAGGGCAGGAGGAGAGAAAGAAAGAATTACTCAAACATTGGCCAGATCTTGCATGTCATTTACCAGCTTCTCATTTACACCTGTTCCCTGAGGACTCATTATTTGTTATGTTTCTTTCTTAAGAGCAGATCGACTCGTGAATATGGTCTACTACTTTTAACATGGATTTTTTATTTCTTTAAGTCTAGCTGTTGCAGAAGAATATTTTTATCTGCTGTGGTGGAACCGTAAGATCAGAGTAACGTAAAATGGTGAGTCACTAGCAGGCATGTTGATGTGACATACCACAGCTGACACACTTAGTTTGCTGTGACACTGGAGGGGGCCAACACACTACTTTCTGGCAGGCGCTGTCACGTTCTGGGAAGCTGATAGGCAGCCAAATGTCCACGAGTTACCCCGACTTTCACATAAAGGCTTCTCATTGCACATTAACACCAGGTCACTATCTTGTTAGCAAATAAGCCTGGTATTCAGTGTTTGATAAGCCAAATATTTGAACCAGGTGACATTTGAGTATTTTTATAAAGTAACACTTTGAATAAGGCAGCTCTCACAGTTGTTCTGTTGCTAGCAATTGATTTCGTGTCATCCAAATGGAATGTTATCTACAGCTGGGAAAAAAAAATCAGATTTTGGGGATGTCCTGGAGAAGTTTTCAGCCTCCTACAGATTTTGCATATGTGTAGGAAGATACATACAATTTTTCTCTATAAATAGGTGAAAATACTTAAGACTTGACTGTAGTAAATATATATGCTTTATTGAAGCATATTACTTTTTTTTTCTCAAAGTTTACACTTTGAAAAACTGGAAGTGTATCATAGGTTTCCTTGGTTTGAATTTCATTTTCTTTTGTACTCTGAGAATTATGCCTCTTTCTTGACTAAGAGTAGGTTGAGACCAAACTTCTTAATCTGAAGTCTTCTCTGTTTCTGCTTGTCTCTATCTTTTCTCAGTTTCAAGGATTCTTTTGCTCTGTCTGCTCTAATTTTAATAGCAGGTTTTTTTGTCCACTACCAGTGTCTAGTTCTTTGGGGTTTTTGGGCCATCATTTATAGTTCTATAACTGGCACTTTTTCACACAACTGCCAACCATTTTCTCTCCTCTGTGGTTTCTTGCACACAGTTACATATGGATATTTATAAAGAGTACTGTAAGTACCTATATATATCAGAAGTGAGCAATCTAATTATACAGTTATGTCACTTTAAAGATATGGTGACGTATGTGAAATTGGTCAGATTTACTGCCACTTCGAGTTATCATATATTAGATGACTTACTGTGCCCCTTGTCCTGCTGGCTGCGAAGAAGTGTGTTATGTTAAATGTATTCAGTTGGAAGAGTTGGATCATTTTGAAACGTAAGGACTTGAACCTGTTCAGTTAAACAGGTCTAATAATGTCAATGTTGATTATTTGATTAAATAGAAACTGGTATAAAACTCTTCCCAGGTGGGAAGCAAGACAAACTATGCTCATATAACCTTATATAATTCCTTCTTTCTATTGCCTGTACCAATTTAACTTTTTTAATTCATGTTCAAATCAGTGATCAAAATAGCTAGAAATTCTCAAAAAAATCTGTCTGTCCCTTGGCAGGGGTGGGAACTTTCCTCTATGACTGTGTTTCTGTAACATCTAGGTCCACCCTCTCTTTCAGGCATCTATCCCCTCCAGGCTTCACTGCCTGTGCCTGCTTCACTTTAATTACTGCAAGCAAAGTGCTCAACCAACATCAACCTGTAATCCTAGAAGCTCTCCCTCTGCTGCTTCTCTGTCTTCTTTCAGCTAGCATGAAGGAACTAAACTGCCTAATTGAAAATTCCTATTCGCCTAAAAATTCAATGTGTCCCTCTTACACAAAGGAAAGGATAGCAACGAGGTATTTGTCACATCCACCTCTCTCCCCACTCTAGCATAGAGACTCAGTCCTCCATGGTATAGGACCCTCTAATTCCAAAGCATTCAAACACGTGTTTAACCTAATGTATGCCAACTCATTAACGAAAAAAGAAGTCTAGGCACTCCGTAGGATTGAACTTCAAGGGCAGTACCTTAATAAAACAGACCATTGGTAGTCATTGTGTAGAAAGGGACAGCTGGAGCTACAGATTAAGACAGACAAGAAGTCTGGTTCTGAATGGCATGAGTAGGTGGCATAAACCAGTTATACAACTGTCCTAACTGGATGGGGAAAGAAAGATGGCATTTGGGAGTGAATAACTTCAGTACTCATCACAATTATGTCTACATCCTCCAAGACAATGTTTCAACAGTACAATTTTTTTAGTACAAGAAAGTGCTTTCAGAAGAACATTTCACAAGAGTGTTATAAATCAGGAAAAAGATAAAAAGAAATACCAGTTTTCTTGCTGTTTTCATCTGAAATGTGGGGGATAAAAAGTCTTTTTAAGGAAGTTTACAAGGAAACATTCCTGGAAATGTCATTAATTTCAGCAGATTAATTAGCATTTAGACTTTTATAATACCATCTCAGTCATATGACTTTAATAAAAGCAGATCGGGTATTAAGAAAATAAGGGTAGGTTTGGAAGGTCATCTGCAGATGTTTCTGTGAGACCCTGACTTTGTCACCATATAATTGTGCTTTGAGCACTGCCCTGGATACAAACTGTTCTGATGTGGGCTTGCTGAAAGCTCCTACTGCTCCAAAGGACAAAACATGGTTCCTGCTCTGCTCAGATTCCCTCTGCTGAGGTCCACACACTTGAGCCTTGCAATGCCTGTGTCAATTCAGTCTGCCACCATCTGTGAGACAGGGATATTGGTGCTTCCGTCCCAAGGATATTGTGAGGACAAATCTTAAAAAAAAAGTGAGATACTCAAGTGCAAATTTGAGATCTATATTACAAATACTTTCTATGTGGAAGCCTACTTGTGAGCAGTCCTTCATATCTGGGCAGATGACCTTGATGCTGTTCTGACCTGTTTGTTAGGCATGGTACCCATGTTCCAGTGCTACCTAAAACTCTCTTCCTTTGTCCATGCTTCCTTCCTTCTTTCCTCATTTTTCTCTCCATATATATGTATGAAATTGCAACATACTTGAAGAAAATATTTAGACAACATCCTATAGAACTGAGAATTTTCTGGGTTTCATTTACACATTTTTCAGCATATTATGATTATCTCAGTTGCCTTTGCTATTCAAAAGCATCTGTCAAACATTTTGTGAGGAAGGCAAAGGCAGGAAGCTAGTAATTTCTGGCACCAGAAGGAAGGCTCCCTCTCCACCTGAAGGCTTGCAACTATGGGACAGGTTCACTGCCCTCAAAGATGCTGAGGAGCCAGGGGTGCTTTCAAGTGTAGCATCTGGGCTGACTTACCTTGAGCCCTCTGGGAGCATCAGGAAGAAGTGGGGGGTGATGGCAGAGTGGGCGACTTCCTACTGTGTGGGACAGAGGCATTCATCTGCCAACCTGACATGCCATCTACAGAAGTTTGCTGCTTGCTGAGGCCTTTATCTGGGATATTGTGGAGATACTGCCAAAGCTTCTCTGACACTACTGGCTATTACCCCATGTTGTTATTCCACATGGGAAACAATGATACCGCCAGAGGCCCCTTTCTACCTTGAGCATTTTGTGAGTGATTCTGTGTTTCTGTGGTTTTCCAGAACAGGTCATGGTCCATAGTTTGCTTATGAAGTCTTTGAGACTATTAACCACTTGGGGTGTATTATTTTTGATTGGATATGCAGCTATTTCTTCTTATGTCTGCCAATATATGCCTGAGAGTGAGAATTTGGTGAGTGAGAGTATTTGTTAAGAAATTCAGTTATACAGTCAAAAGTTATCTGCTGTTGATATTTTTCAGCAATTGTTGAAAATTTGCCGTGCTCTAATATTTTTGGTGAGTAAACTATTGTGTGAAAGCACATCGAACGAGGAAGGATCAATCATTGCCATGTAATGAATATTTTTCTTTGAATGTCTACAGAAACACGTTGATTCAGCAAGAACTATCACTACTGTTTAAATAGCTGGTTTCGTAGTCACTATATGAAAAGATCAGTTATTCTGCAGGGAAAAGGTAATGCTGTCTGAGTCTGAATTTCAGTTTCCTATAGTAGAAATTCCAGATGAGCATCCAGTCTGTGATCTACAAATATGTTTAAAATGTTATATAAGGAAGTAAAATGAGCTCAGTGTCTGTGCGCCTACATCTTACATTGCATCTTCCCCTCTCTTTCTTAGTAATTACTGGCTTGGTGCTGTTTTAAAGAAAAACAACACAGAAAATTAATTTTGTTTTAAAATCTCATTAGACTTGCCTAAAGATACTGAGAATTAATCTAAGTTTCATAATAATTTTCAAAGCTTATTTTGTAATAAATTTTAGCCATCACTATTGCACAAAATAGGCCATATTCTTATATGCATGTTCTATGTCCCACTAAATTAAATATACCAGTTATGATGCCTGGCATACACAGAAATATTTGCAGGATAAAGAAATATAATTACATTTGCATGCAATGAATTATACTTTTTATGCTTGATCTTGCTTTTAAATTCTTTAGCCCCGTTCTTCTTCGTGTAATCTCCTTTAATGCATGAAAAAACCTTTGAATGAAGCATGTCAGTTCAGGTGATGTGCCACTCGCTTCTTCTCCTGATATCATTAATAATTTTGTCCCTGATTCCATCTTATTCTCAAACAAATGCTTTATACTTTACACAAGCAGTCTTTCTGAAACAAAGGGACTATTCGATACAACTGAGCATTTCATCATACTGTGTTATGTTCTGAACTAGAGACTAGACTAATTAAGCTTTAGTTCTGTACTGTTTCCTCTTGTTCCGAATAAGACTGGCATATTAACAAACTCACCCTCATGGAGAACTTTGAATTTTTAGAGGCCAAAGGTGTATTTACTCATTTTTGCTGCACGAGACAATATCCAGTGAATTTCAAAAGGGCAAGATAGGGACAAAATTAAACATTAGGCTATGGTTAAGCATTATGTTTACATTTATCTAGATGATATTACATTCAACTTTAATGCATGATAATGCATTCCCTCTAATTACCTTTCTGGGCACTTTTATGGCCCTTGTCAGAGTTGTATCTGGGCATCTTATAATCATTAATGGGTTTTATCTCTACCAAGCACCTTAAAGGTAGGGACATAACAAGCTCTAAAACAATAAGAAGGGAGATAGAGTATACTCTGACTTAGAAGATTAAATAAATTCTGTCACACAGAAGTGAGCTGCGATTTGAAAGTATGCATCTAGGGTACAATTCTCTACCCTAGTCACTAATTTACACTTCACTTATTGATTACTAAATTTGATCAAAGAAGTTATTGAATGGCAAGATTTATTCTTTTGTTTAGTGATCAAAGTTTCATTACTGTCTTTGCTACCAGTACATTTTTCTCTCTTAAAAGTTGATCATTTATTTTACTAGGATTTTCAGCTGAAACTTTTAGATACTAATTGCCTGTATCTTATTATATACCTTAAAGATCATTACTGTAATTTTTTCCAGGGATCTCCTTAGTTATCCATGAATTTTCTAAAATAATTGCTAGTAGTTTAATAAATGTATTTTAAGTAATGCCTTTAAGAGTATGGGATGAGAAGTGGACAGGTCTTCTTATGTGTATATGTTAGTTTCCCAGTATACTTTCTTTTTAATGAAAACCTTTATGGAAATTACTTCCTACCTATATCACTTTTCTCTACTTGTCTGTCTACTGAATTTAAAAATATAGGACAGTAGTAGGATATTGATAATAGGAGAGCAATTTTAAATTCATAATTGGTATTTCTTCTTTATTTATGTTGTCCAGTATTTCTGCTTAAAACTTTATACTTTTATGGTATCCTCTGCCACCCTCAACACATACTACCCACTAGGAAAAGGAGTCCATAATTTATTTTGATCCCAAGAGGGTAAAACAGCTACTACAATAGAGAAACATGTAGTTCACAATAAATACCTGAACTTTCATGAGAACTCTAAAACTTATTTGAGCCTTTGCTCAAATATCTAAAAGAGGAGGAATTCAGGGTATATGCAGTATTTGTAAAACACTGATGGAGGGCCCCACATTCATTTTTGAATGGATAGATATCAGATAAAAAAGAAAGGATGAAAGTCATAATGTAGGGCTGCAAGCTAAAAAAAAAAACTTAAATCAATCTACTTCCCTTAATGCTTTCAGCCTTTATGAAATAATTGTGTTTACATGTAAGAACCATTTTTAAGGAGAAAATAAGAGCTCAGCCACTGGAAGACTTATTCATTTACATAAATCTTAGAAAAATCTCACCAAAAGAGGGAAAGAATGGAAAAATGGACAATTTTTTTCAAAGAGGATTTACCAGATTGCCGAACAATTTTTATTTATTTTTTTTTAATTTCACTTTTAAAGGAAAACATTAATGTTGACAGTGATAACAGATGCACTACATCAAAGATGGCAATATCAGATATGTTCCATTTATATAGAAGTTTTTGATAAAAAAAACCTCATGTTGCTAATAATAAAATCTATCATAGGATAGAACTGTAAAATCCAGGATGTCCTCATGCTAGAAAACTGGTTATATGTGAAGATATATTAAATATTACTATGTTTCAACAGCTTTCAGGTATAAAAGGTCACTAAAGAGCAGACCTCAACAACTCTACCCAATCTTGCCTTTCATAAAACATAAATAATAGTTAACCAAGGAAGTGAATGAAGTCTAAAATACACTGGTTGAAACCAAAGGACACTTCTAAATGCCATAGTGAAAATGCCTCAAAATACTAAGATTCATGCTCTCCCTGAAGATGTGGTTATTTCCAGTTTCAGGAAAACAGCCTAGTGACCGATTACCATTTCAGGGCCAAATTCTGAATAAGTTCTAAATAAACAGGTATGGGTGAGAATGGGAAAAAATGGACCAACCGTATTTTGAAAAGTACCATAACCAGAAGAAATGCTGAGTTGTCCAGTGTTAAAATGTCCAAAGCATAGCCATTGGAATTGACAAGCTCCAAAAATCTTGCAGTTTCCATGGACAACCATTTAGATCTGTACTTGCACTCTTCACTAAAAGGAAGAAAAAATTAACGTTCCTATTTACTGTCATTGCATTCTAGATTATACAAAACCTAGACATTCTCATCTGTAAGGGCTTTGAAGCATAGTAATACAATGAAAAGACAAAGTAATCATATAAAAGCTGTCAATTGTGCCTCATTGAGATGCATCTAATTACGGTATAAGCTTTAAGATACATCTTTTGGACAGAGCTGAGAATTCCCACCTCTGCTTCTTTTTTGGAAGCGCCAATTTTGCCCTTCAAGCCTGATGAAGATTCTCTGGTTTTCCTTTCCATTTCAATTACAAGGCTTCATGAAGTTTCCCGCTCAAGCTTCATCCAGAACCTAGGAACCACTGGCCAGCTGCCAGACTGCCTCATGAAAGCAATCTAAGTAATAGGTGACTTTAATCATAAATTGCCAAGAATCTCTATCAACAGCTGGCATTGGGGAGGCTATATGGATTTCTAAATTCTAAAGTGCTCAAAATTCTTCAGACTCTAATTCAATATTTCCAGCATGATACTCATCTTTAATAGAATGATAACTGCATCTTTCACTAATTTGGCTAGGATTCATGCCTGTTGGTTTGGCTCATCTGTTAACTTTTGCATTCTTTTCTGTTTTTTTTTTTTCAGCTGTGTTCTATCACATAATGAAATGTCCCTTTCATTTTATGTGCAGCAAGATCAATTTGAGGTCAAGTTTTGTCTTGCTGAGTTGAGCTGAAAGCAAGTATTCTTGAACCATATATTACCCTTTCTCTCCTTTTTACTTTTTTTTTTTTTAAATATATGTCTCAGGAAATTCTGAAAACATAGGCTACTGGGGTGCATAAAAGTGGATAGATGAATCTTAGGATTTTATTCTTTTATTTGTTTCTTTCAAACCATGGACATCATCATGTTCAACATTTAGATGAAGTTTAAATGAAGAAGTTACTAAGTAAAGCAAGACAAATGTAGCTAGTAGCTTTTGTAGGCTGCACTGCCAATGCGAATCTTTAACTGCAAATGAGATAATATCTTTAACTGTGTATTTTTATGTAACAATGGTGCTTTATTTATAATGGGCACAAGCTACTTGCACAACTACTATGTTACAGTGGTTGTCTTTATTCTTATCTCACCTATATTTATTAGAAATATTGCATAATTCAGTCAGAGTTAATAGTGTTATTGGGTAAAAAGAACCCAAGAAACCAATAGTCAAAAGAAAGAACCCCTACACAATAAAAACCCAAGAAACAGGCTGTCAGTTTTATTAAAACATTAATAAATTTGAGCAAGTGTAATTTATATTATGAGGCTTGTACATAGCAGAGAAATGTGATCTTAATCTTTCAACAAGGAAGTTGTTTAATTTTTCTGGCACTGTATTGCACTAGCAGCTCATCTTGAGTAGCTTGTCTTTTGCTAAATCTAGGTCCTTTCCCTAGTCACTCAGTTAATGAATGAAAACCCTTTAAAAAATTTTATGAAACTTCCTTGGATCGCTAAAAGTAATGTGATATGTTTACAAGTCAGTATCTACTGACAGTTATTTTGTGTCTTGAGAAGATATTTCTCTGATGGCTTTTGATTTCATGGAAACATAGGAGGACAAAGAGAGGAAAAGGTATCAGATCAGAAAAATAGACTTATGTAAACCTGGTATCATTGGTGAGGATAAACTATGTTCAGTGACATGATTCATTTAGTACTATGAGATTATCAGACCTCGGGTAAGTCTGTAATAACATGCAGGTAAATAAGTGCGAATTTTTATGTATTTTTTTTAAATGCCAAATAAAATATCTAGTATGAGCCCCTAGTTCTGTGTAGGTCACTTCTTGGTAGTATAAACATTGGGAATAAATCAAACACTATCTCACTGTGGGAAATTCTTTCAGACAAACAGATTAGCTCTGTCCAAGGTATGTTATACAAACAATGGTGACACCAGAGAGCTCATAGGTCATGAGATAAACTTAGGACAAAATAGTACAGAAAAAGCTTAGTGTCCTTCCAACCTAAGAAGGCAGAACACACAATGAGATGGGAATTTATCTGTATTAGATAAAACCAAAATAAAATAAAAACTCCAGTGTATCTACACTCTCAGAAAATATATTAATTCTAGAGCTGCACAGTTTGCACTACAGCAATTCCACTTAGATCAATTTAACTGTAAAATATTAGTCTCCTTTTCCCATGTAAGAATGAGGACTCTGGGTTCCTGTCCTTGGCCTACTTCTCTTCTTCTACCACTTGTTAACTCCGGATATTCCCATTAGCAAATGCATCTTTATCTTTATGGAAGATCAAAATTACATACCAATAATTTTAAGTTCCAACATGTGAGACCTTTGCTGCTACCAGCTGTAACCGGCTTTATTTAAAAAAAAAATTAAAAAAATCTTGCACAATAGATCTAGAGCTTCTGGCAGAGATATAATAAAACTGTAAACTGAGCAGCAAACACCACAGATTTATAACATTTCATGATTCAACTAATTCCATGATTTACAAATTCAATTTTCTTATAGTTTCACAATTAATTTGTAACTCTGTATTTACACAATATGTAAAAGACAATCACTTTTCCAAAGCAGCTTTTAAAAACATGCAGTGAATCACCATATAATTTCCACTCATACTGAACTCTAATTCACAGTGGTAAGTACGTGTCAGACACCTTTAAAAGAAAAGATGTACAGCGTTAAGTCTGTTTCTAATATAACATTTTCTTTGTGAGAAGAACACACAGACATGATCTTTGGAAGTAACATTTATAAACAGAATTAATGAAGAAAATATTGCCTAGCCCAAATTAAAGATCATATGATTCTTTGAATTCCCCCCCAGCCAAGCATGAAAATGCAACAAAGATGTCACTTCTATGTGTACTTAGAGATTTGCTTACTCTCCTTTGTGAGTAAGAGCTGTACAGAGGGTAATTGGTAATGAAAAGTATTTTGAAAACCATTAGATAGAGTATTAGTAAATACAACCGTATAACTCTACTTTCCACTGAATTTGTGTTGATATTTTTCAGTAAAAAATATACCTGAGCATTTATTACCATATTTAGTTCTGAATAACTCCCAGGAAAGAGTTTTATAGGTAATGATGGTGACACACACAATAGATGTACATATAAACCAGATGTTAGCAAATTAAACAGAACCTTGGAACAGAAGGAAAATTAAGAGAAGAGTGGTTTAGATAAGGTTTGGACGGCTACGGACAATATTGATTATTTTTTTTAAGGGAGAGAGCTATACTCAACTGGCTGTTACAAAATTTCTTCCTCAGTTTTTCCCCACTTTAATCTTTCATAATTGCTTCAGAAGGAGGGCAGAAGCTATGTTCTCTGAAATTTGTGAAATGTTCTGAAAACTAGCTTTTCTAGTCACATGAAGTATCACTATGAGCTCAATTACTATTCAAAGTAGTTGTGTTGAACACTTTCTTGCTCGTGTGGCAAATAGAGGCACAATTCCTCAAGCAGAAAAAGTGTGCATTCAGGGGATGAGGAATACATTTAAATATACAAGTCATCAGGTTAAATTAGAGCATTACAAAGGCTACTGCAAAAAGGATGCAAAAGTTGCCAAAGGATCCAAAAGAGCGCTTGTCCCAGCTCTGAGACTATAAAAGGTTTTCGAACCTGATGGCATCTGTCTAAGGTCAGTTACACAAATCAGTGCCCAGAATATTTTAGCAGTATGGGGCAAAGCAACCTCTGAGCAGCCAAAAATCTGCCCTGGAGACTTAACAGTAAAGAAACATATGTATTCTCTTCTATTTGTCAGGATTTAGTCAAAAGCCAGATGGACTGAATTTATTTTTATCCAGTTTTACTGAAAATATCCTTGATTTTTTAAGCAGATTTATTTAGAGAGCTAAATATGAGATATATAGGGAAACAAAATACATTTGTAATTCAGTCATTACTGTAATACTTCTTTATCATGTGGAGACTTTTACAGTCTTTGGCGTATCAGGAAATTACAATGCATCTGAGATCATGCTTCTACTCCTTTGTATGTCTGTCTTGTTTTATGCCCATATAATGCTGCTTGCTTGCTTCCTTCCTTCCCCTTTTTCTGCCTCCCTTCTACCCTCCACCCCTCACCATCCTCTTTAGTGGAAAATCACATTACCTGAATTCTGTCAAAACTCAAGAGACTAATCCTGAACTATTGAATTTGATGGGAGTCTTGTGAGGAGTTTAGAGGAGGCCATAAATGTGTTCCATCAATACTGTAAATCTTATTAGAGACTGAATACTTACAAGACTGCCTTCTACTTATTTAATTATTTAATTATTTAATTACTTAATTATTTTTCTGTTTTAGGATTAAAAAGATGAGAAGTGGACATATGTTGCAAGAAGAGAACTTACTTTTCTTGGGTTATATATGTTCCAGTTTTTTTTACATTCACTCTTTGATAGGTTTGCTCTCTAGATCCCATCTGATTTCCTATTGCTAAGATGTAAAAAAAACCGTTAAAAATTATTTTGTGCTGCCGTGCTACATTATTGCTTCATATATTAGTAATCTATTTAAAAACAAGTTTATTTACATTTCCCATTGCTGGTCAGAGAGCTCAAGGTTCTAGCAAATCTCTGACCATACAGTGAAGCATAACTGAATGCTAACTCTGTTCACTTTCCCTGCTCACCACCAGTTAAATATTAGAGACTCAGAAAACACATTTAAGTGAAGATAGGAGCTAGGCAAAGGTAACCGTGTAATAGCCCGTCAAAAATTACACTATTGATCAGCTGACTAAGGGTGATCCTGCTGTTTTATCTTGTGCAGAAAAATTCCAGATTTCAAAATTTCCATAATAAAAGAAAGATCCTTAAGAAATACTCATGATTTAGGACATTGTTCCTTCTTTTAACTATTTAGTTCCAAAACTGTAATGGAATATGCAACTCAAATATTCTACTGCGATTGTTTAAGAAACAAGTTAGCCATCCTTTTTCACCTTTACTTTTCATACCTTTACCACAGTGAAAAGGGGTTGTAGTACAGATAATAAATTGCAATGCATGGAATCCTTGTTACATGTTGTTAGACTGAGAAAAAATGTGAAGGACTGGTTCGTGTAGTGATATGAGAATGAAAATTCAGATTTCGAGTCCGTCTAAAAGCTTTTCTCTCAAAATGTAGGTGAGAGCTAAAAGATCCTGAGATAATAAATACAGTGTGGCTGTCACTGATGAGTCACTATGACACGGTTCTTTCTCTTCCTCTGCCAAAGCAATTCATTCCTTTGCACACATAAATGGAAGGGGGTGAGGTGGGTGGGGGTGGGGACAGAGCAAAAAACAAATGACATAATGCTTGCTAATTTGATAAACAGTTATGTCATTTATGGACAGACTACTGGATTACAGAGTTAGTGGGACAGCCAAGGTATCAAACATGAGTCCTCTGACTCTGTTTCCAAGTCCTTGGAAAAAGACTGCATTATCCATTGTTCTTACACAGTTTGCAAAGTGTATATCAAAATCTTTTACTTTTTCCTGAAATGTGGTTTTAATGAATTCCTTGTGTGATCTCCTCAATAAAACAGACTGTTTTAAATGTAGAAAAACATTTTTTTTGAATTTTTATTAAGCACATTCAAAAAGTTAACTTGCCCTCAGGTAGGAAGTAATAACAAGACAACAATCACAGCTATTTTCTCCTTTAATTATAGGGAAATTAAATAATTCCTAGGTACCAAATAAACTGTTTGTCACATGGGAACATGCACATTTCTATATGTTCATGTCTACTAAAAATAACGTTCACCTTATTGTACCTTAGATACCATGCATCTTGGAATGCTATTGATTTACTCTATCTGGCCCTCAAAGTAAGAGAGGGGGTGGAATTTGTAGCCATGGTAAGACTGATTCAAAAGAAGCTACTGCATGCAGTCAGCTTTGGTTACATTCAGCAAATTAGAATACGTCTTTAATATTCTAAGCACAAATTTCAACTTGAATAAAACAAAACCTTGAGAAGCAGCAGCGTGTAAATCATTCATGAATAGAGCTTCTATTTGCTTGTAACTTGTAGCTATTTGCTGTAAATAGGGAAGGATAATCTCTCATGTAATGTGATCATTGCCTAATTGTAATACAAAACGGGTATCTTTCAGCATATTGGGCATAATATTGTTGAAATTCTGTAAAGCAAAACTGAACTAAACTAAAATATCCCTCTGAGCTAATTGCTTGAAATGAAACATGGCTTAAGTGGGTATTTAGTTCTTAACAATATGAATGATCTGGAAGGAAAAAAATATTATTGGAAGTATTTTATCTTGGTGATGAAAAATACACCAGTTACTGATAAATAATAACGACAGGCAAATTACAACATTTGAATGAATAAATGAGATCAGTATCTGTATTTTAGTCATAAATAATTGATACAATGTTTCCCATAAAGCTAAGTTTGATTTAAATTTGATTTAGAATTGCATCAAGCAATACCACAAGTAGTATATTGAAACACTTCTCGAACTGTTAGATAAAAACAGTGACAATAGCACTGCCTTTCCTTCTTCCTGCTCATCAGTCTACTTAGTGGCTGACTGAAGATCTTGGCCAGTACTTAATTTTCCCTTTACTCTGTTAAAGGGAAAACAGGAGGAAGAAAAATAGTGAAGAAAAACAATAACGCAAAATAAACATTAATTTTCCCTCTGGGGTCAAATAGGGAAAAAATAGACTCAAAATCTTTTGTTTGTGTTCATATGAATTTTGATAATATTTCTCATATGTCAATTTTGAAAATACAGCAGAACATGCAGCTGGAGATGGAGTTCCAGTCAGTGTTGTACATCTTTTGTGAGGATGTAAAAATCAGGTACTTTGATTATCAGCAGTGACACCACTACTTACTGCATCTTTTGTTACCCCAGTTTCATGAGCAGAAGCCAAGATTTTGCTTATGTTAACAAAATACTCAGTATTTTATGTTTGATGAGTTTTAGGTTTGCTGAATGTGACTCTCTTTGAAGTTCAATGATTGTCATAAATGCAATTCTTTTCTTTCAAGACAGAAATAAGTAATATGTAATAATATTACTAAGGTAATTTTTGTTTAGGAGTATAGGAAGATAAATTTTATTAAGGATTAACAGTTTCTAACAGTCTAAGTTTCTAAGTAATTTTACTGGGGAAAACAGGTAAGACACAAAAGTCTTACTGACAAACTGGGTTTACTAAAAGTCTGTCTAGATTTGTATGTGCTTATTCATTTTTATAGGTGTATTGGTTTGCTTAACAAAATATATTCTCTCTCCTTATGGACTTTACTTCTACAGAAATGTAGGTCAGTAGTTGTGCTAGGAATCTTAAAAGGATGTTGCATATATCCACAAACTTGACATGACAAAATCTAGTACATTCATATAAAAAGCAAAAACATCCAGATATACAGATACTCACAGAATCTTTTCTCTGTAGCTGCACCATAAATCATAGAATCACAGAATAGTTTGGGTTGGAAGGGATCTTCAGAGGTCATTAAGTCCAATCCCCTGCAATGAGCAAGGACATCTTCATCTACATCAGGCTGCTCAGTGCCCTGTCCAACCTGCCCTGGAATGTTTCCAGGGATGGGGCATCTACCACCTCCCTGGGAAACCTGTTCCAGTGTCACACCACCCTCACTGTAAAATTGCTTCTTAGATGATTTTTTGATTTTTATCTTCCTTTTTTTTATTCTGTATTTAACTTCCTGTCCCATAAGACAATGTTAAAACTGCTAGAATACCTTAAGTCTGTGTTTCTTACTGAAAAATATTTGGCTGTCTTTTGCATGCAACTATATTGAATTTCCTGGATTTAAAATGCTTGGTTTCATGACAATTACAACAGTATTGGGATTTTACTCTTAAAGCTGGGAACATGTGTCATTATTTTAATTCCCCTTGTTTAGATATGTCCTTATATATATATATAAAATACCACCACCATAAAATGACTGAACTAGAATGCCAGAGAGAAGCAATACTTCTAATAAGCTGAAGATAATGACTTTAGAAACATTTATCTTGTTAGTTCTCAGGAAATTCGTTCCATATGTAAAGACCAAATGCCACAGGTTGAATGTTGAGACTGAAAGATAAGTTTGTCTATAATTGTTATACAAAACAAACAGACTGAATTCCTGATTTAATACAAAAGAAAATTCAACCTTACCTAAGGAAGCATGAGCAGACCTCAAACAGCCATATATATTGAGTTTTGAACTTCTTACCCATTTTCTTTAACTATCTGTCTAGTGTTTTGCTTTAATTGATCTACATTTCCTTTGCTTTTGTAAAAGGACCAGTAAACTGCATCTTCAGCAACCAGCAATCTATTCAGGCTAGGAAAGTTTGTGATTGTTTTAAAATACTGCATAGACAAAGTATTTCCCATTAAGTGAAAGGTTATTTTCCCTTTCTGTATAAATCTATGACTATTGACCATCTCATAAAGGCTTCTACCATATTAAATACAACCATGACAGTCCACCAACTGAGCAATCCATTATTTTGTAACACCAGCCTATGCTCTCGGGATGAATTTATTGAACTTTAAAACAGAATGTCATCAACAATCCATTTCATCTAGCTGCATAACACCCTTCTACCAATCACCCAGCAAAGCCGTCCTATTTCACTTATCCTGTCCCATTCAATGAACTGTAAGTACATTTTTGCCTAATGATAAGGGCACTGGGGGCCATATATAATTCAGACGCTCCTTGAAATGCATCAGCCAACTGTCCTGATATGTTAATCCATTCACTGGAGGCTTTCATTTGATGTCTAATGTAAATCCACATTTGTAAGCTTCAGCATTATTATCATTATTGTAAAAGAAGATAAAAATGAAGCAGTAGCACTGTTATTAATGACACCTGAGAACTGGAGTTGCATACTATGAAAGCTAGTTAATACCATTCCCAAGTGCAAATGAAATGAATGAACTTTTGCATAGCACTTTGAAAACACAAAGGAATACTCTAGTAAGCTTTTCTTTAACCCAGGTATCCAGCTCTAAAAAAATAACTGTCTTGTTATCAGAAATCCAAGCTATCTTGAGAAAAGAAGACTCTCTCACAGTGGGTGATATTCAGTCATTTTACATAGTGCAGCAACAGAAAGCATAATATATTTGCAGAAAATTTAATTTAATTACAAACTACTATTCAATCTGCCAGATGAAAAATTCTCTGATGTATTTTGCACATAGAAAAAGGAAAGAAATCTATCTTGCAAGAAATTTAGGTTAATCAATTTTTTACAGTCTTTTCTTAAGCTAGCCAAGAGCTTAGTCACTAATTAAACCAGTAAACAGACTATCTCTTTATTAAAATAAATTTAAAATCTCAAATGTTGGTTAAATTAAATCTATCTGTTGATATTCAGTGATCAGTACAAAATTTTACAAAGTGCTTTATGAGGTAAAATGGTAGATTAATTAAAAGCAGAGCCAAAAATAGCTAGAAACATTGCTTCTGCCTCTACCTCAGACTGCAATTTTGTGATTTATTTAGCCCAGCTGGTGTCCCCCATGTATCAGAGCTCTCTTTGGTCTCCATGTATATGCAGGAGATTTGCTGATCAGAACAGCTGCAAACTTGAGAGCTCAGATGTATTGTCCTTATAAAAGGTGGAATAGGCATAAAAGTCCTTTAAACTCCATGACAGTTTAGCCTAGTTTTAGTTGTGAAGGTATTGGTTTTCCTTATAGTCCTCACAGAGCCAGTTCTCTCAAAGGAGGTTAAAAGAGCATTGTGCGATAGCTGAACCCCTTCCCAAGGTCATTTGCTTCCACAGGTAAGGCATATTACTATGCTCTTTGGCATGTTCCATGCTATATGCAATGTGATGGGATAGCTGGTGCAAACCTACAACAAAATTCGGGCTAAGTCAGCTGAAGTTTTTAGGGATGATGATATTATTGATGCAGGGCAAAGAAAACACCTTTGCTGTTGTTGTTGTTGTTGCTGGATCCACCATGGTCTAAGTTAGGAGTCCTTGGGACAAATTGCAAATACCTCCTTTAGGATTTGAATTTTTAAAAGTTTTTTTCATTTATCTAGTTTAATGGATATGCATTTGTGTCTGGAATTTGCATAGGTTCATTAACTCTGAACTCTAACTCTTGCATTATACAAACTCTTGTGAGAGATCCAGCTAATCCTTCTATAAATGGGAAGCATTTGCTTGTACAGTGAGTATTGAAAAGACTTCTTGCATGCTATATTTCTTCCAGTGCTGTTAATCCTACAAAAGAAATAAGAGAAAAGTAAGCTATGTAATAATACTAAGAACTGCCAAATTGCTTGAATAAACTAAAAGAGTAAGCAATGCTGGCTATGCATCAACAAACATCCTTTTAGCCACAGAATGACAAAAGCAAAGAACACTTGAGGTTGGAAGGGATTTGGAGATCATCTAGTCCAATCCTCCTTGTCAAAGCAGGGTCATCTAGGGCAGATTGCTCTGAAATTTGTCCATATGGGTTTTGAACATCTTCAAGGATGTAGATTTTAAAACATTTTGGGGCAACCTGTCCCAGTGTTCAACCACTTTTACAGTAAAAAAGGTTTTATTTTCTTCAGATGGAATCTTATGTCTTTCAGATTGTGCACGTTGTCTCTTGTCCTGTCACTGAACACCACTAAAATGAGTATGTCTCTATCTTCTTATTCATAGATTCATTGTCTTTATGACTCAAGTTATCATTGGGGTATTTAAAATGAAGTGTGACCAAAATGATTTTTCTGGCTGTAAACTGCAGAAGATATTTGGATTGTGCTTGTAGGTACCTTTGGTAGTTTTGAAAAAGCTCCGTAAAGAATACAAAAGATTGATTGTAACCAGGGCTAGATTTGTGGTTGCCCAGTATCTTTAGGGGACATATACAACACTAAAGTTATTCTGCCTTCAAAAATCTGTTTATATGTAGTTGCATTTCAGATCCCACTTTAGTGCAGAATAAGACTCATTAAAATCACATCATATTTTAAAATAAGCGTGCAGAATGATTCATAAGACTATAGGACATAAGTTGGCTTCTGGATTTAAATGACTGATTATTCAATGGCTAACTGAAAATTGTCTTCAAAGAAAATTTAAAATTGTTTTCAGGGAAAAAAATCTGTTCATGAAAGTTAAAAACAAGCAGGCAAAGAAGAAACTCAGAAACCCCCAAACCCGATATACTTGTGGAAATTTTCATGCATCCAGACTACAAATCTTTTATTTCTATTAATGTGTCTCTGAATCAATATTTTCACCTAAGCAGGATGTGATTTCAGCAAATCTGAGTTTTGAAATTGTGTTTTGGAAAATATTTGCCAGTATTTTAGGCTTGTAACAGGCAAACTTTGTTCATTAATAGTAAAATAAAACCTAGAGACTTCTGAGGATCTCTTTATGCTGTACTGGAAAATAGTTGATCTGTGATTGCAAAAGGAATCATACAGCTGAATGCAATGCTAACTCAGCTGTTCCTGGTGTGCTGTTGATTACTGAAGTTTATGCATCTTAATTGAAAGTGCTAGGCCGACAATAGCCAGTGGATTTTTGACCACACCATTCCCAATCCCCTTCACATTTAACTTAATTTAACTTAATGCAGAGGTGTGTTGAAAAGGTATTTCCTAGCCATGTCAAAGAATCAGAACATACCTTTCTTGTCTGTGTACAGAAAAAAATAAAGGTATGTTCTTTTCTTAAGAGAGAGCCCTCACTTCTATATCTGGTTATTCAATTCTGTAAGCAAAAATCATTCATCATAAACAGATATATTCAAACTCTCCTTCTTATTGATGCAGTTCCAACTAAATATAATAGGTACCTTTCTGTTAAATTTAATGGAACTTGGATTAAATTTCTGGGAATAGATGCTCATCTGATCAGGCAGCATAAAAAATGTTTGGTCTCCAGCCACAGCTACCAAAGCAACTTAATTTTAAGATATTGAGGACCATGTAGGAAATATTCATGTACATGCCAGGTACTTTTGAGTTAGAAGTACATTTGAAGAGAAAATTGCAATCTGCTAGCAGTCATTCCACTGCAGCAAAAGGAGGCTAACTGCATCAAGTATGTTATTTGCTGTGAATTATTCACTCTGCAATGTTACCATGGTTACAGCTGTGTTACTTACCCTCACATCATTATTATTTTCTCTTTAGTCATTATGGCTGCACTGTAAATAGTATTTTATTTTTTCTGAACATGCCATTTGCAACACGAATAAGAAACAAGGCTCACAAGAATATCAATGTTGATATTATATGCAATGTGGCTTTGGCATTGACATTAATGTTCCTCTGCATAAGTGCAGCATGACATTCATATAAAGCAGCCAATCAACATTATTTTGCTGCTTTTGATTTCCATACTGATGTCAATGCATAAGGTAACCTAATGAATGCATCATAAAAATAATATCAACTCTTGTATTGCCACCATTGCAGGGTACATTGCCATTAATGTAAAACATTGTTTTGAGGTGGAACCACAGCCAACCATATTAGAATACATGTATCTCATGAGAATATTAATGAGTTTTGGAAAACAAAACAAAACAAAAATGTCTATACCAAAACTGGTGGGCTTTTTCAGTTAATTCCACCTTCCTATTATTTTTTTTTCTGATTATTTGTTGGTATAATGATCTCTTACAGGTTGATAAATTACATATTCTTCAACAGTGAATGGCTAATCAGCCAGAAATGTTGCAGTTCTTTGGGAGACAAAGAAAACAAATACTGAATGTACAGTTTCTCAGTTGAAAAAGTCTTCTTTCCGTTGTAAAAAGGAAGTCAGGATCCACCTCTTTATACAGATCTCCGAGCTGAGACTATAACAGCCTTTATGCAAAATGCACTAAAATCCTGAAATCACTAAAGAAATTGCTAGAAATGTTTTAAATGTCGGGTGTTTCATAATCTCATGGAGTAGTTTTTATCCACAGATATGTAAGGTAGGATCTTTCTGACTCCTTTTAACTACCTACATTTAATCAAATGATGTCAATGTTGGATACCTAGATAACTTACACTGTCTTTATGGGAGGTGGAGAGGAAGGATCACATTTGGGTATGTCTGTATGTATCCTAAAGTAAATGCCTAAGATGTGTCAGGTGAATTACATGCTAAAAGTATTTATCTCCATCAAATAAACAGCTAAGATATAAAAGCCTGAGGTAAATGAGACTAATCCTACCTACAAAATCAGTCTGTTCATCCTGAAGCTGTTATTCTCTCTCACTTTTTTCAAGTTTGCTTTAGATCAAACAAAGTTTTAAAATCACTGTTTCATTGCTGCGATCTCATACACTAGTTTTTGTGATATGTGTATGATGTGATAACACATCAACACTTTCCTTAAAGTCCATGTCTGTCTTCTATATTTAGTCATATTGCCAAGTCTTCAAGGATTTGAATCCATTTTGAAGATTACAATTAACCAAGAGCAAATTTGATGTCTGTGTTGCAGGTCTGTGGTACTTAATCTTGCTTCTGTTACTCTGATGTATGAAAAAGTTTCAGATAAAGTCTTGTGTACAGCATTCAATAACACAGTCGCACAAATACAGTATAGACTATACAGAAACATGTCTCTAAAACTCTAAGTGTCCTCCCTTTGAAAAAATTTATATTGATCTCTTTTCCTGTAGATTCAGGAAGTAGGTCCAGGAGCAATAAATGAGGGAACTGGAGAAAAAGGGATGATGGCAATAATGGACCTCAAACTTCTTGCTATTTGTGTTTACAAACACGGTAAACGAGTACGAGGAAGATCTAAGGATCTAATATCTCTCTGGGAAAAGAGTTTATTCTATCTGTATCTCTAATTGAGTTTCAAACAGCTGCTTTACTTTAAGAAATCAGAAGTAGAAACTAGATACTGCTCAGAAAACAAAAATAAATAATAATTCAGGCACTGCCTGCCTTCCATTACTTGCCACGTAGAACAAATAAAATTCTCTGGTAAGAAGAAGTTTTTCATGCTATTTTGTCAGCACTGCTCACCAACGAAAGCGTTTAGCTTCTTGCCTATACTGATGTGGATTTTCACATTGTTGTCCCCCTGGTAATGTGTTGGTGTTCCTGTCAAGAATTTATTCTGGGTGCGTGCACAAGACTTTTAGTTCATTGTAGGCCATCTAGAAACAGTCTAACATCGTTTGATTTCTGAGAGGCTATACAGCCTACAAGTTATCAGCCGTGACATTTCATGGTCTTTTTGTTTTCCTTAATTCAGGACTTCTCACATAGGTTTTTTAGTGATTAATAAGGCATATGTGTGCTGTAGCCCTGAGCAGTTGTCCTCTGAAATATACAGAAACACAGGTGGTGACAAGGATTTATCTTTTAACATGTGTATAGCACAGCAGTATATCAGTAAGTAGGTCAAGGTACACAAGCTGCTGGATAGGGTGATCAGCAGTAATCACCAGCATCCCTCAGATGGGACGTTCAGTGCAGATACATGCATTTCACTTGCTGCAGACATTGTCATTGTTCTTGATACATCCACATAGATCCAAACCTTACATCTTCATTTCAATACCTTTCTCATGCTGGAATGAAAGCATGTGGTAGCTTCTGTTCTGGAAATTAAAGTAATCTGCTTTCTATGTGTTTCCATTCAAGGATGAATCCCATTCCATAAAGGGAGAGACTGATGTTTGACAGGGCGAAGAGCAACTTCCCTCTGGTTTCCTTCTCTTCTAATATAATTTGGGAAGTCTAGTACCAGGTTCTAAACCCATGGTAACTTCTACGCAGCCAAATAAAGCAATATTTAGATCATCTGTAATTCAGATCTCTTAGGAGATCATCCTTTCTTCCATGTGTAGAGTAGCTAACATAGTTTTGTATGTGAATATTTAATAGGAGATCTTCTGTATCTTCCTTTTAATATATATATATATATTTAGCTTTTGAAGTGCTAACACATCCATTCTGCACTTCTATCTATTTTAAAATGCTTTTGACACTTCTCCAGGAGGCTTTGGTAACACACAATAGTGCTCTTTGGTCATCATCTGTGAAGGCAAGTTTGTGAACCTTAAGTCTCTGTATGTTCTGGCAAATTAAACACCATCAGGGCATGCCTCCAGCTACTGGAACTTGTTAATTTAAATTGTTAAATTAATCAAATGATTCAACCATTAAATGGTTAAATTATTTAAAGGGTTTTGGCAAGAGTCAGCTAGCACTCTTCAGATGCATCCCAAGCACAGTTTTGGAATTAACTCAGTCTGGAGACTCTTTCCAAAAGTAGTTTGGATGTGGTCATCCCATGTCGGAGGCTAAGATAAAGTTTTGCAGTAGAGGTTAACCTGTGTGTCTCTTGTAAACTCATAAAACAACTACTTTTCAAAATTGTCTCAACTGTTTCAGTTGAAGGTTGGCCAGACAAAGCTTTAATTCCTTGCTTTACTTACAGTATGAACACTTTAAAGATGCAAAAACCTAGGACCCATAAACATTACCCACAGTCATGACAGCTTCTCAATGAAATGTGGAGGGGTGGAGTACAGAAGGGAATCTCATTTTTTATGAACAAATTTATATTGTGTGTCAGGAAGGTATTATAAGCAAGTGATGAATAATTGGCATAATTTGTAACTTTTATAACAAGGGAACTTCTGGACACTACCATAAATGAGATAATTTGTCACTGCAGTAAGTCTGTCCCATATAAACATTACTGTTAATAATGCTGACACTGGTTGGCTGAAGGGAAGAAGATTTTCAATAAGTTCAAACATAAAATTTATTCATGAAAACCACAGGACAGAAATCATGATTTTATCCTTTTGTGTTAGATTTCTTTGAATGAAGTTTCTAGCTTTTTATAACTCTCCTTACATATACTAAGAAATGAAAAAAAGACTACCCTGCTGTCCAGACCGTTGCATAACTCAGGTGTGTGTTACTAGAATTTTCGTATTTGCACTAAATGAGAATAGGCCTCAAAATCAAAAGGTGGATTCAACGTTCATATTTGAAAGGTCTAATGTGTACTTCCTTTTCCTTTCACTGTGACTAGCAAAAAAAGATCCCCTCAAAAAGAAACAAAGAAAGAAAAAAAATTCTTCAATTTCTACAGCATCATCTGCAAGTGATTTAATTGTCAATTGGTTAATTGTTAACTGCATCTTCCACTTTAGGAAACAAATCCTATTACGATAAATTGTGAAAGAAAACCTATATGTGAAAGCATTTAAATGCTTGAAATGTACCTTCCTTTGAGTGGTGTCCTAGCTATACAAAATTCTTTTAACCATGCTTTTCACTACTGCAAATAAAGTAAAACAGAGGATAAGCAGAACAAAACTCTGCTTTCACAGACAACAGTATAAATTCAGGGCGAAATGTATTGATAATGGCATTGCTGTAGATTTATTTCTACTCACTACAAGTGGAATATAGCTATCTGTTATGGTCAGATCCTGTTTCTGTTTTGATAGTGGGAAAGCTCCTTTGACATCAGCTGAAATAGGCCATGCTTTTAAATGCATGGATAGGACTATACAGTTGCTTCTGTTTAGTCCCCGGTGCTAATACAGCATCAGACCCATTTATATGGTGAAAAGACAAGCTTACTGGAGCACTGGTGCCAAACAAAGACAAATGACACCCTGACATAATCTGAAAATGCATGCACTTCTCAATAGCTTTTAAATTGGTAGAGAGAGTAAGAAACTTCTGTTATCTCACTTCCATTTACTTTATTTCCCGGACTTTTTGAGTCGTCGATTGAAAGGTATAGATAAGAGATATGCTATTATTCTGTGGAGCACTTCTTAAACTGGTGTTTTTAAGGTACTGTAAAATTAGACCCATTAGTAAATATGTTGTCTGTAATGCTTGTGTAGGTTCTTATACTACACTCTTAAGGCATTTGTGTACTGAATTAAACAGAAGGACTAACATCTGTCTGGTGTTTGCCCTCTTGTTCTTCTCCTTGGGGGAAAATGAGCGGAGTGGTGTTTTTCAGTTTGAAACATACCCAGAGAAGCAATAGATTTGGGCTAGCACAGCTGAGAAAGCAGAGCACAGCGTGTATCTTGAGGGGAAGGCAGCAAGGTATCTAATGGTCCTTAATTTCCCTGGGAGACCATTCTGCAATATTAGACCAAGCTCACAGAAGTTTGCACCAATAACTTTTTAATACAGAAAATCTTTTAGTGTCAAAGGAACAAAGTGATTTTGTGTTGTCTTTCTCACTGTACTTAAATCAGAGCTTTGGTCCCCTAAATATGGGGATCCTGAAGATAAGGATTATGGTACTTTTGGGACTTTTTTTCTCGGGTGCACTGGGTCAGGCGCTGTTGACAGGGCCATGGTGACTGCAGACACGTGCTGCTGATTTGGCATCCACTGGACTCTGGTGTGTGCCAAAGACCACAAGCCTGAGTGGGCAGCTTTACTCGAATTCAGCTGAACAATGGTAACAGCAAAGTGATGAACACTACATCACTGCTTCCTGGTGGAAACAACAGGACTTGGGAGTGTTGAAAAAATTTCTCAGGGATGGTCCCCTAAACTTTACCATCAATGAGAGAATGAGGACCAATTGAGGTGCATAAACTGACCGGACAACTTGAAGATGTATACTTCCTGATGCAAATGATGAGAAGCCATGGCTTCTGACTCTCAAGCTATTTTGTCTTCAGCATAATTCAAGCCTTATTTTTGTTCATCTTCAGTTTTATCCTCAGTCAGATGATCCCCTCTGACTGATTTTCTGATAGCAGCAGTCTTCTGTGGTGAAAGTTACAATAATAAACAAGGGTAACATCAATAGAAGCTGCCCCATGACCTAAGTTTTGAACAATGAAAAACTGTCTGATGTTCACTGTTTGATGGCAGAACGGTAGATACAAAACAATAAGAATCTACAGAACTGTTCTTCTGTTACTTGGAGAATAAACTATTCTTTCTGCTGTATTCAGCTGGATTAACTATATTGATTTCACTCCATTTCAGTTTGTTTTTATCAAAAGTTCCTCAAATACATGACTATCTGAAGAGTCATATTTAAACAGCTGTCTGATTCTGTAAAGTGAATTTAAACACATGTAAACTCTCATTTAAATTTAATGCAATAGCTTACCTGCCTGAAGATATGTACCAGCTTAAACATCTTACTGAATCACAGGACAAAACATGGCTTGCAAGTACAAACTATTGATATGGAATATCAAACACTTGTGGAAAACTTAGGGGCTGATCTACAGAGTTAAGGTATTCCCCAAAATAATTATATCAAATGATATATTATCTGTAATCATGATTGCTCTCATATTCCCTGACCATGAAAGGCTTAATCTGTCCGTTTTCATAATTAGTTGTGAATATATTAATATCTTTTTTTTTTTTTTCTTTTCTTAAATCAAGCCTTATCTATTTGTTTGGGATATCAAGCCACGGGAGTCATGGACTCTAAATAGCACAGGGACTAGGGGCTACTTCTCTTTCTACAAATAGCACCTGGAAGAAAGGGTCAGGAATGAAATAACGATGGATCTTCTAGTGATACCGGTGCCTTGGGGTCCAGCCTAGCCAATGAATAATAGTCTTACATATGTGCAGCAGTACAAGAAACTGAGATACTGGCAAATCATGTTTCCTAAGGTCCGGTCGAGGCCAGAAGAGAACAAATCCTGAGCCAAAGCCGAGGGAGGACAAGAAAATACAAGCTAGGACAGTGTAGTTCTCAGCAGTGACACCACAGGCACTACTCCCCCCACAGCAGTGATCTGAAGGAGACATTTCCTAGATTTCTCTTTTGGGCAGATAAGCCCAAATTTTCCTTTTCACTGTTTTCCCCCAGTATCACAATGGAGAGCATGGACTACGTGGATATATAACTCTTCAGCACATACAGACATGCAGAAGTATGTTCATGTTAGGCTGGTTAATGTTACCACTGGTAAGAAACCCCATGGAGCAGAGCAATTCTTAAAGTTCACATATGACGTCTTTTAGATACCCTGAGGCATCAGAGTGATTGAAATTGGTTTTGGTCATTTGGGGGTCAGACTTAAATTTTTCTATTTGTTAGGCTCCTGCGAATGTATCTGAGAGATGGAATAAAATTATAGAACGGTTAATCAAGATGTAATCCCTGTTTTTTAATATATAAGTAGAGGAGGTAATAATATTCAGTGGTTTTACATATAAAAATCAACTTTTCTGATAAGACTCAGTATTCAGTGGCTAAAGCACTGTGAGGACATTAAAGAATTTTTGCTTCTCTGTATTATACAGCTCCATTTTATATTGCATGGAGAGCAAGACAAGTTGTAAATAATTTCTACTTTGTAATGAAAGTAATCTCTTTAAAATATTAAAGTAACCTCTCCCATTTATGAGGCACATTTTTTAAAGTACGGTAGAAATTAAATTATGTTTCTTTCAATACAAAGGTAAATAAAACTAGTTGGAATATTCTTCCAAAGTCTTAATTATTTTTTTTTTAATAACATAGTTTTTCCAATTATATAATCAGGGCAGAATCAGCTGCTTAGCTGGCAAATGGAGGTAGTAGAAATGTGTATCATTCAAACTACTTTATCTGTGTTTAATAACTAGATATTGACTTATTAGGACACCAACACAGAGATTTATTGCTGAAAGTAAGAGATTACTATCAAGGGAAGCAAAGCCTTTCTAAATATTAGACTGTTATGGTCAATAAATCTCAGTAAGAGTGGCCAATACTTCAAATTATACATTAGTTCAACAAACTACTTCTGGAATAAGATTAATATTGAAACTGTAAACCCAACTATTTGAGAGACTGTTGAATGTTCACTCTTCTCATCCTGGCCTATGAACCTCATGTGAGGAGATCCTGAGCATCTTCTTGGTTTTTTTTTTTCTCCTGTGGATATGGTTCTTCTCATATCATAGTGGTTGAACACATTAACTTCAGGGAAAGTAGTATCTTACTCTTGAACAAGAGCACAAGTGAACTTCTGAGACAGAAAGAACTCCAGCATCAGTTAGCCGGGAGTATGAGGATGTCTGTTCAAAAAGCTTTGCTAAACCATTTCTCTTCTCTAACATGGAATTTGGTGGATGAATGGCCATACTTACATCCCACCTAAGATCACCTTAAACTACCCCTGAGTTCCTTTACTGTCTTTCAACAATTCCACACAAATTTTCAGATATTTTACCCAGAGATGTTATCAACATTTCAACTTAGATTGACTTAGGTAGAATTTAGACCACCTATCTATGGCTTCTGAGTTACAGTTCCTGTCCGTGGTATAAGTTGAACTCTGAAGTGTTTCTCTCGGGGATGGTGTTGATAGTGGTTTGTCTTCTAAAAGTTTGACATGTTTTGCTTTCAACTGTCCTGGGTATCCAAGGCAAATTAAAAATGTGGACCATTTCTTCAGCAGCATTCCCCCCCCCCCCCCCCCG
>JAHREE010000215.1:3128536-3140256 GCA_033628505.1 Tringa tobata
ACTCCCCCCCCCCCCCCCCCGCCCGGGGCAAACCTCTTATATTTCTATTGTAGATCTTAGTGATTTAACTGCACTTGTTCAAAAGAAATATAATCTAGACAAGTGTCTGCACCCATACTACCATAAATGAACTGGAAATGCATTTAACTACCATACTGCCAGCAACTGAAGTGTTTATTTTCAGGTCCACAATATAAAAATAAGTCTTCTTTGGGGATATTTTGGGGGTTTTGGGGGATATTACACATTTCATATTTGAATTTTCAAAACAATACTGTTTTGTTAATTTGCTGTAAATTTCAACATTTCCACTTTTTATTGCTGCAAAATGGAAGAAAATAATGGGACTGATGAAGGAAGCAAAATAAAAGTTCAAGAGCTATTGTTGTATAGAACTGGCCATTTTTCAGTCTGCTATGGGTATGTGAAATATTTTTTGCTTTCTGTGACCATTATTATACCCCCCTACTTAATTATTGCTGTGTCAGACAACATATGCATGACAAAATCAGGTTACATTAGATTCTCCATTCACAAATTAAAATAATAAACTTTTAGGGCATATTTGGAACAGAATATGTTGAAATCTGTTGGGCTTTTTTTCAACCAGAAAATTAAATAATTGATGACAACTTGAAGGTTAGAAAATCTTGCATACATTACATATTATTTTCCATGCCTTTAATAATCACATAATATCGTTTTTAGTTTAATTTTTTTTTTTGTTTCAGTGAATCTTGAAAACCTGGTTATTATCATTTGAACATCACTGGTTTGAAACAGGAATTTGTTTGGAACCTTGCTGTGAATTACATAAATTTTAATAGGCTTCAGCTTTTCTCCTTCCTTCTGCAAGGTTGTTTCAGACATTAAGAACACTGACTTTTTAAATGCTGAAAGGTTGAACTGACATAATTCTTTAAAAAACTTGCACGTATATGAATAAACTTCACTTACTTACAAAGCAACTGCAGGCTATTTATATGAATAGTCTTACACAGTGTCATGGTATTTATGGGGAAGCATCGTATCATTACAGAGTGAACACTGCAAATTATTAGTTTGGCCTTCTAACCCAGAGTTCAGGATAAATAATAATCTATTTTCTTCTCTGCAGTTTATTTCTTTCTAAAGAGAAACTAATTCTAGGTACAGAATCTGATTTTCAGCAATGTGATGTTTTCACCCAATTTTCCAGCTGGCTTGACTGATTCAGAGGAAGGTCAAGTGATTAGCCCAAGGTCACAGACTGAGTCATTGACTCAGTCAGATTAGAAACTAGAATTGTGCCTACTGGAGAACTTTATTTGGGGAGATAAAGATTGTAATAAGACAGAGACATATTTCAGCACAGAATAAGATTATTTTCTTTTCCTGGTTAATATAAGTTTCACTATCTACTGCAAAATATTTCTATAAACCCAAGGTCTTCAGGATTCTGGGTATCCTACTTTTCCTGAGGCTACTGACACCTTCCAAAGTTCTGGTGGCTTCTGCTGAGAGATAAATACATTTTGACTGCAGTGGGCTCTCATTTAGATTAAAATTGTTTTCATTTCCTGGGCCACCATTTGCCTGAACAAAACAATTTTAGGTACCTTATTTTCATTAGGGCCAGTTGCAGAGCTAAATTAATTAAGCTGACTGACTAGAGCAGACAGTGATGTGAATTATCTGCCTCTTCTACTCTGTTGTGTGCTATCCTACTTGTGGAGGCCTGGTAGCAAGGTGCACCTTTGTAACAACAGATGGCTCAGCACAGTAGCTTGGCTTCACATGAGAGAATGTGCAAAAATGCATCTCATTTCACCTTCCCTTCCCTTTTCTCTTCTATTTTGTTACTTCTACTACTTACCCACAGCCACCTCTTACGTGTCTAGGTATTTGATGTAACCTGACTGACTCCTCAGCTTGTAAACTATAGTGCAATAGAGTCACACTTAATGTCTCCAAAAATAATTGAAAATTTTCTTCATGGCCTGCAGATTGTTTCCCCAGCTGTGAACAACACACTCCTTTGATTTGCTGTGTGCAGGGATCGGTGGCTGGAGACGGTTCCCTTGCCCAAAGGCAGGGGATGGTGCCCAGCAGAAACTCCACAGCTGCAAAGTTTGTACTTTTTAAACTTCTGTGAGGTGTTTGTCCTTTTTCACAAGGAATGGAAATATCCCACCAGATAATACCTGACTAAAAAACACCACAAAGAGGCTGAAGTGTCTTTGGGTTTTAACCAGGAAGAGCAGAGCAGAGCTAGTTTCTGATAAGCAGATCAGCTGCAGACTTTTGGTGTAAAAGCTTATGGAAAATAAGAACCTTATCACTTTCACATGCTCTTTTTGCAGTGCACCATAGTACAATCTAACATGCCTTTTAATTTGCAAATATATATTTAAACACCACAGTGCATTCTTCTGAGAGGTTTTTTTTTTTAAATTCATACAAGAAGAAATTCCTTGTTGTGTGTCTAAATATATATATAAAATACAGTTACATTTATATGTGTGGGTGCTCAAAAAAATGGACATGAATGTATATAAACTCTGGAGCATACTGGTTCGGGTGCAAAACAATCTTGGACATTTGATTTCAGCATATTGATGGAGTATGTATATGCAAAATACAATATAAAATCCTGCGCTGTTAGGGCATGTGTTCAGTTGATAAGAAATGTACTTCTGAACAGGTTGGATGCAAAATTAAAAAAATGTTTGTGATATAGGAGATTCAGCTTTTAAAATCTGAAGAACTTCATTCCCATGTAACAGTTGATTAAAACCAGTGAATTATCTTTTCAGAATATCTTTTTTTTTTCTGCAAGTTCGTGTAAGTAATAGCTAATATCTAGGAAGTCCTGTTATTTAAATAATATTGAATATACATGTTTTATATACAGAATTCAGGTGTGACAAATATTTTCCAGTGTTATATAGGTGCTCTAGTACAGAGTGAGGAGTAGTATGTTTTGTGGTTTTGATAGATCCACTATTAAACCGAGATTTTGGAAGGGCAGTAAATTCCTGCAAACACCTAACATATTTGCCCTGAATGGATTTTAAATAAACTGAGTTATAAGTTAATGTATTAACTTTGCCTCAGACATGAAACTGAAGATTTTATGAGCAAGGGTTTTATTTTGGACCTTAAATTCTATCTCTGTAATTGTTCACTGATATTACTGCTTGCTGTATGAAAAAGAGATTTGAGTTTGGCTTGTGGTCTATGTTTGGGTTTACAAATATTGAAAACAAATATTGAATTGTAGGAATTACATTCAGGATTGCTATGTTAATTCATTTGCCATTTTTACAAGAGAACCAATAATGTTTTGTGTCTTTGATAATGCTCCCTTTTTAAGCATAGGGTGATTGTTTAACTTCTGTGCTTCAGTTGCTCTTATCTCTAAATTGAGGATAGCCCTCTTTATCTTCAGTATGTTTTGTCCCCTTAGATTGAAAATTCCTTGCACAGTAAGCAGAATTCAGTCATTTATCATGGTTGGTTTTTTTTTTTTTGCTACTCCCCAAAAAATATATTCAAGTATATGTTAAAATATATTTGTTGTGCTGCCATTTAGAGTGACCTCAACAGGCAGCAGAAATGGGCCAACATAAAGTGCAGCAGAAAGAAATGCAAAATCCTGTACATGGGTAGGAATAAAGTCCTGCACATGGGTAGGAATAACTCCATGTATTATTACCAACAGGGGGGCAATGGGATGGAGAGCAGCTAGGCAGAAAGGACCCCTGAGGTCTTGGTGGACATGACGCTGACCATGAGCCAGCAAAGTGTGCTTGCAGCAGGGAAGGCTAGCAGCCTCCTGGGCTGAGGAAAAGTATTGCCAGCAGGTTGAGGAAGGTAATCCTTCCCCTCTATGCAGCACTGGGGAGACACACATGGAGTACTGTATCCAGTTCTGGACTCCCTAGTGCAAGAGAGACATGGACATACTGGGGCGAGTCCAGCAAAGAGCCGCAAAGATGATTAAGGCACCAGAGCATCTGATGTTCAAAAACAGGATGAAAGAGCTGGAACTCTTCCCTCTGGAGAAGAGCAGACTCAGGGGAATACATAACTAATGAATCATAAAGATCCATAAAGGGCCAGGCTCCTCTTGGTGATGTTCAGTGAAAGGACAAGATGCAACTGGCACAAACCGAAATACACAAAATTTTTATAGTGAATACACACACTTTTTATAGTGAAGGTGGTTAAACCAAAAGAGATGCCCAAAGAGGCTGTGGAGACTCCATCCCTGAAGATATTCAATATCTGACTGAATACGTTCCTGAGTAGCTTGTTGTCATCAATGCTGTTTTTATTGGGCAATTTTATTGGGCAACCTCCTCCATAGATACCTTCCAACCTCTATCTGTGTGATTCTGTGACATATGTCCTGCTAATAGTAAGGTTTTCTGTGCAAAACTATATCACCCACATGCAGAAAAATGGGGACAAAGAGCCGACTGCAATACTATATTGTACTCTTCATTATGCTCATATATCATCATAACAATTCCAAATACTATAGAAACACAATCTTTTTTCTTTTTTCTTTTTTTTGTGGTTCTTGTGACTTTCATTGGGAGGAAGCTTCCTTTTTCTTGATATTCTTGCTTAATGCTTCACCTGAAATGTTTCAGTGCATTTTAGGCCTTAAGCAGAGATCTCAGCACAAAAAAATACAATGTCAGCAAAGCCAGGTAGCTTTGCACTGCATTTTTCATAACATATATAGCTGCTTGTATGTCTTAAGACACTTGAAATGAAAATAGACTTCAAAGAATAACTATTTCCAATTCATTTTTTTTCAAAAGACTGCACACTTGGGATCAAAATATATGTGCTGACTTCAGTGAAAATAGATCCACTCTTCTAATGATTACTTGCATGAGGCCAGGATTTCAATTCACTGTATTGCTTCAAAATGCCAGCACAAAATCATGCAACAATGGTTACAGTTAGTATTTCAGAAAATCCCAAGCCCCTAGCTTGTTTATTTGGGTGATCTGTCTATGACTAAACTCCATCTAATCTGATTTTACTTCAGCCAAGTCAGTAACTCTGTTGACTTTGATGGCTGAAGCGGTTTCCTAGTGGGGAAAAGTTAAGTCACAGTTAAGAGCACTGGGCACCAACTCATCACTCAGAGGTTCTATATTTTCACCCAGAATGCAGCTATTGCTTGTGAGTACTTCATCACCCTGCAAGCCCACCAAATGGCCACCCTCTTTGCAGGTATCATGTATTGGTATTTGGTGCAGTGTGATTAATATTCAGGCCAGTGACTATAAAGAACCTTACCCCTGCTGCCTCCTTTATTAAGGACTAGAAATTCCAATCAGAGGAAGAACTCTGTACCCACTGATAGGTGCGGGGGCAGCACATTACAATTTTAAACTGCAACCATTTATCATAATCAAAATGAAAATCAGAAAAAAAGAATGTAAAAATTGTGTTTATGATGCCAGGTCTCTGCTCAAAAGAATGAGGCTCGGTGCAGCAGAACAACTTCCTGCACTGGAGTTCCCCAGATGAGAGAAAGGCTACACAGAGCTTTCCTTGTCACCTTGGCTGCAAAAAAAAAATATATTAATTTATCTTATTTTCACACCATGTTGAACTTGCTATGGTAAAATGAAAGCAGAAGTGGTAAAATAAAAAAGAACACATTACTTATGGTTTTCAAAATATGTAAGCTTGCAAAACCTCCAAAATATTGAACCAAACTTTTGACCAGCCTGATGGTTTTCATTAAAATCTTACGCTTTTTTAAAGTTCCTGTATAAAAATTAATAGCTTTTCCTCTCCATCTCCTAAAAAACCCCAACAACAAAAACCCCCATCTGCAATCTATTTCTGAATGACAATTCTTACAAAAAATTGTAATGAACATCTGGTTTTAATACAGAAGTCAATAAGCCAACATAAGGAGTCACTTTTCTTCTTCCACAGCTGAACACCATGGAAGACTATACCATAACTAGTTATGTCTTCACTGAAACTCCAGATACTATGAAAAAAAACCGAGTCATATTTTGAAGTAATTGCATTGTTGCTCTCTGTAATGAATTCTTCCTCAGTTTCTTCACAGGTCTTGCCATTACATAGATAGATAACCATAATTGCACACCGGGTATGACAGAGAGCCGTGCTGTGTTCTGATCCGTTCTTATTGCATCAGTCTTGAGTGCTGCCTGCTCAGTTTTGAATAGGACAAAGATGCACCTTTGTAAACACAGGAAGGTACAAAACTACACTCTTATTTACATAAGTAACATCATACAGTGGTAAATTAATAACAAATTATTTAGCCTAATTTAGGTTTCATAGAATATCAGGCTGGAAGGGACCTCAAGCATTATCAGGTCCAACCTTTCTTGGCAAAAGCACAGTCTAGACAAGTTGGCCCAGCACTCTGTTCAGATGAATCTTAAAAGTGTCTAATGATGGGGAATCCACCACTTCCTTGGGGAGATTATTCCAATGGCTGATCGTACTCACTGTGAAAAATTTTCCTCTTGTGTCCAATGGGAATCTCTCCAGGAGTAACTTGTACCCATTATGCCTCACCTTTACCAAGTGACTCCTTGTAAAAAGGGAGTCCCCATCTTCTTTGCAGCCACCTTTAAATACCGGAACATGATACAAGGACTCCCCTAAGCCTTCTTTTCTCAAGCTGAAAAGAAGTTTTGCTGTGGTTTATCTGGGAGTTACTAAAAGATTTCAAAGCTTGTCATGCAATTTGATTATTTTTTTTACATAGCAAATGATTTCCATTCTGGTTCCTTTTTTTTTCCAGTTGTCATCAAATCTTATCCTCCAGCTAAAACTGTTGCAGTTAACTTTGCTTTTCAAAGAGTGCTCAAATGTTGAAGAAAATGGGACAATCTTGATTGAAATTTTATTTTCAGCAGTACGAAATATGTTACCTGTTTCTTACCAAAAATTGTTTTCTAGTTCATGACTAAAAGATTTTACTTTGCTGAAGAACAGAGTATTTTCCTGAAAATGGTATTTATTGTAGATGAAAAATGTAAATTCATGGTAGTTTTGACCATCATTTCAATAACATGAAGTTGAAGGCTAGACAGGAGGAATATATTTTTTTCACTAATGTTGGATGGCATTATAAAGAGGAAATTGCACTTCGGAGGAAAAAAAAAAGGATTTATTGGAGAAAACATTCTTTTTCAGGGTCATTTCAATTATCTTTCCGTTAATATTTTGGAACACACTTTTGCATATTTGCAAATGGCATATTCAAAGCCTAAAGGAAACTAATGAAATACTTTTTTTGGTAATGATATTAACAAGCCATAAAATTTGATGTACAACATTTGATAAATTCACCTTCATGCAGACATGTCTTCAGTTAAATTAATCTAAAGTAAAATTTTTATGGTCCTTTAGATTATTGCACCACAAATTTTCACCTTTGACTACTGAGTTGTCCATCACAAGATTATGGTTTGCGGGTTTCACTGCTTGCTAACTTACAAGATCAAGACTTTAAAATATTATTGCAGTTTTTAAATTCAAGTTATGATTGTAATATTTTATTAAATTGTATTTATTCTGAACTTTCAAAAAATCATAATAATAGGCCAATAGCCAATGCTCCTTTGTGCCCAAAGAAACTTGGAGATAACAGATCAAAGATTTTTATATTACCTAAATTGCTGACCTATAGAGTTGTACTTTCCAAAACCTACAACTTATTATGGTAAAGAACTTTCAGATAGGAATGGTCATTCTTCACTAAACTGTTTTGGGTTTAATCAGGGAAGTGGTGGAATCGCCATCCCTAGGGGTATTTAAAAGGCAGTTAGACACGCTTTAGTGGCGGTTTTGGCAGTGTTAAGTTGATGGTTGGACTTCATAATCCAAAAGGTCCATTCCAACCTAGATGATTCTATGTTTCTTAACACTAAACTCCACCTTATGGCAGGCAGACACTGTGGCTTATTGCCCCTGTCAAATGCTAGCCCCAGGCAGCCTGGAGGAGCCACTCTGGGGCTGCAGTGGGATGCATGGGGACACGGTGGGGTGGTTGGGAGCAGGTACAGTGCTCTGCTAAAACCCGAGGGTGGGAGGATGGCACAGGGGTTGCAGGGGTCAGTGCTGCTTTATGCCTGGGGCCATGTCCATAAGTCCTGCACGGACCCATCTGTCCTGGCTCCCCCACCAAAGGGCTGCTTCTGCTGAGGAAGGGGACAGGGGAGTCACTCTCCATGACTGCCTGCACTGCTGGTGGTGACTCAGCCCTGGGGATGGCTTGGTGCCCTTCGAAGGCTTGGTGGATCTGATGCCATTTCTTTGTGCCCTTTCAATCCCTTCCCACCCTGTGCAGGCACAGAGAGGTTCTGGATAAATATCTTTTAATGGAAAAACGGAGAACAAAACAGTCAACAAAGCTACTACATCGTCAACACACCCCTCCCTCGAAGTACTCCCCAAATCCATCTCATCTCTGCCACAGGCCTAACCCACCCTCCTGCCCCAGCACTGGCTGTGGGAGCCTTGTGCTTGCTGCCACTTTTTGACAATGAGTCATGCTCCCGCTTCTTCTCTTGCTTTTTCAGCTTGATGTCGTGCTGGGACATGCTGCTCTGGGGTAGCAGCAGGTCTGTCCCCGCATCCTGCTGTGGATCCTCAGGCATCATTCTGGGGGTGTTTGACATGCTCCACATTAAGGATGACTTTGAAGGTCTTGGAGACACTGTGGTCAGTGGAGAGCATCTTCTTGGGCAGCCAGAGAGAGCTGATCTTCTAGTGCGTGATGCTAGGGTCCCAGGCCATAGGGATGGTGCTGGGACTGTCCTCGTTGATCCTCACTTCCCCCAGGAAGCAATACAAGCTCCTCATAGCCTCTTCCACTAGTACATCCTCAGGCAGTACAGTATCACCAGGTGGAACCACCATGGGGTCTCTGCTGGCTTGGACATGGAGGGTGGCGAAGAGGTTGGAGGATGTCATTGCGTAGCAGGGGGTGCTGCCACCTGTGAAGGTGCCCTCATCCATGGAGACATCACTGTCCAGAAGGATATCACCACCTGAGAGGGTGTCCTCCTCCATGGGAACATTACCATCCAGGGGGATGTAACAACCTAGGAGGGTGTCCTCCTCCAAGTAAAGATCACTGCCCAGGGGGATGTCACCACCTGGGGAGGTGCTCTCCTCCATGAGGAAATCACTGCCTGGGGAGCTGTCAGTGCCCAGGGGTGCCCCCAAGAGGTTGGCTGTGCTGGACAGGTTGTGCTGTGTGTCCTGCTCCTTAAGGTGGTGGTAGCTGGGCAGGGACGGCAGCAGCACCACTAGCAGGGCAGGGGCTGCTGATCTCCCCTGATGCTGGTAGGGCACAAGGAGCTGCAGTTGGTCCTGGGGGGTTCATTGGTCGTCCCAGGCCAGGGGACTGTAGACCTCCGGTCCCCATGGGGCAGCACCTGGTGAAGAAGTAATGCTGTGTCCAACTGTGGACGTGGCTGATGGAGGCAGGCTGGTGCTCGTCCACTCAAAGTGGAAGACATGGGGGTTGAAGCAGCTACAACATGGAGGCATCTGCAGACCTGGACAGGTGAGAGGGAGCTGTGGTGGTCTACAGGCCATGGGGAGACTTCTGGGGCACCCACTGAGCTGTTGGCAAGCATGGACATCCCCAGGCTCTGTGCCACATGAGTGGGGAGGTTGCGGCAGGGACAATCCCTGCGGGGTGAGCTGCTGTGCCAGCAGGAGGGGGTTTGAAAACCAAGGAGGTGAAATGGGAGAGATAGCTTCAAAATCCTGGAAAACGATCTGTAAATTATCTTTACTGGGCAGGCCTTGCCCAGACTATGGCAGGTATGGTTGCTGTGCATTGCTGAGCTCATGTGTCACAATTGCCAAAGGGACAGGGGTGCTGGGGATGTTGGAAGTGCTGGGGGGGGGGAAGCGGGAGACAGGGGTACCACGGGTGCTTGAGGTGCTGGGAGACTAGGGGAGGACAGGAGTGCTGAGGTGCTTGGGCAGATGGGGATGCCGTACCTGCTGGGGGTGCCCAGGGGGCCTGCAGTGCCACCTCTGCTGGTGGTGCCCAGGGTGCAGGGATGTCTGCCGCTCCTGCCAAGGCAGGCAGCAGAGTCAGTTGGTTGAATCTGAAAGAGAGACATGAGCAAGCACTGGTGATGACATCCCAAGCTGGGACAGGAGGGCACACAAGGGGATTGAGATGGAGGAGGGAGGAATGCAATGGAGGAAGGACTATGAATTTCCCCAAAGTGCATCCCTGGGCTGCCGGGGTTGGGGTCAGTCCTTACCTCTGGCCTAGAAGGCTTTGCTGATGATGAATAGCTGCAGTAGCCAGGGCACTGGTGGGGCTGTCCCACAGCCAACAGCTCTGCCAGTTCTACACGGGGAGAGAGAAAGAGTTAATAAAAGAGCTAAATGAAGAGTTACACTCAATGGCTCAATGTCCAAGTGGAAACTAGTTGTGTTCCTCAAGGGTTTGTGCTGGGACAAATACTATTTACTATCTTCCCCAATGATACAGACAGGGGGATTGAGTGCACCCTCAGCAAGTTTATGGATGACACCAGCTGAGTGGTGCAGTCGATATGCTAAAGGGAAGGCACGGCATCCAGAGGGACCTCCACAGGCTTGAGGAGTATGTCTCTGTGAACTGCATGAAGTTCAACAAAGCCAAGTGCAAGGGCCTTGCTGTGTGTCAGGGTAATCCCCAGTATCAATACGGGCTGGAACATGAATGTATTGAGAGCAGCCATGCAGAGAAGTAGTTGTGGGTACTGGCGGATGGAAAGCTGGACGTGAGTTGGCAATGTGCATTTGTAGCCCAGAAAGCCAAGAGTATCCACAGCTGTATCAAAAGAATTGTGACCAGAAGGTCGAGGGAAGTGATTCTGTCTCTCTTCTCTGCTCTTGTGAGACCCTACCTGGAGCACTGCATCCAGCTCTGGAGTCCCCAGCACAAGAAAGACACGGACTTGTTGGAGCAGGTTCAGAGGAGGGCCGCAAAAATGATCAGAGGGCCGGAACCCATCTCCCATGCAGAAATGGTTATAGTTGGTTGTGTTCATCCTGGAGAAGGTAAAGCTCCAAGGAGACGTTATTGCAGCTGTTCATTATATAAAAGATGGAGATTTTACCAGGGCCTCTAATGATAGGAGAAGGGCAACAGTTTTAAAGTGAGAGTAGATTTAAACTACATATAAGGAACAATTTTTATTTTTTTTTATGAGGAGGGTGTTAAAACATTGGAACAGGTTGCTCAGAGAAGTTGTGGATTCCCCATCATTGGAAGTGTTCAAAATCAGGTTGGATGGAGCTTTGAGTAGTGGAAGATGTCCCGGCACGTGGAAAGGGGGTTGGACTAGATGATCTTTGAAGATCCCTTCCAATCCAAACCATTCTATGATTCTATGAAATGTAGGAATATGAACCAAACTGGCAGGAAAAAGGCAAAAACAAAGAGAGATGCTTAATTTTAGAAGAAAAATATAAAGGAGGATCATGTAAATATCATATTCTGTCTGGGGGAAAGTGGGACTTTGCAAGTAATAACATAGGGTCGAAAGGAGCGCATAGCATGGAGTCTATCATTAGCACAAATGCATTACTGAATGCAAGAGTGACTCTGGTTACTTGGACAGGACAGTGTAACCCATGCAGATGGCAAGCCCTATGTTTGGGCCCCTGAGATATAAAGGAGAGAAGAAACTGTAACCAAG
>JAHREE010000215.1:3140512-3244227 GCA_033628505.1 Tringa tobata
GATTCTATGAAATGTAGGAATATGAACCAAACTGGCAGGAAAAAGGCAAAAACAAAGAGAGATGCTTAATTTTAGAAGAAAAATATAAAGGAGGATCATGTAAATATCATATTCTGTCTGGGGGAAAGTGGGACTTTGCAAGTAATAACATAGGGTCGAAAGGAGCGCGTAGCATGGAGTCTATCATCAGCGCAAATGCACTACTGAATGCAAGAGTGACTCTGGTTACTTGGACGGGACAGTGTAACCCATGCAGATGGCAGGCCCTATGTTGGGCCCCTGAGATATAAATGAGAGAAGAAACTGTAACCAAGACAGATAAATTAAAAGAAGAGAACACGGGTTTATCACTGCAGTTTTCTGAATGCATTTTTCCTGGGACGTTGGTGTCTGCCCCGAGAAGACTGCAAAGTTAACTGTGGCTCAGTTTTCTGCATTGGTTATCCATTTTCTGCATAGCAGGCTCTGCAGGGTTGTGAGAGATGGCTGTAAAACCTGTAGGAAGCTGAAGGAGTAGTAACCACTGCGTGTAGAGCAGGAATGTACGAAATTTGCCACGTAAGCCAGCACAGTAGATTGCCATATGGGATAGAAGATTTTCAGAGGGCCACAAAATTTGTTGAAAGGTATCTTCATGCTTTAGGGAGGAATGACAATGTTCTCAGCAGAAGCAGAAGTTATACTGAGTATCTGTCAACACTAAGGAAAGTATTTCAAAAAATGGAATGAAAACAGCCTCAGGGAAAACAAATTTTTTTCTTTTTTTTTCTTTAATGTGAGAAGGAATTGTGTAGCTGGACTACAGAATAAGCAAGGAGGATATTCACCCTATGGCAAATCATGTTAGTTTGCTGGGTTGAAGAGTACAAGTTACAAGAATTCTCTGTGTGTTAACTTATACCTCATTCCTCCCAAATTTGAATCTTCAGAGCTTTAACATCACCAAGAAAGGACTCGGAGCATTTGGTATATTAAAGGCATGAGAGACTTCTAGATGTCTGAAGAGCTAGTCAAACCCTTTGACTCTGTCTTTTGAGTTGGAAATTATATCTATCATGTTCCTTCATTTAGTACAAAGGAACTTTTTTTCTGATAATATGCAACATGCTTCCTAAGTAAGGCTAAACATGTTTTGTTCTCAAGTAACAGTAAAAAGATTCCATAAAAAATATTTTTTCCCAACTAGTGTTGGGAAATTACAGGAGGAAAGCGTTTTCTGCTTCTGCAAACTGGCTTTCCAGCATATGCATAAGGGCTTAAATATCACTGTAAACATAATATCTGACCCACTGAGAAACAGATTCAAGCTCTGCCTTGACATGTGAATCACCTGTTTCTCTGTTACACGGCTTCCAGAGGAGGCTGGAGGGTGGTGCTTTGCCTGTACCAAGAGGGGGTGGGAAATGGAAGATCCTTCCTTAAGCTAAAGAACGCCTTCAACTCTGGTTTCCCATCACCAGACAGTGTTTTGACCAGGACGTTTTGCTTTGAATACTCCTCTGGGTATGCTTCCAGGTTGGAGGCGATAGGATCTTGGTGCTAGAAAACCCAAACTCTTGCACAGGCTGAGGAGATGTTCTATCAGGCACAAAGATTGAGGGATAAAATATGATTTGCCTGGACTATTGTGTACTTCAGGGACTGAAATCTTGCTTGTTTCCATAGGGAAAGGTCACCAAGAACAATGTAAGTGGAAACCCAGCAAGAGAAAATATACATTTTAGAGACCCAAAGGCAGAAAACCTTTGCAGGGCATAAAACACATGCCTGTAAAGGTTTTTTTTGTTCTCCAAATGAAATGTGCAATGCAAGTTCAAGATACCATTATTTTTCCCTAATGCTCCATGATGTACCTGATGGTAACTCTGTGCTTTAGGTACCATTCTTGCAGAGGATGTTGGGCTTTACTGGGCACTTTAATCTTCTCTGAAAGCCTTAGCCTAAATGCTGAAGGACTAGCTGTGTTATGGAGAGGCTGACAAAGAACTGTCATATTCTCTCCATTTCAAATATACATGATGCATACTGATGTATCTGCCTTGAATTTTTACATATGGTAGAATGGATTTCTGGGATTTAAAAAAGTCCCCGTATGATAATAAGGTGCTGTCTGATTTGGAAAAGGACTTGCCGATGTCCTTTTCTTTCAGATTTGATATGAGATTTTTTGATATTGACCTGCATTTTTGTAGTGGATTGTGAATTTACTATTTGATTTTGATAGATTATTGGAGACTCTGGAAGGTGAAAAGTTCTGAGGTATAAATGAAGTTTCTTTGCTAACAGGCTGTTACATGTGCTGTGGTACTAAGCGACAGCTGTCCTTAAAAACCAGAAGTCAGGTGTTCAGTTCAGGTTGGCTGATTTTTAGGATGCCACAAAGTTTTTTGATTTTATCTTCTATTCCAGAAATTACCTCCTTTGTGGATGGTTGTTTTTAACAGAACTAGTGAAAAGGACTTAATGAGGTGCCATATGTCAGGTCTGGAGTCAAATTTAAAACAAATAATTAAACTATATCCCTTCCCTATCAAAACAGATTGTGATGTGTTTGTGGAAGGAAGCTGAATCTGACATGTAATGTTTTGACAGTCTTCTGGGTCCATCAGTCATACTTCAGCAGTATCACATTTAAAAGTTGCAGTTCTTTTCATATGAAAAACAAGTTTCAAGCTATAACTGATCCATGCTTCCATAACTATTCTATACTGGCAATAAAATCAGAGCCAAACACTTCCAAATGCATGACAAGGTTTGAAGTCCTTTCAGTTATTGGTTTCAGGTATGAAACTGGATAACTCTGCTTTCGCAGGTAACTTACAATCCACTGAATCCAGGTGAGAGTGTTCTACAAAGTATTTCTCGCCAAACAAATACCACTTCCCTGTGTCATACGTCAGAGAATGACATGCAAAGCCATTGGAAAACATATTTTTATCACAAAATTTTTGACAAGGTACTGTATGTGGGCAACTTGCAGCTATGCTTTTAACACATCGGGAAGTACAAGCTTATCCTTTAAACAGTGAGTTTCTGCCTATTCTGAATGGTGATGGAAATTTACCTTTGTGTATCATCTTTTTTTACCATTCCTGATGCTAGAATACTTGAGGGCAGGATCCTATTAGTTCACCACAATAGAAGACACACTTGTATGCCTCAACAGAGAATTTGGTAAGCATGGATACCATCAGAAAAAACCAGGGAAGGCTCTGACTAATAGACTCTGTGAGAACAACTCCTCCAAAAAAAGTCTCAAAAAACTCAACCAAACAGCAATGAGTATTGGCTTGTTCCTGCAAACGTGTAAATATGCTTTAGGTCTGCCTGGATGGCAGGCTGGACAGCAGAGCTTTTACAAGATTATCATTTCAGCAAGGACACCCCCATATTCAGAAAGATTCCAGTTTATCTGAAATGTTATCAGTTTTTTTGAACAGGTTTTGATCACTGGTTTGAATGTGTGCACAACTCAATTTGAGTTTTCTATGAAGTTGTCCAAGATATGAGCTGGCAGTCGCTGAATCTAACTAAGGCACCTATCAAATCTCCTTCTCTGTTCAGTAGCTTTCTAACACTAAAATAAAATAAAATAAAATAAATAAATAAAAAGGAGTGGCTTTTCTAGTCTTTCATAATCATAGGCAGCTTGGTTTTGTTCAAATAATTATTCTTGCTTGTTTATTATAAATTCTTCCTAGTGGTTTTATGTTTTTCCTTCTAATTATTTGTTCTGTTACTTATAGGGAACTGAGGTTATGTTGTTTCCTGTTGTTATTTCCAATCAGGAGTTCAAACAGGATCCTATCAGATTCTAGATAAAAGAGACCATAGTGTCTGATAAAAGATTCCTTTTAACAGACCATACGAGAAATTTGGGCAACCAGTACCATCACTACTCGAATGATTGCTGTACCACGCGATGGCTCCCAGCCCAGGTTTGCAAGTGACACAAATGTAGTTTCTGAGAGTGTGGTCCTTAACTTACATCCACTGAGCCGTAATAATTATATGGTGTATGTGTTGGTCCCCATTATCGATGCAATGGTTTACCTATTGTTTAAGTACAAGACTAATTACAAGTTTTAACAGGCTATATAATCCAAACAATACCAAGAAAAATCCTTATTCAATACCCAATTTCACACTCTAATAAACTGCATATACATATTTAATTTTTTTTTATGTTAGCATTATGTGCCAATAGGATTGTGGGTTAGCTCTAAACCACATTGTTAGTTACCTCCCTAAAACAACTATCTGTAATTAAATGAAGTCACTGAGTAAGCTACCCAGGAGTCAAGACTGACATCTTCACAAGCAGAGCTACCTTGAAGGAGCTGCAGGCTGGGGGTGCAAACGTGGATAGGTATAGAAAATGAAATGGCATACATGCAATATAGAGTGTCTGTACCCACGCAGAGAAGTCCGATTCTTCAGCAACACTTCTCTCCTGCTGAAGAGACCAGCTCTAATGCGGGTAAGTCCACCCTGGACAAGGGCATCACAGCCAGGAGAGCTGGCAAGGGGCTCGTTTTTTGAGGCTTTTGGGAGCTGGGAGAAGCAGCAAGCCTGGGCCGGTACCCGGCAGCTTCTGGGGGCAAAGCCAGCTGAGGAGGCATGGGGCACTGGTGGGCAGCCTATGGGAGACGTGCCCAGGTAGAAGAGCTCCTCCGATTAGTGATGGAGCTCCGATTAGTGATGGAGCTGAGGGAGGAGGGAAGTAAGTTGAGGACAATCAGGGAATGTGAGAGGGAGAAAGACTGCCAGAGTTGCACCCTGCCTCCCATAACAGAAACCAAGCAGGCAGACAGAGCCCCTGTTACACAGATCTCCCCTTCTCTGCCAGGCTGAACAAGGTAACTTAAGAGGACAGAGGCTGTGGGAACAAGTTCCTGCCCGACGAAGCAGGCGTGAAGCCAAGAAGGCCAACAGCATCCTGGCCTGTATCAGGAATAGTGTGGTGAGTAGAATTTGGGAGGTGATTGTGCGCTTGTACTCAGCAAGTTGCACCAGGGGAGGTTCACATTGGATATCAGGAAAAAATTTTACACTGAAAGGGTTATTAAGCATTGGAATGGGCTGCCCAGGGAAGTGGCTGAGGCACCATCCCTGGAGGTATTAAAAGATGGGTTGACATAGTGTTTAGTGACATGGTTTAGTAATGTTTTTTTAACCAGAGTTAGGTTGATGATTTGACTAGAAGATCTTAAAGGTCCTTTCCAACCTAGACAGCTCCGTGATTCTATACACTCAGAACAGTTACACTGCACACACTAAGCCAAACATATCTGATATTGGACAGTCTCCTTCACACTGAGGGCCCATTTTAGATTTCCTTTTCTTCTTAGAAATCACACACTCTCCATTAGAAGTATGTGTTTTGTCGAGTTCTTATTAATTGCTGATTGTGTAGACTTCTTTTTTTATGAAGTACTGAGGCTTCAGGCAACTACACTGCGCCCCTATGCAGGTATTCTACTTCTGCAGACTTTCATGGAAATTAATGGGGTGTGGTATCTAAGTCAGCTTAGTCTAAAGACATCATTGCTTTATCCTCTGATTCCTGTTAAATATAAATGCTCCTCCCTGTATTGTTTTTAATACACTCTTGTAAGCTTAATAGCTTGACTTATTTGAGCAATTTTTCACAGCGACAGGTATACACGTGCTTAACTATTTTCAAGGTTAGGGTCTAGACAAGATTTGCATAAATGCCTTTCTAAACACTTTGCTTTATATCATGTAATTTTAAATGCTACCTGTCAATTACTTACTGCATGTTTTATTTATCATTCATAGACTTGTAATAATGAAGCACTGAGGAGTAGATATTTTTTGTTTTGTTTTTAGAATTTGTAGTTTCAATAGCACTGACATATTTAAAGTCTTGAACACTGAACAGATATTCATTCATTCATTTTGTACTTTAAATCCTGTCCTTTATTGTTATTTTGTAATTTCTACTATAAGCAATGCACTTACATGAAAAAAATCATGTGTTGTTTTCTTTTTTCCTTACAATGAAAAGCTCTGCTTCCAGGCTAACAGGCTGTTTACTTCAGGCTCTGGGTTCTGATTTTCCTAAGTGCCATTAAATTCATTTTTATAACTCCACAATCGTTAGTAGCTAAAATTGCTGATAGAGTAGTTTACACATTATGAGCAGTGTAGGTAAAGCAGTGCATGTTTTTATTAACGGTATCATGACAGTAACCAGGTCTTCATATTCCACAGAGTCTGCATATATGGTAATATCGTCCTGTAGAAAACCAGACTATTTCCCATTATAAAATCACAGCCAAAGAGGCCCAGCTACGTCTGTCTCTCCTCACAGGGCAAGCGTTCTCATCCCTGACCACCCTGGTAGTCCTCACTCCTGTTCATTGATTTCCTTCCCACACTGGGGTCCCAACGCCAGGTGCAGTACAGGGGCTGTGGGCTACAGAGTCCTGAACTGCAGGGCTCGGGTGGGAGAGAGCCAGAACGGGAAGCAGGTGAGATCAGCTAACACCGAATCCACTTTTCATCACTGCAGCAATTTTGTTACGGATTCCCATATACATGCACATACTTGTACTGAAACTCCCGTGTGCTTATCCCCCTAAAGTCATGACAGAAGCACACAGAGTTGTCGCCTCTCCTTTCTGAGCTGTTTACATCTTCAGGACAGCTAAAAGGCAGTCTGGGAACAGTACAATAAAGGGTAGCTGCTTAGGACTTTGGAACTGTAAGACCTTAGCAGCGATCTTGTTCTCATCATTTTTTTTGCCACCTTCTCAGTATGTTTTTTTCATGAACTGTAAAGTAAGGCTAATGAATCACAGGCTCCTGTTTAAAATGCTTGGAGCACTTTCACTGAAAAGTGCTATAAAAGTGCTAGTGATGGTGTTATACATCGAGCAGTCTGAGCATGTTCATTCTGCTTTTTCAGATATTGTGGATTTGCCACCTTAGTCCGAGCATAGAGAATATTTTAAAACTTCTAACATTCCTAAAATCACTAGGATTTTTTTCAAGCATTTGAAGCACATTGCTCATTTAATCTCTTATGTTTGTCATTTTCTCCTTACTGATGGAGCAGCTAATATCTAGAAATTCAATTAATTTGCTTTCATCATTTGTTACAGCTTAACCAACCTTACAGGGATCATCTGAGCACAGAGAAGATGGGTAAATTATAATTGCGACATAGTTTGAATAGAGAGTCATAGTCCATCAGAAAATCCAGGCAGTTCACAGAATCATAGAATGGTCAAGGTCGGAAGGGACCTCCAAAGGTCATCTAGTCAGGCCTCCCCACAGTCAGCAGGGACACCCCCAACTAGACAAGTTTGCCCAGGGCCTCGTCGAGCCTCAGCTTGAGTATCTTCAGGGAAGGGGCCTCATCCACCTCCCTGGGCAACCTGTTCCAGTGCTCCACCACCCTTACAGTAAAGAACTTTTACCCAGCCAGATTATTCTACCACAGTTTTGTTAAAAGTGATTTAATCCTTTTTTAGTACAATAGATAACCATGTACCATTCTTATCATGTCTAGTTTTCTGGTTTCAGTTTTCATTCTTTAAAATGTTTTTTTGCAACTAGTGTTCTTCTTCAAGTTGATACTGAACTAAACAGAAAACCAAAAGATTGCACATTGCTTGTGACAGGAATAATACATACGGGCTTGCTTTTGCTGTGCATCTGTGAGATTAAACTATCTAGTGCTCACTCTTTCTTCATTATTAGCTTCATTATCAGTCCTGAAAAACTTTCCTTTATGAGCAATGTCAGCGAAAAACTATGTGTGAATGAATATGATAGAGCCAGTGAAGATTTTCAAGGAAAAAGATTTTACCATAGAACTTATTAGCCACCTTTTAACTTAGAAGGCCAACATATAGTAAGACCTTATTCCGGTAGTCAGAAAACTAATTCCAAGAAAACACTCTTTTCCATTTCCACATTGAAGTTATTTAGTATTTGTAAGACACTCAAATCAGTTTTCAAAAGTCTGCTGGAACAATGGAAGGAGACCAATATATGCACAGCAGAACCAGCTGGAAAAAGACTATTATCCTTTAATTTTCGAGAAATATTAGGTCAATTGAACTTGTCTCCCTGGATAGTTTCTGCATCAGTAGAAAAAATCCTGCACTTGAAACTAGACCTCAGAAAAAATATTTATGTCTTTTGCCTCATTTCTTGGTGGTTTACTCATAAATGATGAAAATCTTCTTTGTTTCGACAGCCAGTAAAGGTCTATGCCTCACTTAAAACTTGCAAACAGGATTTAGGTGGGAACAAAAAGTGTCCACAGTTTGGTCTGCCAGTGGCAGATTTCATCCTGCTCAAGTAAATCGAGCAGAAATACAAATCAGAGACTCCCTGTTCCCCTGTCCCAGGCTTATGCAGACTTTCTTAGAAATTCTGACTCTGTTTTGTTGAGAAAGGAGACTATATTTTTGTTTAGAACAGAGATGTCTCTCCCTTTGATTCCGTTTCCATTTGTTCCTCTTGAATCCTAAGACCATCAGGTTTTTGTTTGTTCATTCTCTCAGTGTACCCAGGTACTACACAAGATGATGCTACACTGGAAAACAAGGATTTGGATGCTGCTGTCCTTACTGAAGCAATGTTTCCAATTTGCTTTGGTTTCAAGGACAGATTCTTTGGGTTCTGTTTGATAACCTGTACAGATTGCTGAGCATGTGTTTAAATTGTTTGCATAAGAATTTCCCCAGTACTGTCCTCACAATATTGAAACCAACACTTCTTATGTGGAACAACATGTATGATCTGTTTTCTTCTCTTTGTTTTCTATATACATTTTTATCAGTTTTTTTTGAAGAGTATTCTTCAGGTAGATCAGTTTTCTTTGAAGATAAAAAGCCACACTAAGGTTCCCTTAAAACCTTTCCTGTCTGCCAATACATACTGTGTGAGAAGAATCTGTATTGCTAAAGAGATTTCATAAGCTACAGGAGTATTTCTCTTTAATTGAAGGCAAGAGAAAAATCGCACGTAATCAAAGGCTTTGTAGGTGGATTATAATGAATTCTATCACTTTATTAATAGCAAAGGTCATCCTATGGAATAGCTAGCTTTTATTTTGATAAATAATGAAATCAAATTAAGACAGTTTTTAGTAATGTATGGAAATTTATTCCTCACTTTTAAAAGGAACAAGAGATAGAGATAAAGGTAAATGTCTAATAACCTCTTCTGAAGTAAGTAGGCAAAATTGTTTTAAATAAAACAGAAGGTAAATACTTTTCAGCAAAATAAGCATATACTGTTCTCTTGATCTAAATCTCTCTTGATCCCTTAATCTTTGACTAATATGCACTTTTTGAGAAATATAGTTCCTGATAAATTTAGATGTAAAAAGCAAATTCAGAAAGAACTGACCCATACACTGCTCAAATACAAGTACAAATAGAAAAATGCTGTACAATATTAAGACAACAACATATGCTGTTTTAAAGATGAGGTTATAGACCTACTACTCTACTAACTAGCAATTAATTACTACACATACACTGCTATCCTTGGTCATGCTTTTTTTCCCCTCTGAAATCTCAGAATTTGCAAAGTTGAAAACTTCAAAATTATTAATAATAAAAAGAGAGCTAGACACTATTAGGAAACAGAAGCTGCGTAAAAGCCTTCAGAATCACTTGCCCCATGTGCAAACATCAAATTTAAACGGAATAAGAGATATGTCCCCTATTGTCTAGCAGACAGTTTTCTTTTTAATGCTCATTAAATCATAAGACTGTATACTGGAACACCAGAAGTCTGTCCTTACAAGATGACTATGACTTCTGTCATTACCAGTTAACAATAATTGGTTCACTATACTTCATCTTTATATACCTGTTTCTTTTGTATCACGCTGATTATTCATCTTTCTGTGTTTTCAAGTCTCATTGAATCTTTTTGCTATATAACCCAGCAAAAAATTACCTTTATTCTAACCGTTCTGACCTTCTTTATTACTCTGTCATGGAAATTTTCTCTATTGAATAACATATAAAAAGATAAGTTAAATTAAAAAAAAGCTTGCTGAATGACTTGATAACTAGTCCTATTCTTTCACTCCAAGAGGTTAGCTTTGGAGTACGTGCTGACTTCCTGCAAAGACTCTCCACTTCCTGGCTGGATACCAGTTCAGCTCCCTTCCAGAACTTCAAGAAGAAAGACAATGATGAAACACGGTGACAGTTGCAGCAGTGGAACTGGGGCATAATGTGCCTCATCTCAACAAGTTTCAGCTTGGAGCTGATTCTTCAAATTCCAATTTATCCAAAGCCCTAGGATTCAATGTTTGTATCGCAATGAAGAGAAAAAGCTCAAAGTCTGCTTAGACTCAGATGAATTATTTTTGATTAATGCATAAAGAATCTTGTTTAGCTGAGGTAGCTCACCTATAGAGTTCAATGAAACAAAAACATAAAAAGAGAATAATGTTTTGCATCTTTATAAGCAATTTTAACTGTTCTCATTTTCAATTATCTGTTAGTAGTGCCACAGAATGAACACCACCAAAAGTAAGACTTTTAATTATCAGTAACAGCAAAGGTAGATGAAAAAATCTTCGGAATAAAATTACACATAAGCATAAATTGTTTCTATTATTTAGACTTCCTAATGGGCTGCTTTGGATGGACTAAATGCTCTAACCCACTTTTATTTTAGATCTTCAAGTAGATCTTCAACACTTCTTGTTGCTATGCAGAAAGAAAAGATAATTCAGTCTTTGTCTAGAAACAACCAGTTGTAATGGATCTTTGGCTTCATGTAAGCAGGTGTGGCATCTTTTGTTTGCTTGTGTTCTTTTTACAGTGCATAAATATGACTGAAATTAGAATGATGAAGTTTGTATTCAGAATACCTGTAATTCTGTATTGATGCATATAATATACTGTCCCACCAAAAATATAGCAAAAAAAATCACTCTAAATGTTTTCCTTTTTTATAAAGTTAGCATTCATGAGATAGCATCATATGTTTTGGGTTACGTTTCTTCATCTGCCATGAATTATATTCAGCAGATCCCACTTAAGTAAATAATTCTCTACAGGTCTATGCATTTATGTGTATTCTGTTCATTTTCTGACACAAGAATGCTTTCTTCAAACCAGAACAAAATCTATACACAAAAGTAAAAAGGTACGTCTATAAAAATGTAACAGATTATGTAAGTTGTCCCTTCTGCTGTTACTGAAAAGCAGATCTAGTCTATAAATTTGGCAATGGAAGAACTAGGACATGAGCGAAAAAAATACACTGTTGCTGTGTAACTCCATTAAAGTTGATGCAGTTATAATCAATGCATATCACATTGATGCTTTTTTAACTATATGTTTATAAAGTAGATTTTTTTTTTTTTTCATTTTTAAACTATGATGCTTTGTTCAAATGGCCTTGTTGAGAAAAAATTCTACAAGTGTTATGGTTGAAATGACACAAATAATGAATTTAATTTCTGCTTTCCACTTCAATGTGTCCTGATGGACTTTGGTCATATAGACTGGAGTGAGAAATGAAAGACAGACTTCCAAGTCATTTTGTGATTTATTTTAGCCATAGTAGCATCTGAAACCTGGTCAGATCGTTTCCAATATTGCCTCTTAAATTGGTTTTCAATTTTCTTGTGTATCTGAGTACACCTGTGCACAGAGAAATAAGATTCTTATATTTCCATTTTCTGAAAACTGAAGCAATGCGCTGTTGGAAATGTATTTTTTTTTCAGCTCTTATTATTCATCAGGAATTACTTAGCAATACCTGGTGTAAGAATGGGGAGGAAGACCGTGTATATAACTATAACATTAAATCCTGCTTGTAGTATGTTAATGTAGCTGTGGCAAATGACATGGACAAATAAAAACACATCTGGCCACAGGGGCCTAACAACCTATCAAGAGATAGGTGTCCGTCTAACCTTTTTTTCTATGAAGAATGAAATAAAAATTCTGTTCACATCCACAGGTGGATATGATGTGCTTCTGGAAAGGAATTAAAACTATCCAAACAAGGTTTGCAGATTTCTTCCTGTTCTTTCCCCACTGCTCCACCAGGAATGAGTGTTTTGAGAAGAAGGACTGTGTCTGGGATTCATTTTAGGCATTTCCTCACTGGCAAGGATCGTGTTCTTGGAGAACTTGGAGAGTATCTAAATATCTAAATATCACTGATTTACCTCCTGCCCACGTTGCCAGGAAAGCATGTTCTTATAAGCAGGGGTGCCTGGAGCTTCACGATTAAAAACTATAATGCCGTATCAGGGTGCATTTTCTCTCAACAAATCCCCTCAAGTCCCTCAAAACATCTCTGCTTGCTCTTCATTTCCTCACTCAAGCATCTGCCTGTGCACAAACAGAAATCTTGTTGGGAAATGTCTATGAGGAAAGGCCTGCTGCAGGTAAAAGTAGTGGTGTGAGTCCCTGGCACTCCGGGCCTGAATACGGCTGCGGGAAGGGTGGCGGGAAGGGAACTGAACGCTCTCACCAAACCTCCACCATTAACATACTGGGAAGCTTATAGAAAAATATGGCTTGTAGGCAGGGAGTAGAATTAGAAGTAGCTAAACTAACTCTGGTAGAGCTGTACTATGTGCACATCATTAAGTATTGAATACGAGTCTGGTCTCTTTCACCCTGGCGGGACCTGGCGCGGCCAGGAGAAAATGGCGGCCAGGCCCCGCCCCCGCCCACATAAAAGAAGCCCCCGGGGAGCAGGGCCGCTCGCTGTAGCCGTGCCGGCGCGGTCGGGGAGCGGCGGTGTGGACCCTGCAGAAAACCGTATCCTTACTAAGCTTTGCAGCCGCCCGAAGAGACACAGGCTCGCAGGCAGAGCCCCGGTGTCAGGCTGTGGGCCGTGCCTTGCTCTTTCACGAGTACCAGGCGCTTGCGGGGGTGTGCCCGGTAGAGGGACGCCTGCGCTTAGTGACAGAGCTGCGGGAGAAAGTGACCAGGTTGAGGAGTATCAGGGAGCTCTCTCTCTCGATATTACTGGAAACCCACCGTGCCTGCCCTGTGACAGGCTTGCTAGGCAGACAAGGCCCGTGACATGGAAGATTTTCCTTCTTTTCCCCGCTATCACAGCAGGTTTGTCTCCTCTGACTGCCCCACTGTCCCAGGTGGCCTTGCAAAATAAGTACGAGGCTCTGCCAGTGGAACCAAACCATGATTAGAAAAACGGTTCATCTAGATTGGAGGTGTTGCCAAGGTTAAATTGGCCTATGCCCTGTGTGAAAACTGCTTCTGTAAAGAGAAAAAGATGGGCCATTTTCATAGGAGACCTGTCTCCTGAGAGGAACAGAAAGCCCAATATGCAGACCAGACGCACTTCTTAGGGAAGTGTGCTGCCTCCNAGGGAGCTCTCTCTCTCGATATTACTGGAAACCCACCGTGCCTGCCCTGTGACAGGCTTGCTAGGCAGACAAGGCCCGTGACATGGAGGATTTTCCTTCTTCTCCCCGCTATCACAGCAGGTTTGTCTCCTCTGACTGCCCCACTGTCCCAGGTGGCCTTGCAAAATAAGTACGAGGCTCTGCCAGCAGAACCAAACCATGATTAGAAAAACGGTTCATCTAGATTGGAGGTGTTGCCAAGGTTAAATTGGCCTATGCCCTGTGTGAAAACTGCTTCTGTAAAGAGAAAAAGATGGGCCATTTTCATAGGAGACCTGTCTCCTGAGAGGAACAGAAAGCCCAATATGCAGACCAGACGCACTTCTTAGGGAAGTGTGCTGCCTCCCTGGAGCCTGGGTTAAAGATGAGAAAACTTTCTATCCTGGTACGGCCCTCAGATTATTACCCATTATAGATTTTTCATGTAGGCAGCTACGGAGCTGCAACAAGAAGTCTGAAGGCAATCAGAGTCTTCGGGGCCTTGGGATGACTCATTAAGGGGTCAGAAGCAAGAGTAGTGTTTTCCTTTGTCCTTCAGTTGCAGGGAATGACAAAGGAAGAAACAGGAAGAGCCAGTGGTTCAATACCTGGCTGTGAGCATGGAGTCACCAGCAGAATTTGGCAGAATGAGAAAAAAATATTTTTCTGTTATGACACTGTTTTCTACCTGCACTGACTGTGTCATGTTTCATGTGCTGTGTGACAAGGAAAACATCATCTTCTTTTCTGCCTCCTGTAGGCCACTCATGATTTTACATACTTTTACCATGTGCCCAGTTTTACAGCTCAATTCTAGCATAGACAATAACAGTGGGAGCTATGTAAAATTATTAGCCAGTTTGGGACATACTGGGTCAGATTTACTGCTGATATAGTAACATTTATGTGCTAGGAATATTAAACACATATAAAGATGCTTCAGCAAAATAGGTCCTGAAATAATGTATTTTTTTATGGGATCACATGGGAGATGGAGCTATTGTAGTATGTTTTGCAAACTTACACTTTTATTTCCCCAACTACAAGATACTAGAGGAAAGCTAAGGACAAGTCCATGGTAATGAAAGTCTTGAGTTTATCGTTGGATCTGGGATACAAGCTACCAACGATAAACTGAAATGAAAGAAATAACATATGATTAATACTCCAGGGAAGTAGGGAAATGCCTTCTGTTAGGAAGATGACTCAATGAGCCAGCTGGGATTGTGTTCAAAAGGAGACCATGAATACCATTTGGTGGAAACTTTTGGATAGAACTGGGTTACACTAGTTAGGATGAAGAAAATGGCTGTACGCAGTAGAAGAATTAAAGGCAGAAATAATTGTGTTACCTCTAGAATGTTCAACAAATATCATTTTGTTCTCCTGTGGTGGGATTATGGAGGGAGAGTGACTTTGCCCTTCTCTCCTAAAGGGGTGGTCAGTCAAATCTAATTAGAACAGAAGGGTCTCAGCAGTCAGAATGGGACATGGCCAGCCTCCTCCCATCTTATACTCTGTATCTCCAAGAGTGACTGAAAGCAGATCTTTAGGGACAAGTATAAAAATTTAGCAGGAATATCTCATTGCTTTCCAGGTGCACTGTCCCAGCCTTCATCATTTGTGTCTTTGGGATTTCCTGGCCACTAGTGATACCCATAATGGACTCCTAATCTGTGAATTTGGCTCATCATGTTGTGAGTGTATGTATGTCAATTATCAAAATCCACAGTGACTTGCAGGTAGAGTATTAAACATGTAAAGAAATGCCCATTTTTGTGTGAGGATTTTGTTCTGGTTAATTTTTAAGGTCTTACTTTATTTTGGTGCATCTCAGTTCTAATTCAAACACTTATTACCCATTCTGCTCCTGCATGCTGCTCACAGACCATATTTAATATCTTTTCAAGTTTTTTTTCCCTCGTGCTGTATCTGTACAGTTCTGTGTCTCTACTATTCTAGAATAAGATATCTAGAGAAAATTGTGTTGTGGCAGAAGGGCACAGCAGGGAAACTACTTTTGGGAAAAGTGAAGGTGGGATTATGGTTTATGTTCTCCAAGAATACTTTTTAGCACTTAAAAAAGTGTTGTTTTTCTGAAACTCACCAGATGACAGTGTGATACCACAGCCTCAAAAAACTCTTCTTTCATGTGAAACAAAGCAAAAGAGCTAAGTTCACGTTATGACAGACAGAACCCATGTAGAAATCACAGGTTAACTTTAGCTTTGAAATAGAACCGAGTCTTACTGTGTAATGAGTATATATAACATGGTTTCAGGAAAATGTCATTATTAAGCTTTATGACATGTCTGATACAATTTTTTGTCCGTTTTCTGTTTATCAAAATCAGTGGTATCTTTTTATGTATCTGTAAATGAGTTAGATATCCCAACTCAAAAGTATTTCCTGGTTTCAGTTCAGGACGAGTGTTTGTGAGTGGTAGCTCCCAAAAAGACTCAGGAAACTGTGGACATCAGCAAAATATGCTAGGGGAAATAAAAAAAAAAAGCAAGACACATTCTCAACTGTCGTTGGCCTTTCCAAGGGGTAAAAGCTGAGCAAGGCAGATAGGTAAAAGAAGCTAATTTGGGTGAAGGTCAAGTAGGAGAACTGTAAAGCAAAAGAGAAGAAAGAGCTTCTATGGGCTAGAACAAAGAAGGAGTGGAAAACGTAGGTTAAAAAACACATTGTAAAATTAATATTGTGTCGAAAAGTGGGAAGAGGGCAGTCCATCCTAGCAGTAGGAAGAAGAATCTCAAGCCTCATTCCCAAGCTCAGATCCTCAGATATAGTGAGAAGCAACTTCTTTACTCTGCTGTGGAATGAGAATTGGGGTGAAGTCTGTGAAACCTCACAGAACATCGCTCCATATCATTCCTCAAGCCAGTGCAGGTCAAAGCCCATATGCTGTTTACTTTCAGGGGGCTTTTGGTGGTTTGGCAATAATGAACTTTTCTATGTAACCAGAACTAAAATCCCATCTAGATCTAGATACCTGGAAACTGGACATCATCGTTCTACAAGTATGATTTCAAAAGAGACTGTTTTCATGCATGTTGCTTGCTGGTTATTGACCAATTCAGCTTTGCTGATATAAAATAGGCCAACACACACTTAACCATGCACATAAAAGAAAAACATACTTTTAAAATAGTATTTTAAAAGGTACAGCAGCACCAAAAAACTTCTTCCACCTGTACAATGCAAAAAGCTTTAAAAAAATATATATTTACAAGCTTCCGAAATATCAAAGCCAGAACATGTTTTAATTTAATGTTTTCAGGAAGACAGGTAGAGAGGGTTCAGCTTTCTAAACAGAATGACAAAACCACCACGGTTTAGGTGAAATAACAGACTAAAACTTTAAACGTCCTTATGCTTATTATAAATTCTTTTCAAAAAATTACACTTTTGAAAATAGTTTCTGGATAAGACCAAGCTGAGTGGTGCAAGCTGAGATATGCTGGAGGGAAGGGATGCCATCCAGAGGGACCTGGACATGGATGGGAAGAATGGGCCTGTGTGAACTGCGTGAAGTTCAACAAAGCCTTGTGCAAGGTCCTTCCCGTGTGTCAGGGAGAGACTCCACCTGGAGTACTGTATCCAGCTCTGGGGTCCCCAGCACAAGAAAGACATGGGCCTGTGGGAGCAGGTGCAGAGGGGGCCTGCAAAAATGATCAGAGGGCTGGAACATGTCTCCTGTGAACACAGGATGAGGGAGTTGGGGTTGTTTGGCCTGGAGAAAGTGAGGGTAGGCAGCAGTATCTTAAAAACAAACATGAAAACATAAACATGACAGTATTTCACATTCTCTGGTGTTATGAGAAGTGCAAAAGGAAGCAGTGGCCAAAGAACGAAATCTGCTTCAAACAAAATGCTGCGGCAGTTTACTGAGAAGGATGTTTCTGCTTTAGAGAGCTCATTTTTACCTTTGTGTAAATTAACAGCAACCGGGAGTATTAAATGCTTCACAATTGGTGACTGCAAAGCTGGAAAATGGAAAGACAACAGCTCAGCTGTCCCTTAAGAGACAGTCAGCGTGGCTTTGCCAAGGGAAATGGTGCCTAACTAATCCAGTGGCTTCCATGATGGAGTGACTGCATCAGTGGGCAAGGGAAGATCTACAGCTGTTGTCTACCTGGACTTCTGTGAAGCCTCTGATACGGTGCAGCACAACATTCTTACCTCTGCCTTATGGCAGACAGACACTGTGGCTTATTGCCCCTGTTAAATGCTGCCTCAGGGCAGTCTGGAGGAGCTACTCTGGGGTTGCAGTGGGGTGCATGGGGACATGGTGGGTTGTTGGGAGCAAGTACAGCGGCCAGAGTGCTCCTAAAGCCCCAGGGTGGGAGCATGGCGCGGGGTTTGCAGGGGTCAGTGCTGCGTTATGTTTGGGGCCATGTCTATGAGTCCTACGTGGACCCATCTGTCCTGACTCCCCCACGAAAGGGGAGTTGCCCTTGCCATGACTGCTTGCACCGCTGCTGGTGACTCAGCCTTGGGGGTGGCTTGGTGCCCTTCAGGGCTTGGTGGATCTGATCTGGGGCTCAGCGATGCTTTTGCACCTATTTGGTGGCAATTCCAGGTGCCCTCTGTGCTCCGTTCCCATCCCATGCAGGCATGGAGAGGTTCTGCGTAAATGACTCTTAATAGAAAAACCGAGAACAAAACAGTCAACAAAGCTGCTGCATCATCAACACACTCCTCCCTCAGAGTACTCCCAAAACCCATCTCATCTCTGCCACAGGCCTAATCCCACCCTCCTGCCCCAGCACTGACTGCAGGAGCCTTGCGCTTGCTGCCACTTTTTGACAATGAGTCATGCTCCCGCTTCTTTTGCTTTTGATGTGGTGCGGGGACGTGTTGCTCTGGGGTGGTGGCAAGTCTGTCCCCGCACCTGCCATAGGTGCTCAGGCTTTATCCTGTTGGTGTTGAAGTGTTCCGTGCTTGGGGATGGCTTTGGAGGTCTTGGGGACACTGCAGTCAGCGGAGAGCATCTTTTCAGACAGCCAGAGTGAGCTGAGTATGTTGAGGGCGATGGTAGGGTCCCAAGCTGTGGTTATGCTGCTGGGGCTGTCCTGGCTGATCCCTACTGCCCCCAGGCAGCAATCCAAGTGCCTCATAGCCTCTTCCAGCAGAACATTTTCACACAGCACAGTGTCACCAGGTGGAACCACCACGGAGACCCTGATGGCTTGGACATAGAGAAGAGTAGAGGGATTGTGGGTGATGCCACTGTGTAGTGGGATGTTACTGCCTGGGAGGGTGTCCTCCTCCATGGGGACATCATTGCTCAGAAGGATGTCACTGCCTTGGGGAGGTGATATCAGGCATAGGATTGTCACTGCCCAGAATGATGTCACTGCGTGGGAAGATTGCTCTCCTCCATGGAGACATCTCTGCCCAGGGGAATGTCACCATCTGGCAAGATAGCCTCATCCATGGGGACATCAGTGCCCAAGGAGATGTCACCACCTGGTAAGGTGCCTTGGTCCATGGGGATGTTCCTTGCTAGGATGATGTCACCACCTGGGGATGTACCACCATCTATGTTGACATCACTGCCTGGTGGGCTGCCACTGCCCAGGCATGGTCACAAGGGGTTGGTTGTGCTGGACAGTCTGTGCTCTGTGTACTGCCCCTGGAGGTGCTGGTAGCTGGTGAGGACTGGCGGCAACACTGGTGGGGCAGGGGCCACTGCTGTCCCCTGGTTGAGGTTTGTCACAAAAAGCTGCGGTTGGTCCTGGGAGGCCCATTGGTCTGCTCAGTCCTGGGGTCCCCACAGGCCAGTGCCTGGTGGAGAAGCAATGCCATGGCTGATCGCGATGGTGACTGACGGTGGCAAGTTGGTGTTTGTCCACTTAAAGTGGAAGATGTGGGGGTTGAAGCAGCTGCCACAGGGAGCCATTTGGCAGATCTGCACGGGTGAGAGGGAGATGTGGTGGGCTGGGGTCCACAGGCAGTCTCCTGAGGCACGCACTGAGCTGGCTGTGAGTACAGACGTTCCCCTACTCTGCCCCTCAAGAGTGGGGAGCATGTGGCTGAGCCCACATGCCACAACTACCAGGGGGACAGGGATGCTGGAAGTGCCGGGAGGGGATGAGGGAGGCAGGGGAGACACCTGTGCTGGAGGTGCTGGGGAACTGGGGAGGACGGGAGTGCCGAGGTGCTCGGGCAGATGGGGATGCCATACCTGCTGGGGGTGCCCAGGGGGCCTGCAGTGCCACCCCCACCAGGGGTGCCCGGGGTGCAGGGATGTCTGCCGGTCCTGGTCATGCAGGCAGCAGGGGTTGGTTAAATCTGAAAGAGAGACATGAGCAAACCCTGGTGATGACATCCCAAACTGGGACAGGGGGGCACACGAAGGGACTAAGAAGGAGGAGGGAGGAGTGCAATGGAGGAAGGACTATGAATTTCCCCAAAGTGCATCCCTGAGCTGCCGGGGTTGGGGTCAGTCCTTACCTCTGGCCTAGAAGACTTCGGGGAAGACAAATGACTGAAGTAGCCAGGGCATTACTGAAGCCCAGTGGCCACACAGTGGGTGCCACATGGCTGGCAGTGCCATGGCCAGCTGTGTCAGTGGATGGTCAGTTGTGTTCAGTGGACGCAGATCTGTCCACTTCTGTTAGAGTGTCTCCCAGGAAGGAATGTGAGGGCTCCCCATGTTCTGTCCTGCCCCCAACAGCTTTCCCAGTTCTAGAAGGGGAGAGAAAAGGTTAACAAAAAAGTTAAGAGTTACGGCCAATGGCTCGATGTCCAAATGGAAACCAGTGACAATTGGTGTCCTTCAACGGTTCGTACTGTGACCAATGCTATTTCATATCTACATCAATGACATAAGGGGATTGAGTGCACCCTCAGCAAGGGTTTGGATGACACCAGCTAGTGGTGCAGTCGACACACTGGAGGGAAAGGACGCCATCCAGGGGGACCTGGACAGGCTTGAGGAGTGTGCCTGTGTGAACTGCGTGAAGTTCAACAAGGTGCAAGGTCCTGCAGCTGGGTCAAGGCAATCCCCAGTAACAGTATAGACTACTTGGAGAGCAGCCCAAAAAATTCTATGAAATGCAGGAATATGAACCAAAAATCTTAGGGGAAATGGGAAAAAAGAAGAGAGCTTCTTAATTTGAGATGAAAGAATGTAATGGAGTGTCATTTAAATACCACATCCTGTCTGAATGAAAGTGGAACTTTACAAGTAATAACATAGGGTCGAAAGCAGTGTATAGCATGGACTTTGGTGATTGTCATCAGTGACTGCAACTAAAAGTACAAATGCACTACTGAATGCAAGAGTGACTCTGGTTACTTGGACAGGACAGTGTAACCCATGCAGATGGCAAGCCCTATGTTTGGGCCCCTGAGATATAAAGGAGAGAAGAAACTGTAACCAAGACAGATAAATTAAAAGAAGAGAACACGGGTTTATCACTGCAGTTTTCTGAATGCATTTTTCCCAGTGCCTGTAGTTTCCTGGGACGTTGGTGTCTGCCCCGAGAAGACTGCAAAGTTACTGCGGCTCAGTTGTCTGGATTGGTTATCCCTTTTCTGCATAGCAGGCTCTGCAGGGTTGTGGGAGATGGCTGTAAAACCTGTAGGAAGCTGAAGGAGTAGTAGCCGCTGCGTGTAGAGCAGGAATGTACGAAATTTGCCACGTAAGCCAGCACAGTGGATTGCCATATGGGATATTGTCAGCGCTAGAAGGTTTTCAGAGGGCCACAAAATTTGTTGAAAGGTATCTTCGTGCTTTAGGGAGGAATGACAATGTTCTCAGCAGAAGCAGAAGTTATACTGAGTATCTGTCAACACTAAGGAAAGTATTTCAAAAAATGGAAGGAAAACAGCCTCAGGGAAAACAATTTTTTTTTTTTCCCTTTTTTTTTCTTTAATGCGAGGGAGAATTGTGTAGCTGGACTACAGAATAAGCAAGGAAGTTATTCACCCTATGGCAAATCATGTTGGTTCTCTGGGTTGAAGACTATAAGTTACAAGAGATACTGAGGAAAGCTATATATGTTTTGTTCTCAAGTAACAGTAAAAAGATTCCATAAAAAATATTTATTCCGAACTAGTGTTGGGAAATTGCGGGGGGATAGCATTTTCTGCTGCTGCAAACTGGCTTTCCAGCATATGCATAAGGGCTTAAATATCACTGTAAACATAATATCTGACCCACTGCGAAACAGATCCGAGCTCTGCCTTGACATGTGAATCACCTGTTTCTCTGTTACACGGCTTCCAGAGGAGGCTGGAGAGTAGTGCTTTGCCTGTATCAAAGTAGTAAGATAATTATTTCAGAAAAATACACTTTTGGTAAAAATATTTTTTGTGGGATGAACCGCTGTTTTTTTTTATCTGATGAATACTGAAGTCCACTTGGTGATAGTTTGGTGATTTAGGCAGTGATGTGCCGAAATTTAATGGGAGGAATCCATACATTAAAGACTTTTCCCTGACATAATGAGCTATAAGAGAGCCTATAGCAAGCAGGAGTCACAGATAGATCTCCTAGGCCTTAATTACTCAAATATACTGCTGTTCATCTTGCATCTAAACACAATGAGGAGGGTCAAATGAGAATAGAAATGTTGAGCAACTATCCTAAGAGGACTCACGTCCTATATGTCTCATAAATGTATTCTGCTGTTTTTCCCTCTTCCCAGCAATGCCCCATGCACAAATTGTTATTTCTCAGATTTTGTCCAATGGTTGAAGCTTATTTGTTGTTTTTACTCCTTATTGTCCTACCAAGGCCACATAGTCTGGTGGAAACCACAGCACCTCTGTCAGGGAGATGCTGGATACTTCTTGCACAGGTGATCATTTGTGTCCAGAGTTTCCGTCAGGTCCTAAGAAGTCTCTCTGGCTTCTTGAAGCAGTGACACAAATGTGAAATATTCCCATGACTCCTGTGGGACTAGTGTTTTGATGTCTGTAATAAAACAGCTTTGTAAGCTCTCTTATGAGGAGAGGCTGAGGGACTTGGGCCTTTTTAGTCTAGAGAAGAGAAGACTGAGGGGGGATCAATGCTTATAAATACTTAAAGGGAGGGTGTCAAGAGGACGGGGCCAGTCTTTTTTCAGAGTTGCCCAGAGATAGGACAAGAGGAAATGGGCACAAACTTGAATATAAGAAGTTCCACCTAAACATGAGGAGGAACTTCTTTATTTTGAGGGTGGCAGAGCATTGGAATAGGCTGCCTAGGGAGGTGGTGCAGTCTCTTTCTCTGGAGACATTCAGAACCTGGCTGGACACGTTCCTGTGCAGCCTGCTCTAGGAGGACCTGCTTTGGCAAGGTGGGTGGACTAGATGATCTCCAGAATCACATGTGATTCTATGATTCTGTATGTTTAATAAAGAGCTTAAGTGCCATGGACAGCAAAGAAATCCATTTTATGTGTAAGAAGTGTAGAAAAGAGTTTGGTGTCAACACTTACTCTCTGTGCTCCCAACTCCTGTGCTGGATTGCTGGTAGCCACCTTGCTATAGCAGAACAGAATTTGCAAAGGGAGCATTTGTTCTTTCATTCCAGGCTGCTGTAAGCTGTCTGTTATTTGTAGAGGTAGCTTACATGACTTCCTTATATTTTTCCAGATAAATGCTATTTATCTCATCTAATTTAGGCTTCTAAAATTCAGCTCATTAAGTCTAAATTAGTCACTCTACGTGCTGTACTCACCAACCAGGAATGGACATTTGTAGGTGGTGAGGCATACATTGTCTTTAGATCTAGGTTGGGATGTTGTCTGCAAGTGTCTGTATCTTTTTAGGTCTATATAGGGAGTCCCAGGATAGAGTGCAGTATACCTCATTACAACAATCTGGATCTCAGGCATCTGTACAAAACAGAGGGCACATAAGGAGACATAAGCAGAGCACCACAGATCACTGTTATTTGGAGAATTGACTTAGTTGAGCCACCTCATCTGTACCTGTTGAGGATGTACAGATTGTCTCAAGTGTCTAGCTGAACAAAACTGGACAGAAAAAAAGGCAACACAGGACTGATCAGAGTATGCTTTCAGATATATCAGGTATTTTGATATTTCAAATGTACCGAGACCTTTTTCCTTGAAAAAATTTAATTAGCACACTGAATCTTACAACCCAGCATGGAGGAGTCAGGAAGTAAAGGAAGGATCAGATCCTTTCACCAGATTCTTGTCCGCTGACATGAACAAAATGAAGATCTGTGTTGACTTCTAATGCATTTCTAAAATGCACATTTCTTTGGAAAGCAAATATGCTGGGCAACTGCGTGTTATGTAAGACACACAGCACAACTAAAGATTTGTTTGCCCTAAAAGCAGATTCTGGATCAGCTGAGAACTGAAAAGTGTAAAAGCAGTCAATAGTTTTCTAATTAACATATTTATAGGATTACTGGAGCCCAGAAAAACTACTGGGAATTTGAATAGTACAGAATTGATCAGGGAAATAAAGTTTCATTGTTTGTGTGGCTGTAGTAATTTACAAAAACCTTCAAAGACACATTTCTCTATTTCTGCTGAAGCTGCTTATCCTCATAATATTTTAAACTAGTTTCATGTATACCTGTTCATTCGATATTGTAGTTCCAATCAGTCAGGACAAACTTCTTAACTATCCTAAAACATCTTATTGTTAGTCAGGGCTCAGTGATTTCTTCTAGCAAGTCTCTTTCTTTAAAGCTATGTTTCCTACACCTAGAAATGTTAGAAATGTAGTTATGTTTGATAGTAATTTATTTTCTACTGAAAAGGGTAATTGTATTTTAAATATTACTGTAATAATTTTCAAACACAGTATCTTGAATCAGAAAACTTGAAGCATCCTACCTAGTACTTTTCATTTATGGCAGACTGTTAACTTATATTCAGCCATACCATCAAAACAATAGAGTTCTTAGTTTATTATTAACCGTAGAAATACAGAGACACTTAACAGTTGAGTCATGGGATGGGAACTCATTTCTCTAGAAATCCGACCTGTGCCTAAAGTATAGGAATTTCATGCCAAAACTCAGAAAAAAGTGGTTTAAGGATCTACAAGGGTCTTAAAGAGCCCTAGCATTCTCTTGAAGCAGTGTTATAATGCAGATTATAATGCAGAGTTTCTGAAAGGGAATCAAGTTCTGTAGATTAGTTCTTATGCAGCAAAGCAAGTCAAACTGCTTTCTTGCAAAACAAAAAAGGAATGGAAGGTCAGACTTCTAAATTAACATAAATTTTAACACCATGATTAACATCATGATTATTAATGTAAAGGAAACTATTGTATGATTCTTTTTGAAGTCAACGGTTCCTGTAATGTTTTTACTGAAATGATAGCTGTACCACAGAGAAGGTATGAAAGCGTATAGTGATACTCAAAAAAAAAAAAAAAAAGTCTCTCAAATCTTCTTTGAAGGTCATGGAAGGAAATTGTTCTTTTGCCAAAATGGAGAGAGAACCTGTCTCTTCTCTTGGAAACTCCTTAAACATTTTCCATTTAACAGCCACTGGTAAGGCACATAAACAGCTTTAGGAAGTGTGATAGAAGCTAGAATTCCTTCATCACTTCAGTACAGACAGAGCTTTAAACTTGGGTGTGGGAGGAGTGTCACTTGAATTTTATAATCTCTTCTGTATAAGGGCCCAGAATCAGTGAGAATGGTGGAAACATCACAGAGCCTGCTTTAAGCTTTTGTTTAGAGAAAGTTTTTGAAAGACTGGACACCATACTCAAACCACTCTGGGGGAAAAAACTGAGGAAAGAATAAAACCCAGATCTCCTCATTCCCAAGCATTGTTCTGATGTTTTATATTTGCATTATCTCTTTTGTGATTTCTGATAAAATGAATGGGTTACAAATAAACAGATGTTTATTACATCTCCATTCTAACAGTTTTGACTAGCTGCCTGTTGGCTGTCTGCTCCCCAGGAGTTCTGCAAAAGATACATAACACCAAGGAAGCCCTCGTTTGATCTGGGCCCTCTAAGTTCAGAGGCACTTGCTTTTTTTCCATGGGTCTCCATTGACCATAAAGACTGATCACCTAACTCAGGCTGAATGACCAGAACTGGTTGCCTATTTTTAGACAGAGAAATAAGCTACCTTCTAAACACAAATTACCTGAATAAAGCCCAATAGCAAGTAATGAAAAGATGCTTTTAAGGTTTCTCTTGGATAGAATACTATTACTCATCCTAAGATGTATAGACGTAGCCACTTTGACCCCACAAATTCATTACTTAAAGACTCAACTATGGGAGCTCTTACCTAAGAATGAACCCACCCACATAAAAAAGTTCCAGCTAATGCAAGCACAGCAACCCATACAGTGAGTATTACACCATGGACAGTATACACAAAACTTATTTCAACCTTGGATAGCTGGCTTCCTGTGGCTCACCTTAGACTCAGCAGAGAGACACATACAGCCTGAAATCCTTCCCAGTGTGATTTTCCAATTCTCTATCTAATACTCTCCAGTACTCGCTTGCCCTTTCACTTCATATCCCAATACAAAGTCTCTGTCATGAAGTCCTGAAAATTCCATAGTGTTTGTGCCAATATGAGTCTAAACAGATAAATTTCTCCAAAAACTGGTCAGCTTTTGTATAACGAGTGAATTGCTTGCTGAAATTTCAGAGACATAAAAACCTGTTGAAAGCAAGATTTGAAGAATACTTTACAGACTTTATAGTGAGCGCACACCATTATGACCTTTTCTAGCCTGTCTTCTGTACCTCACAGAAGCTTTCCCATGAATTCTTTCATGAAGTCTGAAGCTGAGGAGAGATGTAGGAGGGGAAATATAGTGAAATGCATTATATCCAGCAGAGTGAAGGATCATACTGCAGCAATTCAAAAAGCACCATAAAGTTAATGATAGTTCTGATTTTTACATCTCATCCAAATGGTGGAGTGCAAATCTCAGCAGGAGTTTCAACCAAATGAAAAGATCCTGTTCGATAATTAGAACTGGTTAGATTTCTGGTTAGATAACTGGTTGGGTAACATGTTGTGCAGTGATGAAAGTTGATGTTAAAAGTCCCTGTATCATCACATCAGGGTAGATTCCACAAATAAAACATGACAGAAAAGAACACAAATGCTTCAAATAAATTCTGAGCCTGAATTTAAAAGCTTAGTGTAATCTTCCTAAAGGAAGAAACATAATCTTCCTAAAGGAAGATCTTCCTAAAGGAAAATTAGATTACCAATAGAGAAAAAAACATCTCCACAGGGCCAGTGAACCCCAGGTGGGCTGAACCTGGGACTATTTATTGGGTGTTAAGGTGCCCGTCTTCATCACCCCAGACAAATGCCTCAAGGTAGGTGTGATGAGTTTGGGCTTTGGAAACTTCATTTGGATTTCTGTGCTTAATAGGGATGCTGTGAGAATAAATAGTTTTTAAAGTTTTGAAGTTCTTGTCTATGTTACTGTATATCTTAACTGTATAATGACACAAGATATGGTGATACTCTGTCTTACAGTGACCAGCACAAAGAGTCTCTAATTTCAGCTGGGTCACCAGCCAACAAATAGAAGTTTTCTGAGATTTCTTTCCATCACATTTATTAAACTTTATCCACCACACACAGAGACACTTTTATTTGACCTTATACTGGAGGCCAACCTGTCTCTGAATATTTTGGCCTGTTGAACAGCCAGCATCTGTAGTCTTCAGGGCCTTGCATAACCTTGGAGACCACGGATGTTTTTAGCTGGATAAGACTCAAAATTTTCTTTTTCCAGTTTTTAAGCTTTTCTGCCAAAACATCTACTTTGTTTACACATCAGTATCATCAGTGAGACTGGCACGGCCCTGGGAATGTGTTACCTAACTAGCACAGGAGATATAATAGAGGAGAGATAGAATATACCTTATATGCTTCTGCAAAGCCCAGCTATTAAGAGTCTGATTGTACTGCTGTTTACACAATTGCAAGTTGGGAACAATTCCAGTAAAGTCAACAGTTATACAGGATACAAGTGGTGTTAAGTGAGATCAGAAACAGGCTCTTAACTTCCTCTGGCCTTTCACAGACTCATTATACCTTTAACATACAAATTTAGGGTTAAAGCCATGAGGGTTCTGTTAGAGCTAAGTGTCATCCTATGAAAATCATATCTGGCAGAACATTTTTGAAATCTGCTGTGGTTAGAACACTACCAAAGTTTGCTATTACTAAGAGAAGGTGATTTTAAATTACTTTTAAAAAAAACAGCTCTCTCCGTTCACTTTGAGAGTCTTTGAGTACTCTAGCTAGAATCAGTTTAACTATTTAACAGTATGGTCAGTACTCCTCCTCTTACTCTTCACGTCTCCTGGTAACTGGGAAAATAAGTGTCTTTAAAACAGGTCTTACTAGGAAAAAACCAAAATTGGTAGGGTAATTTGGTATAGGTCATATCCCTACTATGATTTTTTTCTGGTTTTAAGGCCTCGACTTCAAATTGCTTGTGTTCTACTGACAACCTGATTTTATATGAGAAAAATAGAGGAGTTTGGGATGACGCAGTCATCAAGCCCTAGTAGAAAACAATGAAAAGACTGGCACTAGTTTGCAAGGAAATTGATGAGATCTGCAATACAGATGGTTCCTTTGTTGTCTAGAATTTAAACAAGGGACTTTACTGCAGAATTATCTTGCTTGTACATGCTGAGAAATGCCTTGGCTCGCTGAAGTTGATAGATACACTCCAAGGAGACTACATTCGGGCTAATGTCCTATTCCTGAAAGCCTCAACACTGTTTCCCAGGGTGACTACAAAGTCCATGCATAAGGTCTGTACCTATCTCTGTTAGCATCTGCTTCTTTATATAGTCTGTTTACAATTGGTGTGCCAGTACGTGTTATAGAAAGCCAGGCTTCTGCACTGGCATTTTTTCAGTATGCTAGCGCTTTATCTCTCAACCATTTTACTATCTGACAATAGTTATAACTCTTTATTTGGTGTTTTGGTTTTTGTGGTGTTTTTGGGTTTTTTTCTCTCTTTAGTTAGTCCTTAATTTGTCAGTCTCGGGGTCCTGAAATTATGCTAGCTGTTTGAAAAAGCATACTCGTACTGAATTAATGAAGTGTATACACCATATGACAAAATATTCTATGTGTCACTTTTTATAATGGGGATGTAGGTGGTTTGGGATCTTCCAAAAGTGTAACTAAATTGTCCCTGTCATTATGTTGTTTCCATACAGCTTCTTGAAATGTGATAGTAAATAATACACAGGTTCTCCCAAAATCATAACCGTCACTATGTTAATATCCTCATTACTGGAAAAGAACATAACTGCATCTTTTAAAAATTCAAATGCTATATGTCTTGGGTGTCCTGTGGCCCAAAAATTCCTCTAGATGAAAGGAACACCACTTGCAACACAATTAATATTCATCAGCCTGCTCCTGTTCACACTGCTAAGGGAGAGCCTGTCCTAAAGCAGACACCACATGGCAAAACACCCGGCTGTAAGTTCCTACTGGGTTCCATGTTGCACCCTTTTGGCCCCTTGATAAAAATATGACTTTCTGCAGTATTTTTCAGTATAGTGCATCTCCGATAACATGAAGATGAATTTGTGGAGCATGTGTTTGTATAGCACGAAACAAAGGTATGATTTCCATGTCTGTGTGTTAATCGGTGCAAACATTACTGAGACACTATTAGAGAGCTACATACAGAGGGAGACAAACCTAAGTTTCAGCCATAGTATGGCAAATGAGTTAAGCTATATAAGACCTTGAAGTCGGTATAATTTTGTCCACTGAGCTCAATGGGTAGAATATTATTGTCTTTTAGAAAAGAAGTGTCTTATAGATTGATTTAAAAGTTTGACTTGTATTCAGAGAAGAGAATTGGGGTTTTGGAAGAAGAGGATGCAGATCTGCTAGGCCTTGTATGACTTTGCCTTTAAAAATACCTAGATACATACATGAACACCTTCAAAAGCAATTTCAAACACTGTTAAAATTATCCTGCACTTAACCTTAAACGTTTTCCACCATTAGTTGGATCCTCAGCATCTATTATTTATATTCACGTCACTTCTTTTTTTCTTTAGTGAGAACAAATTAAAGAAAATCACTCAGGGCAGTATTCAGCTCTGTGTAAGCTGAAACAGCACATGCAACAAGCTGTTTTTGAGCGGTCACATGGCTCACAGGGGCCAGGAGCCTTCTGTACCAAACGCCAAGCTCACTGTATGAGTCCTGTGCCAGTGTCTCCCCCGTGCAGGTGACCCATTTGGAGAAACTCTGCTCCTCCCCTCTTTCAGCTACGTATCTCCACCCGTCACCATGAGGGTACCACAAGGAGCAGGAGCCTCAAAAACAGACACACATGATGTTTAGTCATGAACTCTTTCCAGTTCTTCAAACAGATTAGGGCCATATTCAAATAGATGATCAGCTCTCTTCAACAGAATAACCCAAATGTAAATTTATTGCCATTCTCACTGATTTGAAAAAAAATGGCGAGGATTAAGAAGCCTGTAATGCAAAAAAAAAAAAAAAACCTACTTGTTTTTTTCCTCATCTGTAATAGATGTTTTATTCAACAGTTTAGACTGAGCTGGATTTTATTTACCTCTCTAAGTATTTAGACACTTCAAAAAGGTTTTTATTTATGATGTCACAGACCAAGGTCTTTTGAGGTTGGATTAGAAAAAAGCACTAGGCACAGAACGAAATACAGTGCAGTACTCTTCCACTCTGAAACAGGATTGTTTTTAAGAAAATACAGGGTATCTGTTTGTCATGAGCGCAATATTGGCTGTTATACTAAATTTATAGTATGTGCCTGTGAAATTGAGAGGAAGACTTTTCAAGGTCTATATCAAAAGTCTCCTTATAATTGTGGTACACAGGTGGGTTCATTATACTTACTTCAACTATTATTTACATAATCTAAAATGTTGGTTAGTGTCTTCCTGAATTTGTGACAGAGTCATTTCTGTAGCCCACCGTAACAGTAATATCAACATTGAAGGATAATTCCTGGCAAAACTTTTGATAAAAAGAGAAATGATTGATATACATTTTAAATGTTTGTATTTGATATCCTTGATTTATTGTTGAAGAATGTAAAACTTGAAAAGTCTTGATCTGAAATATACTTCGTTTACCTAGCTACTTAGAAGTAAAATTTTCCAAATACACTTTCTTTCCAAGCAGGGAATTTTTCCCCCTCCTTCAACAGTAAATTTGATTTTCTGCTATTTTGCTTGGACCTTTCATTAACACTGAACCATGCCTAAGTTCCTGTTACACTGGGGAGGGCAAACACAACCTTCCAAAGGACTGTGTTGTAGGTTGTTTATAGAAATATCTTTCCAATAATCTTAGTAGAACTTATTTACTACCTCCCTCAAAGAAACTAGAATGCCAAAGCAACCTTTCCACGTCAATTGGTAACTATATTCCTTCTTGATTATGTCCTGGTGTTTTCCCTTCGTAAATGTGATTTGCAGTAGGACCTTACCTACATCAAAGACGGTAGCCCATTGATGAGAAATCAGGTTACTACGTCTGGATGACTTCTGATAGGGCCTGATCAAAGGGCCAAAAGCCATCAGCTCAGACAGGCACCTCTTTTCCTTTTGTTTGAGTCCGGAAATGAGAGAGCTGATAGCTGCCTTTTGGTCCTAATCCGCACCACTCTGCTTGACAGGAGATGAAAGGTGCACCAATTACTGCTGGTAATAGCTGACTACTATATGCAATTCATTACTGTGGTTATCATTACAAATTACATGATATTCTTTACCTGCAGCTTGGCAAAATATTTCACTACAGCAAAATTTCTCTTAGCATTATTTCTTCGTCTTTTGTACACCAAGAAGAGCCTAAGCTAGTAATACTTTCAAAAAGAAGTTCAACATGATATAATTGCATGAGAAAGTCCAAGAACTCACATAATGCTAACAGCTGGAAATTTGTTTTAGTACATAATATGAGGAATAATTATATTTATATAAAACCGATATTCACCCTCTGCTTCAAAAACTCCCCATGGCTATTGAAAATGTGACTATGTCTCCCAAATACAAATCTGCATGCATGAAGACAATATGAAAATGGAAAGATAATATATCAGTAACCATGAATTATAAACCTATAATTATATCAAGTTGTTCTGGAGGCAGGAAATCACAAGCTTTTTTATTTCTACTCCATTTACATAAGATATAAACCTCTTAATAGTAACATGACTGCAGTAATGTATAATGAGAAATGGAAAAAAAATTGAAGAGAAAGATTGAGATTCTTTGAGACAAAAATCCAGAAAAGTCTCCTAGTCTACTTAGGTGATCTGTCAGTCATCACACTCACAACCAGATTGCATAGCAAATAAATAAAGGATTGTTTAGTCCTAATACATCAAGAAGGTAGACTACTGAGAAGAGCTGGGAGACAGAGAGAGGAGGAATACAGACCAGTATTTCTGAAACATAAAAGTAATAGCAAAAGCTGCATGAGACAGTTTTGAAATGTTTCATTTACCAATGATACCTGATACATTCAAGGATTAAATACTCTTCCTTTTCAAACAGGGTTCAAAGGCAAGGCAAGTTCTGGCCTCAGAACTCAATCACATGTATATTTATATGTGTATGTGCACGTATGCATGTGTATGTGCATGTGCATGTATATGCTTATGCTTATGTGTACACTTGTATGTCTGCTGTGGTGTGCTTTTCATTCAGCCATACCATCAGGGCATTCTGAAACTGAAGTTGGTGCAGGATGCCACAGCATCCACTAGAGATCCTGTAGCACCACTTTTGCATATTTTCAGGGAGGAACTTATGTGTTACTAGTGAATTCAACCCCCAGATTGGTTTTTATTCTTGTAAGAACTCATGTTATTGCCTTTGGTAGCAGTATTTGATCTTGAGTTCTTTACCCTAAGCAAGTACAGACTCTGCAGTAGTTTTCTTCCTAAAGAGACCGTGTTTTATTCATTCCCAGAACTAGAAGATGCTGACATTTTGGAAGGCGTAAATTTGGAGGAAATTTTTTCTTGTGAAGCTTGTTTACGAGGAACAGACGGCCCACTTTAATGAAGAACTGACTATGAAATCAATTTTATCTGGAATATTCCTAGGACTATTAAAGGAAATAATATAAATGAATTTGAAGTTGTTTGGTGTGTACACAGCTGGCATGGATGAAAGAATGAAAGATGTCCACATAAGCAGTTCTCTCTGCTCCTGCACACAAACACACAGAGCTTCATTTATTTCATTAGGGTTCCTGAACAGGAATACAAAATAACTTCTGATTTTATTAGGACTCCTGAATTCATTAGGGCTCCTGAGTAGAGAATGCCTGTTTGTGAAGTGTCTGATCCTAGGCTTGTTTCATGAGTGAAGAAGTTTCTCTCCAGCATTCACTGCTGGAAAGTATTAGTAGTACCTTGAACAATATGGTGAAATTCCTTACAAAGGGGAAGAAAAAAAGAAGAAAGAAATGGTTGTACCTGTACAACCATTAAAGCCCACAATTTTTGTTCTGAACTAGTAGTACCAACTGTTACACATGAAGAAGTTCAGCCTGGTTGAAATATATTTTAAAACCAAGCTCTGAGGTATTTTTTGAAGAAATTATTATACCAGATGGAACCTATATTCCAGAAAAAGATTCAAGAAAAGCCCTTTAATAGGACATGCTCTGAGGAACAGCTTTTGCCTTATATTTAATAGTTAGAATTTGATTTAACCTGGTTTTGACTACCTGAGAGTCCCTTCACAAAGTCTGCTATTTAGTCTTGATTAAGTTTTACTATACTTTCTTTCTGGTTCGGGTCCAGAGGTCTGCAGATCCTTATTTCCATCAATAGCCAGTGTGACTTCTTACAGAGGAAAAAGTTTGAGCTCCTGCACTGACTTAAAGACCTGTGTGTATTTTCTGGGCTTTGTGAGGCTTACTAGGGGATAACTGAATTTCAGAGGCCTTTATTGCTCTCCCTTTTTAGTGCTAATGTCTGTTTGCTTCTCTACCAGGGTATTGCACTTTTTTTTTTTTTTTAATGTGAATTATAAAAAGAGAAAGTAAGGGGATTTTTGGTCTAATGTTTTTTCTTTAGATTACGCCTTTTCTATGTGTGCTTGTCTGTATTTAAAATAAGAAACTTGTTTTTAGAGGAAAGGAGAAAAAATAATTCCTGCTAATCCTTCAGCCTCTTTAAATTAATTGTTAATATGTTTGACTGATTTTATAGCTCTTTATAACTGCCACATGGTTTTTATAGCAAGAATTTTGCTGTATTTTTAGTCATTTCAGAGACCTACTGCAACAGGAAATGTCTTTTTGATTTACTTGTTGAAATCAATAAGAGCCATGGTACATTCCTCAATGGTGTAAAATCAATACTCTAATTACAGCAGCATCAAGGGTACATACCAGATTGAAAAAGAAACCTTGACTTCATGGCTGTAGCAATTGCAAAACCAGTTATGAAGCATGCGTGACAGATAAATGACTTTCGACAGGAAACCTATTTAATTTTGCTGTTGTACTCAGTAGTAGCAATTTGCTTAATGGGGCAGCGATCAGTGAAAGAGACTCTGAAGTAATAGTACAATACACACAATAAAAGCTCACTAATTATTATCAGGGTCCAGATTAGTAAATAGTACTGAAGTTGTCCTATTTTGGTGAAGTACAAAACTACCAGAGATTACTCCACTAAATCAGCACTGGAAAATCCTGGTCTTTGCATATTTACATCAAATCTTTGAAGTACTATGTTTCTAGTGAAATAAGTTGGTGTTATATGTGATACAGTATTTCTGATTCTTATAACTTTGTAAGAGTAACTGTGATTTACATTTCTGATGATACTACCAAATTTAATTATTAAAAAAAAAAAAATTCTAGCTAGTTGCATGCAAAGTTTTAACTTAAATGCTAAATGCTAAATAAATTGTATTTCTGAGCCACAGTCCTCATCATGTGGCTGTCACACACATAAGGTGTGTCTGGGGCTGTTCTTCTTATTGTGACTTTTGAAGAAGCTTTATGGGTATTTGCCTTAGCCTGAAAAAAGCAAAATTTCCTTTTACTGAATTTATAATGTCAACCTGATTACAAAGGCATTTAATGGTACTTTTGGACATAGAAAATAGGATTTTCCAGAAGTTGCATGCACAGTGTACAGTCATCTTGATTATTTTTTTAACTGTAATTGGTCTGTCTGCTTATCCTCTTTCTATTTCAGTGTTTCACTCCATTTTATTTTAGCATGGAACTCATAATTCCCTGTTGTTTCAAAGCTGTCTGATAAATGGTTAACTGATGTTATCACTGAAAACTTTCACTCATCCTGGAACATTTTTAATGTCCATCAGGAATATTAATTAATGCATTGTGGCCTGCTGCCTAACAGTTTCTGAGAACACTGTCTATGAGTTACTATTATACTGATTTTTTATTTTCCTAATTTTTGATACTCTTAAGTTATTTCCATTTCAGATCATATATGTGTACACACTCAAATGTACACATATGCATGTATATGGATATTTTGTATATAGATATAGATCCTTATGGATGCGTGGATGGATGGATGGATTCAAATCCTGTTCATTCAGGTTTAAATGTCCTCAGGAATACTTAAGTGACTTCCTTGAAGACTTCAACAACCTCAAAAACAGACCTCGGTGAGTTCTAAAACCAGTTGGCTTCCTTGTCAGACTTACAGCACGTGCCATTGTAACGTTGGTGAACCTGGGAAAAAAGGTTGTAGAGAGATGTACAATGGAGAGAAATCGCCTCTTGGTAGCTGTTTCAAAGGGTTACTCACTGCTACCCTCTCTGCTGTTATCTTTTATAAGTAAATTTAGCACAACTTTGGTATAGGAAGGAGCAGAGCTTATTCAGCGGGCAGTGGGGTTGCTGCAACTTGCTGAGCACCTTTTGTATGTTTGATAACAGAACAGATCCATAGCAAATACCTCCTGAATCTTTTTCTCAATAGATGGTACAGATGCAAAGAACTCTTTTTGTCTTTGTCCTGGTCTGAGGTAAAACGCAACCAATTTTCTGTTCAGTAATTTAACTTTGCAGCTAAGCCTCTTCTAATTCACTCAGCTCTCTGAAATTAGCAGCATATTGTTCAGACACTGTTCACTCACTGAGTGATAAGACCTGATTATTTATAATTTATGCCAGGGAATGGTATGCAGAGGGGCTCTTGCCTATACTTATTGCTATAATAACCAAGGTCAGCCAGTTTCGTTATTTGCCCCATTGGAGGGTCGGAAGCGGAAGAGCATAGAGGGGTCCTACCTGTAGGGAGAAGCGCACAGGAGAGGTGACCCAAACCTAACCAACAGGGTATTCCATCCCATCTGCATCATGCTCAGTATAAAAGCTGAGGGATCAAAGGGTCAGCTCTCTTCCTTCAATGGCTGGTGTCTGAGGAGGACTCTGTCTGCTCCTCTGTCTTGGATCCCGGTCTGTGCATGCCTGAATCCAGATCCAGATCCAGTTCCCGTCCATCACTAAGTCCAGTGTGGGACTTCGCCAGTGCCTGCTGGTGATGTGATGGACATCCGGGGAGCTTGATATCGTTTTGTATATATTGTATATGCATCATTATTTTCTTTTTATTATTTTATTAGTATTTCATTACAGTAGTTTAGTTTCATCTAAACACATAAGTCTCTTTCCCTCCTCTCCTTGGAGACAGATGTGGGGGAAGGCATCTGTTGGTTGTTTCAGTGCATCACTGTTGACATGTATCTTGCAGGAGAACTGATGTCCTCTTGGCATATTTTCAGGACATTCACAAAAATATATTTTGTTTGTGAAGTTTTTAACAGAACTGACTGGGGAAAAATAAGCAATTTTAAAAAGCCACCTCAAAATCTTCACTGCTGGATAACTGCAGTTGAATACTTATGCAGTTGTTACTGGGACTTGTGAGAAATTATTCTAATAAAGAATCCTGAAATTGAGTAATTCTGCCAGATAAGTGTCAAGATAGATTGACTAATTCTGTAGCAGTTTATTCCCTTATGAATAAAAGATGGACTAAAGGATTAAAACCTACAAATAACCATGAAGTAATTGTGGCAGATGTGATGCCTGCAATAACAAGGTCTGCAGTCCATCACAATACTATCATACTACACTCTGGAGTGTATCTGAAGTACAATGTGAGACTTGTTTTCCTTGTCTGTACAGTTTTATTTCTTGAGGCCATCTAGTGATTGATTCTGTTGTTTGTGCTGGCTGATTGAGATTTTGACTTATGTAGGCACTTTCAAGCTACTCAAACCTTCAGTCTCCGTGTCCCAAAGGCTTTTTTACCCTTTTAAGAATGTGGGGCCTGCTCCATCAGGTTTAACTCAGACTACCTAAGTAGTTTACCCAGACCTCATATGATCAACTATGAAAACAACTTAGGAAACTGAATTAAGGGTCAAAGACATTTTCAAAGAACAATTTTGAAATTTTAAGCCTTAAGAAGGAAGCTTGTCTGGATTACATTGGCGTGAGTGATCAATAGCTGTAATCTCTCGTTTGTTGCTTGTACCTCTCTGCTGGGAATCTGTTAATCGTTCCTTGGTCTTCACCACCACTTCTTTCACCTCTCCCTGCAGTAACTATGACCATCATTCTTTGTCCCCATTTCATATTTCTGTCAAAACTTTATATGGCCCGTAATGTGGCTGCACGGGTAGTTCATTGCCTGTCTGCTCCTAAAACATACGATGAAGTGGTACAAAACCTGCTTTAAAATATCTGAACTTTTAATTGAATGCTTCTTTTATCAGAGCCCTTTTTGAATTCACAACATGCTTTAATGTGTATGTTTACTGGGAAGGAGATTCTTTGAAACATGAAATACTGAAAAATAGTCACAGCAGTTAAATTAAAGATCTAAATTTACTAATGTATCAGAAATTTAATTACTTGAGTGCATTGGGATGTAAAAGTGCTGCACTAACTTTACCGAATCAAATTACCAACTTTTAGGGTTAGCAAGTGTCATGTGGCCTTAACCCATCAAAAGTTTGGGACAGCTGACCCCCACTGACCAAAGGGCTATGCCATACCATACGATGGGATGCTCAGCAATAACCTAGGGGGAAGGTTGGGGGGGTGGTAGTGCTTGAGGACTGGCTGGGCATTGGTCAGTTGGTGGTGAGCAATTGCATCACTTGTCTTTCTGGGGTTTTAGTTCTCTCTCTGTTATTTTCATTTTCATTACATCATTATTATTTATTATTATTCAGTTATTAAATTTTTTAGCTCAATCCACGAGTTTTCTCACTTTTACCCCTTCTGATTCTCTCCCCCTGCCCAGCTGTGGGGGAGTGAGTGAGCAGTTGCATGGGGCTTAGTTGCAGGCTGGGGTTAAACCACAACACCAAACGTGCTGGAGGATGCCAGCACGAATAAATCCTTCCCATCCCAGATATTCCATCCTTGGTTCTTTTTCTGCATTTTCTTTTCAGTTATTCTTGCTCATGAACTCAAAAAGATTCTCCCTCTTTGGGAAATATACACAGAGAAAGCACTGACTAAAATGACCAAAAGCGTGTTGGTGGTAGTCATATTCTGTTTGTCTTGCAAAAGCCCTCAGATTAAAACCAGACACTTTCCATACATACATCATTTCAGTTGCATTTTTGTCACACATATCTGTGTGTATATGCCAGCAGCTTTTGTGCTTGGTTGTAGATTGTAGCTAAATTTAGAGAAAGGGGTAGAGGTTTTAATTGTGCTAAATTCCAGCAGTGCTGAGAAAGGTGGGCTGCTGGGTACAAGAAACAGAACTTGAATTCAGCCTTTATTAGATATCAGAGAATCCACGTATCACTCTGAAATCCAAACTGTATTGAACACATACTTCATTAATTACATTGGTCACAGAGCAATTTATATATAAGCTGCTGCTAAGTAACCTGCAAGGTTTTTAGGGAGAAATAAAATCTCTTATTAGGCTAGCTGATACAGTTGTAAAAAGTGGACTTATCTCAGGCACATAAGTAATCTTTTGTGTAGACATTCTAATCTTTTGTGTAGACATTCTTAAAGCAGTTGAAGAAGGGGTGTATGTTGATTTAGCTTAGGCTGTTTTCATTGCAGTGGTTTAAATAAACTGGCCTCAAAATTACTTAATGTGCTGTTAGCTTGGTTACGGAGAATGCTTGAGAGAAGGTAGCTGCAGCTCTGTGTAGCTGAGGCCACTTCCATTTGAAATCCCCTAAAACCACCTGCAATCATAGCAAAACTGTTAAAGAGCTTTAAGAGATCTTGTAATTTAATCTTGCTCCTGGCAGTCATTTTACCTTGAAGTCAAATTATGATTTCTACAGGGCCACACCAAACAAATCTGACTGTATTTGGTGCTGGGTGTGGTGGCATTTCCAGTTACCAAAAGGGGGCCAATGCACAAGCTGACAGGTGTATCTCATCCTCTTGTCATGGTCTGTACTACTGCACTCCGCAGCACTGTAGAGTTGCAGAATAAATTAGTTGGAAGGGCCCTGTGGAGGCTGTGTAGCCCAAGTGTTTTCTTGTGTTTCTTGTGAATTTCCTCGTTTTAAATTTTTGCCCATTGCCTGTCCTGTCATTGGGCACCTCTGAGACGCTGTGGGTCTGACTCACTCTTCCTCATTCCCTCCCATCAGACACTGATATACATTAGTCTTAACATTTTAAATAAATGACATAACTAACCTTGCCTCCTTTTTGCCTGCCTCTCACCTCCCATATAAATCACTTGCCAGGAAATGACAGGGATTATTTGTGATACATGTGTAGGCTAGATTTGCTTGAAACAATTTTGCTCTCCCTACCTGTTCACAGATTTACTAAATGTATCCAATTTCTAATCAACTGAAAATCACTGACGAAAAAGAAAAGCTTTTTTCTTCACTCATTGCTCCTTTTACCCTTAGTTTACAGCTGTGTGTCTGTCTCGCTACAATGCAAAAATTGTACTTAGACGTACATGCTGGTCTTTTCAAAATGAAGAAAATATCTGTGGCTAATTTTTTTGTCTTTGAACTCAAGGAGGTAACAACTATTGTCAGACAACTGTGAGAGAACATTCATATCTATCTAGCTAAACTGTATTTAGATATGGGTGATTTTTTTCTCTTTCATTGGTTCTTCTGTGTTAAAACCCATATATGTTGCCATCCAGGTGATAATTTATTGTGTTACTTTAAAATCTTTTATAGAAAGGAGTTATTTTGTCGAATGCATCACTATAATTATAATCCAACGGTTATGAAGTAAGTGAAAGAGAGACCTAGAGCTTTCTTAACCTGCAATGATAAAAACATATTTCCCCGGTTCTTGTCTTTTCAACTCTTGTTAGGCAATTGATTATTGTATTCACATGATGTTGAAATGTATCAGGAAATAATAGTAACATATGTCTGTTAGAACTTGATAAAAGAAGTTGGTTTTTATGCCATAAAGGAGTAAGACCACACAATATCATTTGAACAAATAATGGTAGTAGACAAATTATCCTACTTTTTCCCAGGACAATTTATGTAAATAATGTTTTTCTGAATAATTTATATTTTTACTGCAACTTATTTTGTTGAGAATTCCATGATAAAAATATCACAATAGCTTTTGTTCCCTAAAAATTTCTTTGGGTGATATTACTTTAACCGTAATGAATCTAGGAAGCAGCACTCTGGGATTAAAGCTAATAACCAGTGTATCTACAATTGGTTCTCAGAAACCAAGGATGGAATCCTGACTTTACTGAGCTCAGTGCCAAAGGAACACCAACGGATTAATACGGTCTGGGGTTTAGTTTATGATTGTCTGTCTTGGGTGGATCATATTAAATTGATGTGGCTTAAACATGAGGATAATGTTCATCTCTTTTGCAAGTCTGAAAAGTAAAATCTGTGCTTTAAAGGCATAATGGAGAACACATGTGCTTTCTTTTTTTCTACAGCCTCTCCACCTCTGAAAAGATGGAGATCCTGTTCTAATTTCTTCTGTGTTTTCCTTTTTTTCACCCTCAAAAATATTTTGAAGTGCATCTGATTGTAAAACATAACAGAACCATCACATTGTCTTTCCATGCTTACACCTTTCCGCCTAGTACATTAAGAATAGGTTCTTTTTTCTCTGTGTGTTTCTCCTCTGTCACTTTCCATGTTTCTTATCCTCTTTGCTACTAAACAAAACAACTAACTATGCCTTATATAAACTGTAAGAAATTGGATGGAAATCGGGTTAAAGCTAGTAGATGCATCAAGACCCTGATTTTCTGGTTAGCTCATTCCTTTAATAACGGGTATCATGCAGACTTTAGTCTTATCTAGAACTGCATTTCAGTTTCAACACACTTTGGAACTTGTTATTTATAATTAGACCAGAAATATCAAAAAGTCCCCTAAATCACTTCTTCCTGGGCTCATCTTGATCTTCAAATGTAAGCTAGAAAAGATAGAAAAAAAGGCCATTATTTGTATTCTTAGCTGTGTCTGTACTACATAATGCAGTGCCATATAGAGATATCTAAAAACTAGCCAGGACACAGCAGGAGACTCCTTCCAGCTCCACGGGCCACAGACCTACAGCCAGCACTGGTACCTGCACAATGCTACATTATGTATGTAAACACCCGCAGACTCAGTATGAGTGCAATTCTCTAGCAAAATATCTCAACAACTACAGTCAAAAATCTAGCAAACATGACCTTTGTCTGTCTTCCAAGTTACGTTCTTTTTATGGAGATTTATATCCAAAAATGCTAGTAACACTGAAAAAGTTTTCTGTTGAATCAAATCCACTTCAGAGGCTGCATATTTTATTAACCTCATGTACTTTATTCACTCCCAAACCCCTTCTCAATCAGATTTTTCTTGTGATGGGTTTTTATCCTTTGAAGATTATTGTGTATGTAGATATCTCATTGCGCAGTCATTGAGCGTTGTGGTTAGGACAAGTCTCTTTCAAGTTCAAAGTTAGCAATTCATAAAACAATTATATATTGAGAAAACTTTAGCACCATTAAGGATTTAGTCTGTAATATATCTGACCTCACTGTCTCAAAAGCAACAGAAGTATGCAGGAGGCCAGTTTTGTGACTAGCAAAGGACATTGGGGGAGAGACATATGTGGACATTTTCTTGGAAGGAAATGGGATTCAGAATTTCCAGCATCTACCTCCTTATTTTTTTAGAAATTTTGTTCCCATGGATGACAATAATTCATATCTTAAGTTTATTCTTTTATCAGAATTAGAGCACACGTATATTTTCTATGAAAATAGTGCTGTTGCTAATATGTACTGCATTGGCTCTCTAAGACTGAAGGAAAGGCTGGAGACGCAGCTGTCCTAAGAAGTGTGTATGCAGTATAAGCAGGTTTCACAGAAGGAAGAAAATAAAAAGGTTGGAATTGTACACTTTAGAAAGATATTCAGTAAGTAATGGGATAAAAAAATACAGTAAAACATAGCAAATTATATTCTGAAAACTAAAATCAATGGGACATTTACTGAAACTAAAGAAGTAGGAAATTCAAGGCTGATAAAGAAAGTGCTTTTTTCACATAAAACATGTAATTAAGTGGTGAATTCACTGCTCTGGAAAGTTTATTAGCTAGGCCAAAAACTTAGCAAGAGCCTATGTATGGATTTCAGAACTACCCACACTGGTCATGAGACTGATCAACATTTTGTAAGACTTGTTAAATTTTGGGGGTTTTAGGCTCTAGATTGATGTCTAAGAAATTGAAAACACATCATTTGGGAGCCTTCCTGCATCTCCCAACTATGATTTCTCTGGAGCATCTGGAATTGATTGCTGGAGTCAGGATGCTGCCCTATGTGACTGTTCTTCCCCAGTCTTGCCATAAACACAAGGTAAAAAAGATTCACACAGCTGGCAAAGAGATCAGAGTATGGAAAGAATTGTGTATCACACTTATCTGCTACAGGGGGAAACCTTAATGATACGGGAATTCTCCTTTTAGCTCAGAGTTTAGGTTAGGCATTTACTAAACCTGAAATACTTGACAGCAACCCTGCAAAGAAATTAACTTAAAGACAAGACCTATTGAGTTCAACTCAAATTAAAGAAAGGTTTCTTCACAGTGGGACAAATACCTTTTCTAACTCGAATTTACTTGGGTTAAGGTTACCTTCAAGCTCTGCCTTCATTATGGGTTTGCAGTTCCTGTTGCACCTCTTATCAATTTTTGTGGTTTTATAAGAAGATCTTTAAGAATCATAACTAGATCCATGATCTGTAAATGTAAATCTTTATGGATGTCTTCTTATGATCCAAATACAAAGCTTTAGCGGTCCTGTCTGAGAACTGGCTTTCTTGCTGACATAAAATAGCATGGGCACCACTTTTTCTGTACAAACCTTTTGTATAGTTAGGATCTGACTTGTGAAGGTCCAAAGTTCCCAACTACTGTGTATTCTATTCGAAGGTAAAGAGCACCTCTGAAAATCACCTGCTGTTATTGATATTATTCACAAGGATACTTCTCATCGTGGGTGCAGGATCACAAATACAGACAGGACTGTAAGTACAAAACTAAATAGTTTTTCAATTAGAAATTGGTTTCTATTTGGACATGCAGGGGTTCATGTCCGTTCCTATATATCTATTTTCTTTAGTCATAGTTCTGAATGATCATTAAATGTGAAAAATCCCTCTTTCACATTTTTAAAATTCTTAGAACCAATGAGTTGCACACACCAATAATCCCACAGACGAATCATGTATGGAGAAAGCTTTGCTTTGTATTTTATCACTTTGTGTCTCTCAATTTTATATGTCTTTCCACATTCTTTTTTTTTTTTTTTCCTTCTGTCTTGAGACTGGCAGAAGTTCTGGACCAGCCCAAGCAGTTTTAATGGGACAACACTAGTGCATGACTGGATTTTTTGACTTCCTTATTTTCTTTCATAGAAATGTAGGAAGATAAAACAATTGGGAAAGATGATTTTTATAATCTGCAGAATCAGCAAGAAAGAAAAAAATATTTTGTGCTTAAGTCATTCAGGGAAAAGAACACTATTGTGGGGTTGAATGATTTATTTGGCAAAAGCATAGTATGTTTGAATATTGAATATTATCAAGATTATCAATGATTTAATAAATGATTAAATATTTCATTTCACAATTTATTTTTTTAATATTGCTACATATCCAAGGGAGTTTTAGAAGCATCATTTGTTTATTTCTGTGGCTACTAAAAATAATAATTAATGCATAGAAGTGTTTCTGAATTTGATTGTCAACTTCCACTGATTTCACATTCAGTCAATATTGATAGAGGTATATGCTAATAGTGGTATGACAAATTGAAGAATATTACACTGAATTATTTTTTTTTTTATTTAGAGATTCAGTGTTATCGGTGATTCTTATTTAGCTACATTTTACATTGCAAGATGGAATTTGAGATTTAACCACAGCAAATGGTGCCAGGTGAGAGCTTTTACATATGGTCGACTTAGACTGGAGCAGCAACCACAGTCATGCATTTCGGCCTTCCTAAGGTTTATCAGTGTTATGCAGCTGTTGCTTCTCCTAGAGGAAGTGCCAGCAAAACATAATGAGGTTACAGTAAACTCCAAAAAGCAAAAACTTTCAAAGTGAAATCACAGAGTGCTACAGCTGAAACCTCAGTCAGTCTTATTGCTTATTTACATAGCATTACCCTAAAAGCTTTGCCTTAGGATTTTACTTTGAAAACTTGTCCTCTCTGGGGAGGCTTCACAAGACTGTCTCTCTCTTTCTCTCTGGAACTCACACCTTACTGATAAGTCTTAAGAAAGCCAAAATACGGGGCTGTAGATGCTCCTTCACCCTGGGCACAGCAATAAACACAACCTTGACTGGCAACAGAGTTATGCCAATCTAGGTGCATTTACTACTTCCTTAGTAACAGAAAGACACTTGGCTTCTGAGTTACTACTTCTGTATTAGATGTACTGTTTAACAGGTCTGTATTTAACAACAACATTAATAAACCAGTTTTACTGGGTTTAGATCCTAATTTCTGACAGAAATGATTTCTCAGCAGCCAGTGCATACTGTTCAATGGAGGAGCATGTGAGCTCGGTTAGCTCTGGCTTCGTGTTTACTGTAACTTTTGCAAATGACTTGATTGTAAACCTTTCACCTCATTATCTGAGGCACTGATCCTATAAGCATTTATGCATCTCATTTCTAGGAGCTGGGGCAGTCTGAAATCAACAACAGTTTGCCTCCAGGAAAATTCACATCTCCATCTTTCTTATATGAATTTGCAGCAGATTCAATGCTCCATTTTGCATTGTCATATCTGATTTGTTGAGATAAAAATTAAGAGACTCCAACCGGATCCTGAAAATGACTCAGGTATCTTCCAGAGCAGTATAGAGGTTTCTACTCTTTTATCAAACACTTTTATTTATTTTTATGTGTGTGTGTACGCATGTTTTTTTAATTTTGCAAAGTGGTTGGCTGGAGTAAGGCTGAGATACAGTCCTGGATAGATTAATCTTATTCAACTGTAGCCTAGTGAAAATTCATTCTATTTATACCAGTATAAACAGAAATGTGTTACGTTATCGTTCTTACAGTTCAGTGTAAGAACTTGAGATATTTCATCAATGAAAACTATGGTAATTACTCCTCCCTCTTCCCAGAAGACTTGAATTGTATTTTTTTCTGAGAAAGTGTATATATTCCTAAGCAGGGAGCATTTATCATGTGTGATGTTGGAATTCAGTGAATTAACTGTACCTTTCATGCAATTAAGTCTCCATCTGGAAGCAGTGTTACATTACTAGTTTATCTACCAACATGTGCTTAACTTGCCTTTCACTATCTTTTAAATACATCCCTTTGTACAGCAAGAAAATTCCCTAGCTGCAATTTTATAGGTTACTTTTGGTTTTTCTACTTAGACCTCAGTAGAGTGGTTTCTGGGTGTTTTTTTTTTTGTTGTTGTTGTTTTGTTTTGCTATAAAATTTACTTCTGGTTTTTGTTTTTGGTTTGGGTTTTGTTTGGGTTTTGTTTGGTTTTGTGTTTTTTTTTTTTTCTGTAGAGGAAGGATTGCAGAAAAGATATTTGGGAAAGGAGAACTGAGAAAGTTTCTCAAACAAAATACTCTAGTAGCATCATCCAGTGTTTGCTTGTTTGTAAATCTGTGCTGTAAGGAGTTCTGGGTTTGGGTTCACTGTACTGATGTTCAGCTACTTTTCCATGAAATATATCTCACTTCTCAGTCTGCCCCATCTTTGTTGTGTTCCAGTGGAAAATTCATTTTGCTGCCATTTCATTTTCACCACCAAGATTCATTGTCAACACCAACAGGAATTGAAATATTGCAATTATTTTCTGCACTTCCAAATATGAAACCAATTAGTAATCATTAGCTGTCACTTTTTCCAAATTTCTTAAGTTAATTAATGTCCCCATGGTACCAAGGTCACCAGCAAAACATTATGACTGGTGGTGTTACAAGTAGTTTGGCAAATTCATATCTGCTGAAAATGCAACTCATTTCAAAACATAAAACATTTGACACTGATATTAGACAGCTACAATTCCTTGTTATAATTCTTTTCAAGTACTTTTAGTGACAGGCATTAAAATAGAATTCCCATGAATAGGAAACAAGACAAAAATCTGATTTTATTTCAATCCAACACATTTTAAAGCTGTATTTCAAGAGTAATACAGTCCAGTAAAAAGCAAAAAGATGAATTTCTAATCTACATTCGTAATATATCATTCCATCACACTGAGTTATTTGAGTTTTGTTAGAAGAAAAAGTCTTGTGGTTTAACAGCTATTTGAAGACATGAACTAAATAAATTGAAAACTGATGCCTCAATTTAGTACCTACAGGACAGGGTAAAATTTCTGTTCCCAGTGAAGACAGTGCTTTTGTTATCATATTTGCATTTTCAGATTTGGTTTTTCAGTATTCAATATGCAGTGACAGAAACAATCAGATGTTCTGATTTGATTTTTGTTGCAAAGTTCATCGTGTTAATTTCTTTTTCCAAATCTCCTACCTATTATCCATGTTGTTTTTGTAATAGTTACCCTCCTGAAACCTGAAGTCAAATATTCATTTAGCTTCTGGTCTGTACCTATTAAATCTTGAATCTCAGATGAATTTGCACTGCTTACTAGCTCAACTTCTTTTGTTTTATTTATATTGCTAAATAACCTTTTACTGCTTGTTTTCATTTCCTTTGCAAGGTCTAACTCAGCTTGACTTTTGGAAATTCTCACTTTATTCCTTCGCTTTCTGGCCTCCCAAGATGTAGCTTTCATTGCTGGTTAACCCTTTTTTACCCTTTTTCCTGCAGTTTCCCCCTATTCCAAAAATATGCTGGGCATAAAAATTAGTCCATGTAGGCCTGGAACCCTTCAGCAAAATTTTAATCAGTATAAAAAACATTATTTGGGGATCATTTGCACCCTGGGTTTTGAAAGACAACAGTGTCTGCTCCCAAGATCTTTAGCTGACTCTACTAACAAAATTCCTGTTCCTTAGTTCCAACTCCTGTTGGAGTTTTCCCCTTCACATTGCGAAGCTTCTTGTGTAACTAGTTGTAGTTATTCTTCAATTTAAACTGAATCAGCTTGTGATCCCTTGGTTTAAAGATATTTACCTAACTGCTTCCGCCATTCACATTTAAAATAGAATCTACTCTTCTTGGTTTAAAAACCTTTAGTGTAGAACAACAGGAAAACTCAGCTGGGGTATTTTTTCTACCTGGTCCAAATTTTATCGGCTAATAACTGGAGCCTGAATACTTTATTTTCCATTAGCTGCATTTAAAAGGTAGAATGTATGTAAAAAAGGTAGAGTCTATGATTCTTCCTACAATAAAATCCTGTTTTTTCATGGCTTATAATTTTTTGTTCAAACTGGAAAGTAGACTTGAATTTTCCACACCAGGTGTCTGCCTCAGGCTAATCTTCCTCATTATTATTATTAGCACTAGCAACAAATTCAGATAAAAGAGTTGGGCAGCTTCCTATGTAGTGAAGTCTGGTCCATTTTGTTTATAACAATTTCCCTAGAGCAAAGGGACTGGATCTTTAGTGTTCCTTTGTAGAAACCTGGAGGTCAAGATCTTGAGAAATTTGGAAAAGGATCTGAAATTCCTAAGCCGGCTTCTCTGTGGCCACCAAATGCACATAACACCAAGAGACAAAGTACGAGTGACCTCTCATGCTGATTTTCCTGGTATGTTCCGGTTAACAGTTAATTTACGTTTCAGAAATCTGCTGCTGTAGACTGCCAGATTTCAAACCTCTTGATGGTCACCCTGAGTGTAAGCAAGGTGCTGCATGCTAGACTTTCTGATTATCTCGGAACTTTATGTATATAGTCGTAAAAGGGAATACACTCTATTCCTGCTTTCTATTTCTGCTATTACATGGATGAGCTATATCAGGAAAGAAATATAAGACAAATACTTGAATACTTTTACATTCAGGATAGGACACAGGAAGACGATCACAGGCCATAAGTCAGAATCGGAGTAGAACAAAATATCAAATGTGTGCTTGTTAAGTGAGAACCCATAGTCCAGTCCCCTGTTTGAGGCAGCGATCCTTTAAGTAAAGTAATCTCTCAGTATATAATTCATGATTTATGTAAATGGGGGCTAAACTGAATTTGCACCAAATGTTTCTAATTTCCTGATTTTTTTGCCTATTTGATTTGCACCCTGAAGAACAGTATTAACCGAGGGTTTTATTTTCTGTTTTTACTACTCTTGTTACTCTTAATTTTTTTAATTCAGTTCCGGTTTCTTTACAAGCTGGAGAAGTAAATCCTTTTAGCTATTGCTAATTGGATCCGGGTTTAGACTGCAAGTTTTAGGCATGAATGAACAGTGCTTCACATATGTCTACTACTTGCAGGGTTACTGACCTGAAGGCACTCTTAAATTTATACAGGTCACTGAAGTCACTAATTTGTAGAGTGAAGTCTTGCCTGTGAAGACTGGTGAAATAAATAGATTCTGCCTGTTACAGAAGTAGGATTTGACTCACTATTCCCTGCAGCATTCCTTGCAACCTCACACAAATGGTGAAAATGCGAATCTCATCTACACTTGCATAAATAGCTCCTTACCAGTCACAAGTACTTCATTTTTCCAAGAAGCCTGGAGTGTGCTGTGGATGGCATCAGAGCAGAATCATTTTATATGGTGCCTCTGCACACTATCATGAGGGCACAGTCTGCAGCCTGGTAAGCAGAAGAAAAAGTATTTTTAGATAGGTTGTGCATTTCATAGGGTTTCAGGTGAAAGTCATCTGTTGACGCAGAATTCATTCGAGTTAAATTCATCTATTTCCTTTAGAAGTGCATCCCAGAGCTTTTAAAACGAAGTCCTACAAAATCCCGATTTGGAGGCTTTCTATCTGACTTACCTCTGTGTAAAGGTGAACTGCAGGCATGACAGATGTGACTCATGGAGTTGATATTGGTCTAGGACAAAAACTTCTGAGAGATTACATTCACCTTTTTGAGATGTTTTCTGTTCCCTGCCTAGTGATCAGCGGCATTTAGGGCAACAGCAGCTCAATCCAGATTTGGAGAGTTATAAGGAGAGTAGTGCTTATTCCTACACTGATTTCCTTGAAATCTACAGACCACCCTGATCTGAGGCTTTTTAGACCACATAAATTTAACAAAAATGTGAAATATATTAAACCACACACAAATGTTTTTAAAATATTATTAGGCGTTATTCCATTGGAAAGTGTTTCAACATTAACTTGTATATACTAGCTTTGGCTGATCTTGGTTGCAATTTTTTTATAGGTTTTGACAGTTTAATTTCCTTTTTTATTGTCATATGCTAAGACTTTTGTTTTGTTTTGCTAAATTTAAGATTTTTATTATTACCTAAAAATTTGTGCAGTTGTAAGTGAACTAGAGGCCTGTTGCATGCATATAATTGGAAATTCTTGATGAACTCAAGACAAAGGATACAGTTCAATCGGGCTTCAGAATCTGTTTGTTGTCTGTACAATGGAGCTGTTAAATTGCAGTCTCTTCAGGAATGCAATTTATATGTCACTTGGCACTATGGCACTTCATAAATTTTAAAACACAGAATTACCTAACCTGTAGGTAAGCATTTCTTAGCTGTATATGTTAACAGTCTATTGTCTGAAAAGAAGGCAAGGTTTTCTGGATTGTTATTAGTAACCTCCGGTTGCACTAGCAGCTAGTTGACTAATTGGCTACATTGCTTGTCTGAAAATAAAGTCACAAGTACTGAAGAGGTAAGAAACCTAGACTCTGGGCAGCATCTGATATGGTTAAAGAAATGGAAGAAATGAGGAGGTGAAGTGACATCTAGGAGTCATTCTATCTCAGTGCATGGGAATCAACAATTATTTTTGTTGTGCTTGAATACACATGTATTTCACAATCTTTCTGTGATGGTTTCAACGCATTCCAATGTAACTTGTCCCATTGCATAACTGTTATCCCAGATTTTTTTATATCTGAAGTTTAGATCTTCCTTGCTTGAAAGGAAAGTAATTCTTTCTTGTCCCAGATTCAATGTATGTGAACAAGACCAATTACTTGCCTCTTTAATACTATATTCCACCCTCAATTCCCTCTTATATGGACCCCTTTCCTTCAATCATTCTTCATAAATCTTGGAATATATTTAGCCTTTCTCTGTCTATGTCTAGAGTTCTCTTCTACATCCCAGTGTGTTGAATCCATCTTATACTGGGTGCACCAACACTAGCTGTGGACTCCATTTCAGTATTCTATAACAGAATACGTGACGTAATTAACTCTAAAGTCTTATGAGACTTATGAGGCTATATGTATCATTAGTGTTCATGGAAGTAATATGTCCCCCTTTTTGACAAATCATCTCATCTTTCTGAAATATCTCTGCCCAAAACATTATTTTCCATCCTTTTCTTGTGCATTTGATTTGTCCTTCCTATGTTTAGTCTTACATGTATTTCTGTATTCAGATCTGTCTTTGTGGCTTCTCCATTTTCTCAAGATCTCCTTGAATTCCAATCCTGCCTTTCAGAATTAAATCCCTCACAAGTTGTTGTCATTAACAAACTTGCTAAGTACACCTAATTTTTTGGTTGAAATATTGAATATTACCAGGTCAGCCTTGTGAAGGGCATTATGTAATATATCCTATCCATTCTCCAACAAGCTATTAGCAAGTTTTCTGAGCAAGATTTTCAGACCATATTTTTCCAGTTGGTTTATGAGTGTCATGTGAATCTGACACCTATTACTTTCCCCGATCTTGTTATCCTGTCAAAGAAATTGAATTATGTTGACATGAGTTATTCTTGACAAATTCATGTTGGTTGTGTTTTGTCTTTAGGTGAATACAAATTGATTGTTTAATAATTTGCTTCAGTTATCTTTCTGTCCAAGAAAAGCTGACTCCTCTGTAGTTCCCTGTGTCCCTTTTATCCTCCCAGCCTTGTTCCATGATTTTCTAGAACTTATGCACCTTCCACAAAACTCCCTCATTTCTCCTGCACCCCTAATGAAAGGCCTCAAATGGCTTTGACTAACTTTGTAAGTACTTTGGGGTGGTGCTTGTCAAGTCCTAATGACTTGGATATATTCAACTTATTTAATTGGTTGTTCCATTCTCAGGCTGGTGTTCCTATTTCCTCATTAATAATTAAGTTAAGATCTGGTCACAGTTAGCCTTTTTGTGAAGACTGACCCAGAGAAAGCTTTAAACATTTCATGTTTCCTTCAACTGTCCATTAATCACTTGGTTTTCTCATTATACTTGCTTGTATTTTTCTCTTCTTTCTAATGTTTTTATAGAAGTTTTTCCATGGCTTTCATAATTTTAATACATTTTCCATGTTATATTTTCTTTATTTGTTCCCATATACTTTTCCTATTCCTTAGCCTTTAGTTTTAGTAAAGGTTTTAGTAATATTTTTATTTTAGTAAAGATTTTCCATGTTTTTGTTTCTCATATGATTCGTATTTCATTATCTCATTATTAAAGAATTCTTAATGCAGGCATATAAGTCATTCCTTATATTTTCTTCTGAAAAAGTTTGTCATTGCACCTTTCACAGTCTCTTTCACAGAAACAAATGGCTATGCTCCTTATGAAATCAGTGCTTAGAGACTCACAGTTATTGCAGTGTTACAAACCTGTCTCTTCTTGTTGGTACCTGGAAAACAAACAGAAAATGCTGCTTTTACTACAGGTAAAGCCTATCTGTCCTCCTGCTGGGAGCTCTATGGAAAAGGACTGAAGCTCTTAAAATAATATGGCAGCTGAAGCTGCAGAATTTTTCCTTGTCTTGAGGAAATATGAGAAAATCTAATTGCACTTTGAAAAGAGAAGAATTGTTTTATAGTAAACTGTTGCTGGATAAAATAAAAGTGGTGTACAGAAAATACTGTTAGTCATAAACCCCGTTTTCCCTGCTTCAGCTGGTTGCCTTAAGCATGAAGGTCTTTCCTGCATGGTTTCCATCAGACTCCTTAACTGTTGAGTTCCTCACTAGTAAGCATGCCTAAATTCGACCTTATCTTTTTAGAAAATATCTCAAATCCTAATTTTGTCTTCAGTGAGGTAGTTCTGGAACCATCCATACCGTAGTCATTAAAGAGGGAGCAACATTGGAAGTAGGTATTTGATTGCTAATTACCATTTTAGTGCTTTATATGGCTCAAGCTTTGTGGTGTTGTATGAGAATATATGTGCTGGCTACCATAGACATAGATCTACTACCCAAGGTCTTTAGAATTCCAGTTCCTATTTTTCACTTACATGCGACATCTTACTTTTTTTTTTTTTTTTGTATTACATTGCTTAGGCATGTTTGCTGTATCCTGAAGCTAATAAATTTAGTGTACCAATTGCTTAACCCATTGTGCAGTATCCCAGTCACTGGTGAGAAGGCACTGTAGAGTCCAGAAAAACTGTAGATGTGTATAAAAATAATGAGCATCCTACCCATGTGCATCTATGAGTATCTTTCATAGTGGCTAAGGACTATTCTTGAAAGGTAATAGATGACTTAATAGAAGTTCTTGATTTGTATCGGTAGATTGTTGTGGGTTTTTTTTAAAGCAAAATATCTCTCATCAGAAAATACAGGTCTTCTACTTTTAATAAATTAATTATGTTCTATTCATTTTTATTTCCTGTGGAAAACTACTGGTTAGGTTGGAGGTACTGCAGATACACATTTTTTGAAGTATCAAAAGGCTTCAGTCTCTCCTTTCTTTTACCCTCCTCTAGCATTTTCAGATGTTAGATTATCATAGCCTATATATTAACTGGGGGAGATCAGCATGCCAGAATTTCACCATAGTACAAATGCTAATACTAGTAGATTGTCTCAATTTGTTACATTTACATCCCTGTCATGAGACTGACATGAGCAGTCGGTCTAATTTAATTAAAACATGGGGTTTATTTTCCATAAAAAATATTTGGCTTTGTTTCAAGCGTAATTTCAAATAGTTTTTAAAATAAGAAGAAACAAAAAAACACCCAAAAGCCAAATATGAATCGTTTCCCTTGTCCTCAAGATATCAATCCTTTTCCCTTTGCTTTCTTTCACACTGAACCACCCTGCTCAAATCCAAAAAGCCACTTTTTACACATTGCCTTCCAAATAGCTGCTAGTCCCGATTTTCCTCAGCTGCCCTTCTAATGGTCACAGGGCCATTAGTCTGCCTTTCCCCAGGCTAATTGCCAGCACAGCCCACCTGGCTGTTTTTCAACAGAACCACAAGTATTTGGGTAACTGAAAGAGCCCAACTACAGAGAGGCAGACACAAAAGGAAAAACAGGGAATGGCAGGACAAGAAAATTTTCTTTGCTCTATGCATAACATTAGTTTGGAAAATCAACTCGTCACAATGACAGGATTACTTTTAGAGACTAAGGACAAAATACATACACTACAGGCTAAGTACATAAAAAAGCCAGATACAGCCTCTGTTTCAAAGCCTGCATTTTTTTTTTCTATTTTTTTTTTTCCTTTTGGTTAAAAGATTTTCCATGTTCCTTTCACATGGAACATCCTGCAACACTAACTTCTGGCACCGATGAGGCACTTGGTTGTTCAGTCTTTGAAAAGGAATTTGGCACCAGTATCCTGGCCAATATCTCAGCCTGGTAACTTCATGATTCCTGTTCTGAGTGTCCATAACATGATCTTTCTTTGATCAGAGTAATTTTGTTTATAAATCGTGCCCTGTGCTTGCTCAGCAAAGGCACAGAAAATGCAAATGTATTTCTAAATAGCATATTTGGTCCAGGGACTTGACTGGTAACACTGTGTGGGGTGCCAGGCAGTCAATGTACCGGGAATCATGGGCCACCCAAAGTGCTGTAGAGGAGATACTTTCTTCTTGTAAAGGTAGGAGCTAATCAGTCTGAATCTGATCACTTATATGAAAGTTGAGGACTCAGGCTAGAGCTGATTCTGTTCCTACCCACAAACCAGACGGTTTCTGAAAATATTACTGAATATGTATGGTATTTACAGAGATACAAACATGAAAAATATTAAAATATGTTATCTTAGTGCTTGTTTTTTAGGTCATGTAATACCAACAGGGGTTCTAGCATGCTTATTTTTTTCAGATGTGTTAAGGGCAATTTTTCTTACAATCTCAGTGTAGCATTCCAGTAATTAGAATATGAAAAACAACCGGATTTTCAGCTCTCAATAAATTTTAGATACTCTTCCATGAGCAACAAATGGGACCTAATGAATATCAGCCCTACCAAGCCTTTCCAGTTTGAATGTACTTTGACATGATCACAGTCTTTGGTATTCAGTCATGCTTTTTTTGGTAAAATAAATGTTTAGTGTGGGTGGGAAAAATTGTAGATAATTAATGTTTTAAATATTAAGAATACTGTTTTCTAAACAATGCTACAGCAGATTAACTGCTCTTTTATATCCAGACTTTCCCTCTGGTGTTATGTATATTTAATTAAAACATACGAACATTAAACTTACACTTCAGACTGCAGCAAACAAATATGCATATGCTTTTCCAGACTTTATTAAAGGCTGAATTCCCAATTTCTGTAGCATGACCATTACACACAACGCGTTCCACACCAGCCCTCCATCACTGACAAAGAACGGCGCTTTTTCTTCCTCTCAGGAAATAGTCTAGGCATCGCCACAGCCAGTAGTATTTCAGCCCCTCACACAACAGTTGACTGATCTGCTGTCAAAGCACCAAAATACATCCCAAATGCCAGAGGTAGGGGAACCCAGAGTTCCCATGTGCAACAGCTACCCCAGTCGCAGGTTCAATCGTGACAGCTTCTGTTCCTCTGTGCTGACTAACCCTCACACTTGCCTCTCCCCTCTCCAGGGATAACTGGCAGCTCGACGCTCCCACAGCAAAGCTTCCCTGTGCAGGGTCAGGAGCTTATAATTTTTCTGTCCTGTAACCACTGTCTCCTGCTTCTGGATGCATTTGGGTTTCCCAGCAGGGCGCTTGGCTCTGAATGAGGAACGTCTAAAATCTTCGTTTCCTTCCCACTGTTCCTCCCCACCTCCTCCCATTCATTGGCCTTAACAAAGCCAAATGCTTCAGCATGAAGCAGGTGTGTTACACATGTGCTGTTGAACATCTGGCTAATCCTCTGTGGGGGCCAGAGAAGTGTGCAAATCCTAGAATGGGCAACACTCCAGGAAAAAATATGAATCACTAGCTCTGTAAGCAAACTATTTCTGGTCTCAATTGAAATCCAGGCTTACAGCTCTCTCATTCTCCATCAGCCCACTGAATTGGGGTTTTGATCTGCCTAAGTTTAAAGATAGAGTATGCATAATGTGATTTATTTTATATACATTCTAGAAAAATGTTCATTTCTACATGTGTTTTCACACCTTGAAACAGTTATCGTCCCAGGAGTAGTGTGGCTATAAAGAAAATGAGTAAGAGGGGAAAATGTCATTTTGGGTCTCAAGGACTGCTGTGCATTCATGGCTTCCTTTGAAATTGTGGCATGAAAGCATCTGAATGGGTAACTTACTCTTTTTTTTTCTATCTAATCTAATGTGTGATTTTGATCACACATATACACGAAATACCAGCAATTGCTGCTTCCCTTCATCATGCTTCATGCTCCTTTCATCAAATTGTATTTTTATAGACTTCTGTATGAATCATATCCTTGCATTTTCATCCTGCTAGTCCCTTGAGGATTTGTTCCAGATCAGATATAAAACCGTAAGAACGTGTTTTCTGAATCTAATAATGTTGCAGCTCATGACGGTGAAAGGTTCATCTGGAGAACTGATCTCAAATGTCATGATGATAGAAATCAAATGGAGTTAATGCTGTGGCATTTAAAATATTTTTGGCTTAGCTCTCTCATGAGCAAGTGGTGAGATTTTGATAACATCAAACTGGAACTTTTGCTCTGATTTGATCTTAAATCAAGAGCCTCTAGTCTCAATGTAGCCTGCATTTTAACAGTATTTTTCTGACGTATATGAGTTATTTTTGAAGATGTGGCCAGAAACTGAAATAGAGGGTTGTGTTCCAAACAGAACTTTGATTTCAATCCATGCCCTTTCTGAAGTTCTTAGTGCATAAAGTGCATAAAATGCAATGAATGGGGTAAAAGTCAACTTTTATGGTGAAAGTCTTACCGGGATTCTGCCTCAGAGTAAGAATCTCTGATTAACATTCTCTTTTGCTCAGACACAAGGTAAGACTTAATAAATTACATTAAAACCTCAAAGAGAGAGATATGGTACGCAGAGTATTTTTCATTCCTGGAAATTGCAGAGTTCTTGAAGAATCTATTACAATAAATCAATAGAGATTTTTGCAAAATGTGTAATGACAGCATTAAAAAATTAATCACATTAAATATGTATAAATATGTTCTTCAGTATTTGTTTGATTTTGCTTTACCAGAGGCATAGTAAGAAAAATATATTTTAAGTAGAATTTTTTATGCAAGTATAATCTAAATAGAATTCTTAAATCTTAAATAGAATTTTTAATGGAGCTACAGAGATGGGAACCTAATGCTTTCAATAAGTTATTAATTTCTGTTTCTTTTCATGAGATTGTGGTAGTTTGAATAGACTATGCAAAGCTTTTTCCAACTTGCTATTGCAAATCCAGTGAGGACCAGCAAAACTAAGTTGGCTGATTTATGTGATCTGTTTCACTGTCTCTTTCATAGAGGCAAAGGCTAGCAAAGGTAGCAAAGATTACATCGTGCACTAAACCAGCTATTTCTGCAAGAAGGTTTCATGATAGTCTAACGTCCATACAAGTGTTTGCATGGGAAATTTTTGTATTCTGAAACCAGTAGGCCAAATTCATCCTTGAACTAGTAAACCTCAGGTGTTGAAAATATTAACAGCAGAGTGTCTGTCATTGGAGATAGGATATGTATTCTGACGTATTTCTTTAGGTAACAGCAGAAGACTGAAGATAGGCTCTGTTCCTCAAGATCAGGATGCATCTTCCAAAGATTGTTGCATGATTTAAAAATAAGCAATCCAAACTCCTTCCCATTTCCTGATTTAGAAGGTAATGATGGTGTCAGATCTCTTCCCTAGGATACTTTGGACTTGGCCAAAAAGAGGTCAGTGAAGAGTCCCGAGCTATGCTGAGAGACTTTTAAGTGCCTGGAGGCACTAAAGGCTAGATTTAAATAAGTGAAGGGCAAAAATAGTGTAGTAAAAGGACATTTTCAAGGACCTTGAAAGAGAGAAAAAGGATATGATGTAAATGGAAGAGGTCAGATTAAGTTATTTTTTGCAAGAATTTTGCTTAAAATGAAGAATGGTGCATTTCTGAAAGATGGAAGAAGTCCATGTGGCTCCTGAATTTTCTTTTGAGGTTCTCTAAAGAACAAGAGTTCTGGGCAGACAAGCAGTGAGCAGAGTAAAGGATATGTGCATATGGTTTGGAAACAGAGATTTTAGGAATCAGGAATGATTTAAGATTACACAGTCTTCTGTCTGTTTCTGCAGGACCTCAAGACTAATAGCGTTCAGAGAAACCTTCCCTTGCCATGTTGTCCTGTCGTGGAAGAAGCGGGTCAAACTTCATTGTTGTGCTTTAAGAGCTGTACTGGACACCTCAACAGATGCTCAATTTTTCATCAGGTTCTGTTCTCCATTCTTGGAGTAGGAATTTTCACTGATGTCTCATTTCTGATGCCCACTGGCCCTGACTTCACTCCTAGGCACCAGCGTTCCACAAGTTCTCTGCTTCTGATGGACACAAATTTTCTTCTACTTTACTTTGCTGTCTCCCCTCCCCTCCTCCTGCTCCAATGGCCATCCAGCCTCCTTTTGCCACTGGCACTATTCTTCATTGCTTTTCTTAAACTGTGGGGCTGAGCAAGGTACCACCCAGCAGCCTGGTAACTGCGATGGCACAAACAGTTGTGGACTTGCTGTCTAGATAGATGCCTTAGACATCCACCTCCAGCAGCTGAATTCTTTGTAGTTAAAGGCAATCCATTTTGAAAAGGTGAATTTGGGGGCAAATATGGCACAGCTGCACTATTACAAAGTTCTTTTCATGTGGCGTAGATATATAGTGTCAGAGCACCACGAAAAGAACACTACATTATTTGTTAACACAATAACCTGCAGAGTGATAGACAGAATGTAAAGGGTTTGCCATAGAAAAAATATATAGCCTTTTCAGCAGGAACAAGCGGCAGAGTGCTCAAGAATGACTGTTTCAATTGCTTAGATTTCCTTTGATCCACTTGCAGGATCTTGGAGACCCCTTAAAGATGTCTTTCATTCCCTTGAGAGAAATGTAAAACATTATTACCATGAACAGTATGTTCCGTCAGGTTTAAGGCTGTAAATACAAAAGGCAAAACAAAGCCCAAGCTACTATTCAGAAATGCAAAAAAAGAAGTTTGGAGGAGAACTATTCTCTTAAACCTAAAAGGATTTTAATAACTTTTAAAGTGAAAAAAAAAAAAAAAAGGGTATTGTATAAATCTTAAGTCAGGTTTACTTGTGATGTATTACAGTTTGACTAGTTGGTCATTCAGACTCTCTCATTTGTTTCACCCTTTTTTTTTTTTATTCATAGCTGTGGTTAACAATGCAACAATCAGTTTGTTCTAAACAAACTATAAGCAGTTTGTTTCATGTTGCAATCTTCAGTGACAATCTGTAGAATTTACATTAATATATAAATATGTACATACATATATATAATAAAAACAAAGAAAACCTTTGAAGAAAAAATAAAAATAACTCCTTGTTTAAAAATCCTTCAAATGGTCCTTTGCAGAAAGCTATTCCTGCTGAGCTCAAAGGAAAGTCCTTTTCCTTCATGCTGAACTAAAGTTTTTTGTATGTTGTTGTAAAGTAGAAAAAGTACAAGGAAATGTAATTCATGTGAAAAAAGATATATTACTGGTAGAATGATGCTAATTTTAACCTATTTTTTAAAAATAGTACCTTTGTGCAAAAATTATTCAGGTTTGTTGTACTATTAATACCATTTTACTTTTCAGTGTTCGGAGCATTTGGTGCAGCTTGCAGCGTTGTGCTCTCTGCCAATCAATTCTGCTGTGTGTAGGTACTGTTAAAGAGAAAACAAAACAAAATAAAACAGAACAAAGCAGCCTAACTTTACCAGCATGAAACCTCTGGAAATATCGTTCTTTTATATTAGTAAGCTATTCTATGCTTTCAAAGAATGGAGGAACAGCTGCCTGGATTGATTTGTGAGATTGCTCACTACCTTTTCATTTGAAGTCCTGTCCTAGGCCTGTTGCTCTGGTCATTTTCTTGTTTCTTGTCTCTTTTTTTTTAAAGAGGACTTAATAGATTTTGAAAACAGACATGTACACTGTGAACTCATATTAATTCTACTTGATCTCAAAGCATGCATTTAGGCCAGACAAATTCGTTTTGCAGCATTTAGACCTGAGAGCATATTGTCTTGCCTATTGAGGGCAATGAATTGAAGCCTGATGATGGAATGCAACTCATGCCAGTTTTCTTTAAGAACAGAACCAAACCAAACCAAAACTAAGTGCATTATGTTTTCAACACATTTTGAATACTTCTTCTATTTCAGTTTTCATCCACTCAAAATGATTTTTTTGCCCTCCATTCTTCATTATCATCACCAGGCAACTGCTAAGATCTCACTTGCAACTTTTTGATCTCAGATGAAAAGCAGCGTAGGAAAGACAACAGGGGAAGAAATTAAGACACATTTAAGGTATATGAAATTCACATGTATTATCTAATCAACTAGATTAAAAGAATATTACTGGGGTCAGCAAGTCAGATGCTTGAAATTTAAGAAATGGCAGATTCATGGCCACACAAACCATCCAAATTTCTACACCTTTGGGAATACACTGTGAAAGAAAAATATTTTTTCATGTTATGGATGCTCACTCAACAGTTTTGGAAGCTCCTGGATGTCCACAGGACAAAGTCAGTAGCATTGGTGATATTGTTGCTGCTGTATTGACATGATGGCAACATTCTTAGCCTTGAATGACTTGAATGAAGAGAACTGGCCTCACTAGCAGCAGCACTGGTAGGATTTAACAGTGAAATGGTATTTGTGAAGCCTTTCTCCTGTGTTCCTTACTGACACTAACACAGGGATGGTGCCATCCACATCTGAATAATTAAGAAAAAAAATATGTAGCAGAGATGTTGGAGTTTTTTTGCTTAGTGAATGTGGTACATTACCAAATAGCATTATCCTCAAAAAATTGTTGTAAACAATTTTAGTGCTCATAAAATGAGAAAAAGCTTTGTCCGTATATTTTTAGTGTGTTATTCATAACAGAAGATCACAGATTCTTTCATAGTTAAAGTTGAATTCACTTTTTCGTTTTTAAGGATTCATTTTTCTACATGTTGTAAAATCTGCCTTCATGGTTTACCTTGGGGCTTCTTTAAACCAAGGAGTCTTGAAGCATAGCCTCCTGGTATGTTTTGAAGTCAATGATTAATCTAATTTTTGATGATTTGCACAGACATGGTGACCCAGGTCACAGGCTCCCTTATGGTTTTAAACATTTATGCTTTATCTGATCTAGTGCATAACTCCAGCAAACACACAGGAAAGATATAACTTGAAAGAAACACCAAAAACCAGTGTGGTCCCTGGACTGGGTGAAGCCAAACACACATGAGATGACCTGTGATGCTCATTTGCACTCACCAGCCAATATATTGTCTTGACATCTAGCATTAGCACAACTGAAGGGAGGGGAAGCGAGGAGGCTCTGGGAGGATCTGCTGTGACCAATGGCCATTTATGCCACCCAAGCAATTTAGGTTGAAAGTCTTCTTTGGGAGAAACCTGAGTTTTCTTTAGGCACGCATTTAAAATTTCCTTCTGCTGAAGGCTGAACACAGGGTTAATTTGCGGAGGGTTATAATCTGAGTAAAGAAGATAATTCAGAAATTGCTCAGATTGTTTAGAAAAGAAATGAATTACACATGTGTTTGATGAGGAGGTTTTAGTGGTTTGGGCATAGAGATGTAGATGGGAAAAGCAAGTTCTGTTTTTAACTATAGTATGGAGAAAAGACAGCATGGAGAAGGTTGATAATGAAAAATAGGTAGAAAAATGCAGTAATGGAGAAAGGGTTATGGGGAGAGAAATTAAGTATGAGAATGGGCTGAATACCTGGATATGTGGTATAATAAAGTCAGGATGCCTGTTCTTATCAAATCTTTTTCCCCTTACATGCCAAAACGCAAGTGAACAAGGTGTTCTTCTACTTTACTTGCTCTGTTACATGTTATAAACTGGAATGGCAGAGACATTTCTGAAACTGAAACAGCAGAAAGATCCCTGATTTCAGGCCAACTTTGATGTTTCCTTTGGAGCCCTAATCTATTAAACCTACCCTCCTCAGTGAGGAGCTGTAAACTGGAATGAAGAAAACATCCACCAAAAGCTATCCCTGCCTACAGAATTCAGCTGAATTTTGGCATGTGTGCCTTGTGGAGTTGAATTCATAACCCCAGGTAGGTGTTTATAGTCCCAGAGCAATGCATAGGATAATAAGGTGCCAAGGAACTGAACTCACAGTAGCCAGCATTGAATGGGATTGAACATCTAAGCCAGCCAACCTGCAATCCCCTTTTCTCCTGACATTTTTTGCTCTTCACTGTGCCTGTGAGGCTGAAATTCACAGCCTAAAACCTTAATATAATATAAGGTGCTGAATCAACCTGTTGGGTAACTAATACACTCTAAAATATAATGGTAGTGGTAGTGTCCAATGATTGTGAACTTACCACTTTATAATAGTCTTGTGGTTTGAATACTCACCTGTGAAATGTATCTTCCAGAGGGAGATCAAACCCTCACTTCCCTAGCTATGAGACAGAAGCAAGACTTGTAGGAGTCCTTGGGCCAAAGCCCAGAATCTATGACTCCTAGATCCAATGTCTATTCTGTGGGGTCCTAAGAGCATGCTTCTTGTATGAATTGGGCAAAAATCCCATAAGTTTTCTGTTATTTTTGTGTGATGTCTAGCTTCAGTAGGAATGGTGGAGCATGTCCTCATATCTCATTGTTTCAAGTCTGATGGTTAGGTCATGTTCCTGAGCACTCCAAATAGTGTTTTGGGACTCTTTATTATGTCCCTTCTCATCATTTTGAATTATCCATATACGTCTAAGATTTTCTAGACAGGTTAAAGTGAGTTTTGTCAAAATGCTTTTGCTTTAAAGCTGCTTTAATATCTCCTTCAGGTGAAAAAGTCATTGTCTCTCTGAGAGTCATAATTCTCAGAGTCATCTGAAATCCATAGCATATTAGTTCCTCTCCAAAAAAGCCAAACTATTTGAGTTGATGAGCTTGAGGTCTTTATTTATCAGAAAGACATTGCTTTCAAATGTCATACAGCATCTGAAAACTAGCACTGTTATTCGTAAGCAATCATCCCTATTTAAACATAGGACTGCTCTAAAACATATGTGTTCACTGAGATTTTCTTAAAATCCTCTGTGCCTTACTGGAGCATAATGAGATACATTATCTATGCAATTGTAGGATTAACTGAGCAAGGGGTCTCTCAGATATAAACCTCCAGCCTTCCCAGGAACTTATGGAGTTCACACATCATACCAGTCATTTAGAAAACAACTAAACCATAGGGTATTTTTAAGGTTTTTTTCTTCAGGCCATGGCTCCACGTATTCCCGTAATATATTGTAGTTGCTTAACATATAAGATTATTGCTTCTTTTTTCACCCATTCTGAAGAAAGAGTAAGGAAAGTTAAATATAAAGGCATCTAGCTCTGAGGGTCTGTAGTCCCTATTTTCAAACTAAAGTCTTAAGGAGGCATTCCTGGTATATGTCTATCCAGGAAATCACCATAATTGAGATGGGATGTGAGAGCAGGATATGGGTTTTAATGCAGAGGGTGGATTAGTAGAAAGGACAGCATAATAATAGCAATTTGGTTGTAAAAATGGGAGAAGGGATTCTAATACCTGGCATAGATGTCTTTGCACCTGGTTTAACAGACTTGCTCTTTGAGAGTAGAGCATAGGTAGGAAGCTGCTATTAGACCTCGAAATATAAACATGACTCAGCTTTGTTGAAAAAAAGGTATTGATTGTAGTTGACACAAATACTGTTACCTGAATGATATTATCTGTTAAAATGGAAGGGGAGTGGGGCGGGGGTGAGCCTTTTGTGAACATGTATGGTTAATGCCAGAGAGATTAGAATTAAAATTGAGTTAGTGTATAGCTTAATAATTTGTTTCCTGGCTCTCAGATATAAGCATAACTCTGCTTCACCTTCCAGAAGGGCACAAGACATTTCAAAGCAAATAACAAAGTGAATCAGGAAAAACTGTACGTAACAGTGTATTCTAATATAATGGTTGACCTTAGGTCTCTACAGGGTGTCTGTGACACCAGTTCAGCATAGCATTTAAATGTATGCAAATGATGGTACGTTCAGAGGTATCCCTGGAAGCCTTTCCAAAGGACTTTTGGATCATGGCAGTCTAGCAGGCACTGCTGTTTTGTCAATGAAACCTTGAAGATACCACTGTGAAAATAGTCTCCTGAAGGAAACTTCAATAATCTTCAGTATAATTGGAACCTTTGTTTGGAGCTATTTAATTCCCTCTCATTTCTGTGGATTTTCTTTGGTTATTCACTGTAAAGCTAATGCATATTCACAGTATGCATCGGGTTGATCACAGAAAAGTTCTGCCAGCACAAAGGTTAGGGGTTTTTTCCCCTAAATGTTATTGAAGGTATTTATACTTATTGTCTATTTATGGAAGAATCCATTTGTACCTTAGTGTTAGCATCTTCCTTCCGAACAAGTCTTAATCCACCTGAATTTACAGTGAATTTAGAGGATTGTCTCAGCTGTTGAGTGATTCATCACAGACTCTGTTTTGATATTGGTATGCTGCTTCTCTTGCTAAGACAGATAATAAAATCTGAATGAGTATTGCATGCCCCACTGTCCTAGCAAGCCACCATTGAACTCGAGAAGTATGTGGGGCAGAAAGGGAATGTGTGTTCAAATTGGTTAGCCGTGGCTAAGTTGCCCATCATGCAGTTATGATTCATTTGCTGGGAAAGCATGAACTAGATAGTTTCTGCATCATGAAGAGGAAAATCATTTAAGCAGTTGCAGTATCACATAGATACACATAGTATCACCACTATGTGGTGGGCAGCACTATTGAACTCTTTTCCTCTAGATATGCAGATATGCATAGTTTTTCTCAGTAGTTTACAATGAGCACATTATTCTGCTTTAAATAATCCTCAGACCTTTTTCGCATATGACAATCTATCATTCCCACACGTTACTAAGTCATGAGAAATACTAATTAAAAAAAAAATCTTTATTTTTTTTAAGTGGAGTACAGCTACATCAGCTGTGGTTACTGGTTTGATTTCAAATCCAGAAACCACAATAAAGGCTGTTTTCCTTACATCAGATGTGGAGATTAATATGTGGTAGACTTGGGCTCCAGATTTTTACAGCTCTGTTAATTGATCACGAGCCAGAGCCTGGGGCTGTATAATTAAGTTAGCTGGAAAATTAATGCAGGAAATGGCTTCTAGAGTTGATTGGTTTAAAAATCTATGAATACACTTATTTAATCCTTTTGAATTAAACTTGGTGCCAAAAAAATTATGTTAACTACGTCTGCAATTTCATAACTTCAGGGCAGTATTCCTTTTCTGCCTTTGAAACCAGTGATGTTTGCACAAAATAGTCGCCTTAGAGGATCCAGTAAAACATCTCTCTGTCACTGTTTACAGATGTTGGATTGTCTCTGCCTTTGGTCTGATGCATATAGGCAGAGACATTAGATTGTCTGCAATCTAGGGATTGAATAGCCTTACTTACAGCTCAGTGGTGGATTGCTGTGCATGTGCAGAAGCCTTTGAGGTAAATCAAAACTCCATGTAGCTGCATCTTTTACCTGCACATTGTAGGAGGACAGGAACAGGGCCTCATTAAACCATGATTCATCTTATGTATCATGCCTGTAGTATGGGAAAGTAGGTATATTTTCTCTCCCTTGTATTCTGAGATTGAATGAAGTCCCCAAAAGGATTAGAAATGCTATAGCAAAAACATCCTTGAAAGAAGGGTAAGGAGTAAGTAAATGTTCTCTAGTTCTGAGCTCATGCATTGCCTTCCCATAACTCAGGAATAAATACAGTCAGCAATTATTCTGAACTCATCATAATTAAAGTCAGTGCAGTAAGTCAATGTAATACTGGAGATGAGGAAATCAAGTTTTGGCTTAATGAATAGATGAAGATACCAAGTGTTTTGAGAAAAAATAAAAATAAAAAAAATCTGTAATTAACGTGCACTAGTTTAGGTCACAAAATACATTCAACTTATTCTGTCTTGGGTTGTTTGTCATTTGATACCACATTAAATGACGTTATGCAGCAAGTTACAGGTCTTCATAGGATCATTTTAGGCTGCTTTTCCTCACAGATGGGAAGTGACACTGTAAAGCCAGGGGAGAAGGAAAAACCATCATGGACAAATAAAAGTGAAATAAGAAATAGCTCTCTCAGGACTTTCTTGCACTTTAATTGCATTTAGACTTGTCAAAGAGAAAGAACCTTAATCGAGGGACCTTTAATGATAATATATGTGGAGTATAAAATACTTTGTTAGAAAAAATGCAAGGCAAAAAGTAGAAAGCCCTTTACCGAAAGTGCACCAGGCATCAGTAATAAATAAACCAAGACTGAACATAATTGGAGTGAAGGGTTATAGTTGTACAATTAAAGTTGTTATGCTAAGGTGATGTCCTAACATTTCTAGCACTGCCAAGAGGCAAGTTTCTATTCTAACTTTTAAAACCAAGCTACTGTGAAGGGATAGAAAGTCTTTCACTGTTTTATTTCCTTTATTTGGGAGCTACGGAAACTCTAGACCAAAATTGAAGTGTTCTTGCCTTCCTTACAGTTCTTGTTAAATGGATGGTGGAGCAAAATGGGAACTCAGTATGCATATATCTGCATATTATTCTAAAGAAGCAGCAGATGATCAAATGAGTAAAAGGACATACTGTTGCTCTGGGAATTTAACACTATTAATGTTATCACTGAACATGAACTAAAAGCTTCTGCATTCTTAAATTACCAACCAGCATTTTAATAGTGGACCATGGTTAAAGAAAACTCTTAATTAACTTTTTTATCAGGATAAACTGTTCTGAAAAGAGATCTTTTGTAATTTTTCTTACAGGCTTGCTTCTGTCTGCATGAGTTATTAATCAAAACCATATAAATGATAGAGGTTCACCTAGAAAATCAGTATTTATTTCAAGAAACTATTCCAGATTTTTAACTCCTGTAGAATTATACATAGTTCAAGTAAATGTCAGACTGCTTCCAGATATACTTCTTCTGTAAAGTGAACATGTGATTTAATGTAAGAATCTTTAGAAAGCAGGAAAATATAGACAGCATTTCATACATGACAGGTAAAGCTAGAAAGATGAATAATACTTCGGGAGGAGTTAGGAAATTTGTAGAACAAATAATTAGCAGTGTTTATTTTACTACCTTCTCATCTATTTTAGTCCCTTGCAAGTTCTTCTCTTGACTGATAAACGCACTAACTCCCTTCTGGCAGGAAGTTGAGGTTTCCTTTCTATGCCATAACAAACAGTGGTAATAATTAGCTAAACAAGGATATATAATAAAGGCTTGATTTTCTTCCACTGGTGATGACTGAAAAATTGCAACTGGGACAGTTTGTTTTTCTTCCTGTATGATGTGTGGCCATTTACACCTTTTCAAAAAGCAAAATCAGTATCATTATGTTTAATTAGCATTTACCATGTTTGCTCTGTTGCAAATTATTATGTGAAATACACTGAGGGAATTTGTGTCAGCATCTTCTCCAGAAGTATATGGTTTTAAGAAGATTAGCACCCCGAACACATTAAGATTTACATACAAAGGATCTCATCCTGTGTTTTTTATTCAGACATAACTTCTATCCAGCTTTGTATGAAAATTTCAGTGTTAGCTCCAAGAAGTTCTATTTTCTGTCATGTGGCTGTGCCAGTAATGCTGACGCTGGGGACTTTGGATCAGCTTTTATCCTGCCCCACACAATTGCACATTATGTTGTCTATAAAATTATTTCAGGAGTGCCTTTCTTCACAGTGAAAGATTAAATTGTATGTAAAATTCTGATGGGAAAATAAAGGTGAAATACTAACTGTGATACTGATATTTATTAGGAATATGGTCCATGTAGGTTTCCCTGAACATGTCCTCTCTGCCTGTCTGAGACTTGTTTCTGGGCAGGAGTTGAAAATGTCGAATATTTCTGTGAGGAAGGCAGGCTGGATCTAACACCTCTGCTGTGCTTGAGCTCACATTTTGTGTGCAAATCCAACACTATACACAGCACTGGACCATATATTAATGTGCAAAAAGTCCTGGGCGGAATATTTCCAGGACTTCTCAGCAGAAGTAGGGCAACATTACTTCATCACCCAAATCCTATATATTTGCTGTGTCTGTCCTAGGAGTTTTCTGCTGTTACATTTCCCAGTGAAGGTTCTGAACTGGAAGTGCTATGTCCTCCTGTAGTAGTCCTCAATAGTAGCTCAGTTGACTCTTTTTTTTTTTTTTGCAGATTTTTTTTTTCAGTTTGGCCAATGAGTTACTTCTCTGGGATTTGGTCTTCAAAGCCCTTGCAGTCTTCTATAGAAGAAGCCTGAGGGAGAAGGTAATAGCACTGAAAATCAGTTTGAGCAAGACTGTAATTTACAGTAGTTTACTGACTTTATTTTGGTCAAAGAAATGAAACTAGTGCTGGAACTTAAATCCTACCTATATAGAGAGCTGTAGTAAGTTTTGCATCTTATTCCCTGAGTTAAATATTCAAAAAATACAGGCATGAGCCATATATCTACATAAATCTATGAATTTTCTAAGATCATAAGGAAAATTCTGTGAATCCCAGGTCCCAGCGCAGAGCAATAAAATGTAGGGTGCTGAGGTTCTTTTGCCATTTGCACCAAACTGCACCATTGGTAGGACAGATGGGTAGTTCTACACCTCTGAGATCACAGCTAGTGACATTTCCAGACATCACATTGGGCCCTATATGAGTGGCTGTAATATTGTTCCAACAGTAGTGCCACATTCTGTGAGGAAATCTCTGCAGGCAGGTAAAAGCCAATGCAACAACAAGTTTCCAGCTCCTCATTTGCACCTAACACACACTGTAGAATTGAAACTGATCCAGGAAGAGCATTGGAAAGATTGGATATTACAAAAAATTTTTACTCTGAAAGGGTTATTAAGCATTGGAATGGGCTGCCCAGGGAAGTGGTTGAGGCACCATCCCTGGAGGTTTTTAAAGGCAGGTAGACATAGTGCTTAGAGACGTGGTTAGGTAATGTTTTTTATCAGAGTTAGGTTGATGGTTGGACTAAATGATCTTAAAGGTCCCTTCCAACCTAGACAATTCTATGATTCTATGATTCTAAGCGTGATGGGTGCTGCTTCTCTTCAGTAGACATGACTGAACTTTAAGCCACTCTCACGGGTGTGCACACTGCCAGTCACTTCAGTAAGGGGGAGTATCATGGAGGAAGTCTAGTGTTGTAGGCCTGGTAAAGCAGGGGAAAAAAGGCAATGCTTGCAGTGAATAAAAGTAGTTAAAGCAGTTGTAATAATTATTTTGAGTAACTAATTGTAAGCACTTAATTGCAGTGGTGAGCAAAGAAACCCAAGACACTACTGTAGGCAAGGTGAAAAATTGCCCTTCTTCTGTCTGTCCTAATGCGTTCATCATAACAGCTCTGATGAGCCCTCTTCCTATAACTTTTGTACCCTGGGGAGTTAACAGAAGTATTAATAACGTGATTATCAAAAGACTCATCCTAGCACCTCCAGTTCTGCTCACTGTTCCTTTCAGGAATATTAGTGACAGCACCACTTAAAAGCACAGAGCCTTGGTGATAAAGCTCCTGTTCCGTTTGATGCATGAGAATTGTACTTTCTGCATTACTGCAGACAATGGAACCATTAACTCTCTATCAATCACCAGGTTTGCTGCACAGCCCTCTCTTTAACAAGATGCCATGGGGCATAAGGTATAAATAGCAGATGTAAGTCAACCTCCTTGACCAGCTGTAATTGTGAAGGATCTTAAACTGTGTTTAGGCCTCTGTCCAGGCTTTCCGAAACACACCAGTGTGCACGTGGAAATTCAGCTGGGGACATCCTGTTTTACTGGGAGGCTCTGCAGGATGGATCTAGACCCGAGTCCCTTCTTCTCCCTTACCGAGCAATCATTTTAGATGTATTGAGTACCCCTGGGTGGTTTGAGGAAGCTCTTTCTGTTGTAACAAGATAGATCAAATTTAAACTATTTCGACTTTCTGAAGCATTAGGAAGCCTAATTCTCTCTGTTGTTACATTGGCTATACTGGGCATAGCTCCACAGACAGTGAGAGTGTGGGGGTAGGGAATAGTATGCCAAGAATTTACGTGGCAGGGCAGAGAATAAGTTTACATTGTTGTGGATGCCAGGAGAATTAAACCTAGATAGGACTTCAGAGATAGATTTTAAAAATTATTATTATTTCTATACTTGCAAGCTGGTTGGTTTGGTTTCATGAGAGCAGTTAAATAGCTGGATTCATTTAGTACTCTTCTCCCTTTACTGATTCCCTTCCATGGGAAGAGAATGGAAGCTATTTTAATTGCCTTTCTTAGAGGGAATGAGATCACAAACTAGCTGCAATCTCCTTTTATAGTTCTCTTTGTTACCTGGTATGAAGGGTTAGTACAAGCTTTTAAAAGTAGGCAATTCTGGCATAAAAGTGGGTTGGTCAAGGTCTGTGATTCTTCAATGACTTCCACTGACAGCTTTATCAAAATTAAATTGCCCACTCCTCTATTCTGTAGTGGAAATTCTGAGAGAAGGTAGCAGTGAAATAGCTCACTGTTTTCAGCTGAAATGTACTCTATCCCTTATGCAAAGGAATTTGCTGATGCAAAGAAGTGTAATTTACACCTTCTTGTGACAGCCTTTGTGACTTTGACCTGGAAAGTAGAAAAGAATCCAGGCATACTTACAGAAGATGGCTATAAATAGACTTAAATGCAGTGGCTTATCTTAAGGTTAACAATAACTTGTCTTTACAGTGCTAACAAACTAGACCATACAGCTTTGTTTTGATTTTTACCTGAAGTATAGACTTGTGTGGTCTAGATGGATGATATCAATTACATTTGAAAGCCTGATAAAATGGAATGCAGATGATTTATCTAGCTGATACCAACTTCTCGATAAAAGCCACAGTCATTAGTAAGCCTTGGCATGTATATATCACTCTTATTCTTATGAATGCATGGTGACTGCCTTTTTGAATGCACGTCTCTTCCTTACTTTCAAGAGTTTCTCCCAGTGGTGGAAGGCAGTGGATTATGGTGATTTTGCTGCACTTTACTGTAGGATATTGTAACAAAAGCATGCTCTGCAGATAGGCACTGTATTAATCAGTATTGCATACTTGCACACACACAATTGCACACTTTCACAGGCTTCTGTTAACTTACTGGTTCAGAAAGTATTTTTATTAAAATAAATGAAAACTATTGCTTAAATTTTGGGTGTTGAAAACAGTGCCTTCAAAAAAAACCCCCAGAATTTCATAAAATCATAGAATAGTTTGGATTGGAAGGGACATTTAAAGATCATCTAGTCCAAACCTCCTCCAATGAACAGGGACATCTTCAACTAGATCAGGTTGCTCAGAGCCCCATCCAACCTGACCTTGAATGTTTCCAGGGATGAGGCATCTACCATCTCTGGGAAACCCTCTGCCAGGTTTCACCACTCTCATTGTAAAAAATTTCTTCCTTATATCTAGTCTAAATCTACTCTCTTTTAGTTTAAAACCATTGCCTCTTGTTCTATTGCAACAGGCCCTGCTAAAAAGTCTGTCCCCATCTTTCTTACAAGCCCCCTTTAAGTACCAAAAGGCTGCAATAAGGTCTTCCTGTAGCCTTCTCTTCTCCAGGCTGAACAACCCCAACTCTCTCAGCCTGTCTTCATAGGAGAGGTGCTCCAGCCCTCTGATCATTTTTGTGGCCCTCCTCTGGACCTGCTCCAGCAAGTCCATGTCTTTCCTGTGCCGAGGGCTCCAGAGCTGGATGCAGTACTCCATCCAGGTGGGGTCTCACCAGAGCAGAGTAGAGGGGTAGAATCATCTCCCTCAACCTGCTGGTCACACTTCTTTTGATGCAACCATGGATACGCTTGGCCTTCTGGGCTGCAAGTGCACATCATCAGTTCACATACAGCTTTTCGTCCACCAGTAGCCTGAAGTCCTTCTCAGCAGGGCTGCTCTCAATCCCTTCATTGCCTAGCCTGTACAGGTGTTGGGGGTTGCCCCAATCCAGGTGCAGGACCCTGCACTTTGCCTTGTTGAACCTCATGAGTTTCACACAGGCTCACTTCTCAAGCTTGTCCAGGTACACCTGGATGGCATTCTGTCCCTCAACTGCACCACTCAGACTGGTGTTGTGTAGCCACTTCATCAAGCCTGGTTCAGTGTAGGCCATCCCACTATTGAAAAACTCAAAATTGTGTCAGTGACACCAGCCACAGAGCCAAATATTAATAGACTGGGCCCATCTGTTTCTTCCAGTATCAGTGCCTGCAACTGGAAGGAGAGAGGGAAAAAACAACTTGTGCTCCAGATTCCCTTACCAGCCATCCCAAGGCCCTGAAGTCTCTTTTAATTGCCTTTGGACTACTAATTTCAGCTAATCATGCATTATTGTGTATACTGTTGTGAAATGATGCTACTCTAAGTGAATAATTTAGCACTTTAAATGCTAAAGTATATGACTCCTGTAAAGTTGCTGTTCATTACTTACTATTGTTTCCCAAACTTATGCGAAGAATAGGCAATACATGAAAACTTTTATCACGGGGCATGGTTTCTACATGCTATATAAACTTATTTGAAACTGGTTGGAAAGGAAATTTGAAGCATGAGTGTAATGGGGGAAGTCATAGGGACATTTATGTTCCCACAGTAAGTGAGAAATATTCTCGGATAATCCCGTGGTTGGCAACACACACATGAACATATGCATCAGTATTTCTGCAAAACAGACACAATTAAAATGTTTCCAGCATTTTTCAATTAAATACAAAATTCTCACTAAATAAAAAAATGCTAGGGAGAAAAAAAGTTGATTTTTATATTTGAATAGTGTTTATTTTTCCTAAATGTAGCTTGTGACAAATTATGGTTTCTAAATGTGTAATTTTGATGCTAAAAAGGTGGAATTATTCAATCTGACACTTTTGAACTTTCATTCCACACCTGTAACTGATTTATTTTGGCCCATATTTGTGTGGGAAGGAGGAGGGAAAGAAATTATTGTAATTTTGTAAGATTAAGAAATTTAATTTTCTAGGGAGGTGCTTTGGACAGTCATTTTGGGAGGCAGGAAGCATGAATTTCAGGAATAGAACTTGGAAAAGGCTTGTTTCATTTATTGAGATGGAATTTATTGTGTATAGGAGTGTCATTTGCATCTGACACTGCTTAGCACTTCTGGTGCATCAGGCTGAAATTCCAGGTGTGTGAAGAACAGTAAAGTAATCATTTCAGAAGGCTGATCAGAAGGCTGCATTTTGGAAGAAGAGTTGTTACAATTCCTGCTTGGATTTAAACTCAGGAATGTGAGCCTTCGGTCAGAGATCCGGGGTTTAAAGATACTATTGGATGGAGCTGTAAAAACTTATCACTGCTATATATGAACCATTTAGTACATGTATCACTTGAATTTGTGAGGCCCTGTCTGCTAAAGCATCCAAGTATTTTCCTCTAGTGAATTCACTACTGCTGCATGTTGATTCTCTCATGACAAACTGAGAGTTACTGGGGACCCAGAACTCAAGCTTTGGCTGCTGAGATGATGTGATTCAGGGCATCGGCAGGAATCTAAGTCGTCCTCATTCCTCAACTGCGTGTTTCACAAAGCTTGCAGAGCACAACCACATCTTGCTATTTTAGAAGGCAAGCAAGCATTTTTTTTGCTTATATTGCAATTAGATTGTTGATGTTTCTGGCAGCGCAGGGGTCAAATTTTGTGCACTGTTTCGTGTGGTCAGAATGGGAAGATGACTAAACGCTTTTATACTTTCCAGTTTCTGGCTTGCTCCAGAGGTTGCTGTGGCTTTTCTAACTGATGACTCCCTCTCCTTTTGCTTACAGCAGTTTCCTCCATCACCTGATATTTTCCCCTCTTATGAGATAAAACTGCTTCTTGTAGGGCCTTTCCATTGCCAAAGGGGTACCAAGAGGCTATTGGAAATGGAAGAATTGTATTCCTTGTTGCTACAGACCAGATTTCTCTAGCTAAGTGTACTTTTCATCTTTAGATTTACTCCCAGGCTAATCTCAAGACCCGACAAGTTGTGCGTTTGCAGTTTGTACAACCACAGGCAGTTGGAGAAGACCCATTAGAAAACATGGGAGTCCTTATACCTGAACGTGTTGAGTATCTGCATAGGCAACCACAACAGCTTGCGTCAGTTTTTCACAGGCAGACTACAGGGAATCTGAGAGGAAAATATATGAGATGCAGGCACACTGTGTGTGTTGTGCCCATGACTGCTTTCTAAAACTGGTGCAGACATCTCTCTTCTGCTTGTGGATGCATTATGGCAATACCTTTTAACAGCATGACCACAGACTAACAGTTTTGCAAGGACATGGTGGTTGTACAAGCAGCAAATTATATCAGAGGGGGAAAAGTAAAAGTCCTGTTCTGTGTAGGATACCTGCCTAGGCCTCAAGAGAGCTTTTTTTTCCCTATTGAATTCCCACATGATCTTTAAGCAAGAGGGAGCAGATACATTTATTTCTATTATTTCACAACATCATGTTGTTTGACTTTGCTGATGTAGTTTTCTTTTACAATGTAGTTCTTACAGCTCTTACGTATAACTGTCTCAGCAGGTATCTCTTGTAATTGGCTGTGCAAAACCAAAGAGGAATAGACAGTCTTTGGTTTCAAATGATATTACATGTTATATTCCCTCCCTTCATCTTCTTCACCAAAACTGCCAATGCACTGCTCAAAACAAGAGTAAAAAGACCTAGCAACAATAAAATGGCAGCCAGCACGTAGTTTTCTTCTAAGTATTGTTCTTGTGTAATTAGTATATGGTGATCCTCAAGTGCCCAAACTTCCTGTCTAGTACAGACTCAACCTCTTATGCAAACATCCCTTAGTCCTTTAGCTCAGGCTGTAGATTTTACTAGACTGGCAGTAGTGTTCAATGAAGTGATCAACAAGACAGCAGAGGTGTTGAGGTAGCGTTCTTTCCTTCCAGGCAGTAGTAGGAAGTAAGCATCTTAAACTGTCTTTCTGTACAGTTTTAATGCAGGAATAGTAATGGATATCACCCACTGCTATTAGCCTCGCTGGGAAATCTAAAAGGAGACAACAGGAGTTTTAAGACAAAAATGTTTGCATGTATTGATAAGGTCAAGACCTGTTTTTGAAAGAGGGAAAGCTAAAAGAAAATCTGATTTCTGAATCAGCATCTCCCAGTCTCTTCTGCCTGAGAAGCAGTTACACTGAAGTGGCTTTGACACAATATAAGCTTGTTCTTTGTCAAGAATGTCTCATTATGTAGGCCCTGCTGATTTTTAAACTCTGGAGTTTTCATACGCTTAGCACAGATGGAGAACAAAAGGAGCACAGTGATTGATTTTACTCAGTCATTAGGGAATTTTTCAGATAGCTCATTAACACAAGGTGGACACAGTAAAGATTGCTTTTTAAGGAAGACTTAAACTGATAATCAAATTTTATTTGTATGCCTGAAGTCTTTCTTTAGGCTATCATGAATCATGTGTACAATGCAGTCTTTAGGTTTTGGAACTGGGAACTAAAGTAAAAATTGCATTTTCTATACATTAACCTAACAGGTACTATTTTTAAAAAAGAATATTTTATACTTAAACTACTAAAGAACAAACAAAATCCTAATAATTTAGTTGAGTTTAAGGGACATGCAGATGATTTGGCTCAACTGTCTATAGGATAAAATAAAAACATATAGCAATGTATAATAACAATTTGTACAATAAAATAATTATTGTATCTACCATAAGTGTCTAGAAAAAAAAAGACATGTAAAAGTCTGCAGTCTTCTATAAAATAAAGGTATGCATTAAGTAAAATAGTTGTGTGATTTAAGTTCAAATACAAATAAAATAATCTCTTTTTATCATGAGGAAATTTGTTTATAACACAATAGATAAATTATGTCTGTGCATTTGAAATATATACTTTGGACACAAATACATTATATATGTGCATATATAAGCATATATATACATATGAAATAACTTCTGGAAAGTACTAATATGCTACTTCTGGCATTATTAGATTGAAAAATCTATTTATTAGGTAGAAAGCATTCATTAGTGGAAAGCACATAATTCAAAATACTTCTGTCACAGATGCTGCTAAGATACTGTAATCTTGTCCTTGATCTTTGGGCACCCAAAAATTTCATAAAATCCAAATCTGTACTAGAAAAACAGTACAGTCTAGTAAAGTACAAATTCAAAGAAATAAGAAAAAGAAACAAGTTCCATCTGCTTTAGAAGTACCAAACACCTTGACTAACAGAACTCATCTAAAGCCTATGGAAATCAATGACAGTTAATTGTCATTTAATTAACTTTGATGAGTTGTTCATCAAACACCCAATTTACACTGGATCTGTTTACTCCTTTGTTTTTCAACTTAAATTCATATATATTAACATCTCCTGGTTCCTTCTGTAAATTTCCTGTTCTACTGAAAAAACTGTATTTTATCTAGCTTCCAGGGAAGCCATGGAAAAGTGAAATTGGGATTTAAGTTTTGCTTGGGGATTCTACACATATATTTGGGAGGCCATGAAATAGTAAACAAACAGATAAAAAAATCGACATGTTATTAACTTTTACAGAAAGAAATAAGCTGCTGAGTTGCAATAGAACAAAAGATGAAAAGCAAAACAGAATAGTATCAGTCTATTCTGTGGACATATGTCCCTTTCAGTGAAATTTAAAAAAAAAAGAAATTGGAATAGAATTAAAATGTTTTGTTTTGTTTTTTCTACTTAATATATGTATTTTAAAATGTGTATCCAAATCCATTTTGAGACATGTTCTCTGTGTAGAAAACTATACTTGATGATTCTGATTTTGGATCAGAATGAAAGCAAAGTTCAAAATAAATGAATGTCCTATGAAATGGAATTCTACATGTAGCCTAAATCTGTCCATTTTCATGTAAGCTAGAACTTCATCTTCAGGCACATTTTAAGATAGGAAGCACTCGCCAACACACCAACTTCTGTCTGGATATTTTAAAATAAAAAAAACATTTTTTGCTTGATAGTGTATTGTTGCTTACATATGAAGTGGGAAAACATGAAGTGCAATATCTGAATGGTTTTACTGGCTGTGTCTATTTGAGAGTATGTGAGACTTCTTAATGCTGCCATATACACTGGAAAGCCACATTGTCCTTTTCCTGTGGTGGATTAACTTTTTATATAAATAGCAGTAGATACTATGGAAACCCTAGAGGTTAGTGCTTGAACTATAATTACTTTCTGATCATTAGTAATTATTCCACGAGGTATTGCAGAGCATGTTCTTTGAGAAAATAATAAAAAAAGAAACAACACAACCCGGCAGCTGCAACAGACCGGATCTTGAATTTTGGGATATTTGATTGTCACCGTATTGACCCCAAAGGCCGGAATCATCCAGCTCACTTCCCGTTTACTTAATATAGCAACATATGATATATGATATAGCTAGCAATTTTTCCAGGGTTCAGGTTTCTAACTTTGCTTGCCTAGAATTATTGTTATCAAAATGTTTCCATTAGCGAAGGCTTACTGAAACATTTTCTTTTTACATTAATATTATGACAATTTATACTTGTATATGAAAGAGATTTAATTTTTTTGTTAGTCTCAGTGCGTGTTATCTATTTGAAGCATCTGCCTTTCAAATAATTACTGAATGTTAAAATGCATCACATTATTTTTTAAAATCAATATTACTGATAAAGGAATGAGGTGGGCAAAAAATCTGAAGAAATTTTAACTTCCATGATTTTTATTTTTTTCCGTCTAATCTCTTTGCGAATCTGCAGCTGTTGAGTTCACTGTATTTCTCACAAAGGCCATTGCAATCAATAGGTATCTTTCCACTGACTTAGATGCACTTTGATTCAGTGCAATTCTGTACGTCTGTGATGCCACTAAATCATTTATATGAAAGCCAAATGAAGCCATGAGGTATAAAATGTTGACTTTATTCACTTTGCTTGCTTCATGTGTCTGGTACTCCAGTGTGATATAAAGAGATGATATCCAGGTACTACTCTTCAGAAAACCTTGACAATTCTTATAATAAAAAGAAAGGAAGGTATATCTGAGAATTTCTTATCTTTTGCCAGTTTTTGACAAATCTTAGTGTTATTTCAGTGTAGATTTTGAAATCTCGTATTAATGAAGTTGATTACATTACCAATATGACATATTTACTATATATCATTTGCATTGGCATTATGTGGAAAGCTTTTTTTGGGGGGCAGGGGGAGAGGGAGGAGGGTTGCAGGAGTGGCTTCTGTGAGGAGAAGCCAGAAGCTTACCCCATGTGGGACAGAGTCAGTGTCAGCCAGCTCCAACACAGACCCACCACTGGGTACATCTGTCCAAGGCTGAGCCAGTCAGCAACGGCAGGATTTCCTCTGTGATAACATATTTGTGAAAGGGTGAAAAACACTGCACAGGAGCAGCTGGGAGAGAGGAGTGACAATATGTAAGAGAAACAACTCTGCAGACACCAAAGTCAGCGAAGAAGCAGGGGGAGGATGGGCTCCAGGAGCTGGAGCAAAGATTCCCCTACAGCCTGTGGTGAAGACCATGGAGAGGCAGGCTGTCCCCCTGCAGCCCATGGAGGTCCACAATCGAGAAGATACCCACCTGCAACCCACGGACAACCCCACGCTGGAGCAAGTGGATGCCCAAAGGAGGCTGTGACCCCATGGGAAGTCCACACTGGACCAGGGTTGTGGCAGGACCTATAGCCCTGTGGAAAGAGGAGTCCACACTGGAGCAGGTCTGCTGGCAGGACTTGTGACCCTGTGGGGGGCCCACACTGGAGCAGTCTGTTCCTGAAGGACTGCACCCTGTGGAATGGATCCATGCTAGAGCAGTTCATGAAGAACTGCAGCCTGTGGGAAAAGCCAGGCTGGAGAGGTTCATGAAGGACTGTCTCCCATGGATGGGTTCCCATGCTGGAGCAGGGGAAGAGTGTGAGGAGGAAGGAGTGGCAGAGGCAACATGTGATTAACTGCCACAACACCCATTCACTGTCCCCGTGCACCACTAGGGGGAAGGAGATAGAAGATTTTACAGTGAATTTGAGCCCAGGAATAAGGGAGGGTGAGGAAAAGGGTTTGATTTTTAGGTTTTTAGATTTGTTCTTATTTCTTACTATCCTACTCTGTTATTCATTGGCAATAAATTAAATTAATTTCCCCATGTGGAGTCTGTTTTGCCCATGACAGTAATCGGTGAGTGATCTCCCTGTCTTTATCTGGACCCATGAACTTTTTGTTGTATTTTCTCCTTGTCTCTTATTGATGGAAGGAAAAGCGATAGAGAGGCTCGGTGGGCACCTGACAGCCAGCTGAGGTCAACTCACCGCAGTATTAAAATAATATTATATCACTTTAACACTGTTAGAATGTTCAATGACTTGGTTCTTCATTACTATGTGAACAAGTTGTAAACTCAGCTATATACACTGCATACTGTTATATAATTATTTTTTTTTTCAATAATAGACTCATCTGACTAATATGAGACATTCAGAGGTTCCAGTCTGCGTTTGTGAAAACACTTGCTGAAGTTCAAACTCCATATTAAAAGCCACCATGACCATGTGGATTAGTAGGCACATGGCATTTTGTGATTATCCTTCTGAAAGGGTATAGAGCACCAGGGCCTGGGTGTGCCACCTAATGGAAGAGGAAATTCAGGAGTAATCAACAGCTGAATAACTTCGTTCTTTGAGTACAAGAGGACAGATAAAGTTGTTGGAGGAAAACTAAGCCAGCATGGACATGATCAAAAGTCAGTTTGACTATGGCTATGGCTGGGATGACTGAGGGAAGAAAAACAATAAAATACTAGAAATAGGGTTTTTTGTTTGTTTGGTTTGGATGTTTGTTGGGGATTCTTTGGTATGCATTTTGGGGTGTTTTTTTTTTTTTTTAAGAAGACTTTTCATCCTTTTTGCTCTTTTACATTATCCTCATCTTGAGCTACTAAAGTGGTCGTGAAGGAACACTTTCTAAAAGTGAAGTTTGCTCCATTAAATAAATAAACAAATAACAGATTTTTTTAAACTCCATATTAGATTACTGTTTTGTCTACATGGTCTTTTAAAACTACTTGGAAATTTCACTTTTTGAATGCCATCTGTTTAAGTGTTGCATCTTGTGGGAAGCTGTCCATGTTGCCTGTCATTTCATGTCTAGTCACAGTTATACAGGGCTAGGTTTTAGTCTACTAATCACTTGATAAAAAATGCCCTGTCTGAATATTTATTCCTCTGCCAGTGAAACAGAGATGTAGTTTCAGTTCATACAGCAAATCTCTATCTTTGCTCCCTAAAAGTATTCTTTAAAAAATCAGGATAAGTGATCATGTGGCACAGTGGAAGAATTTCATTATGGAAAACTCTGAGGTAGTTTTCTGTTTTAGGGTTAGACTCCTGGCTGGTATAAGTCAGGACAATTTTGTTTAAGTTTCAAGCCACCTAATAATTATAGACTGTTCATAAATCAGTGGTGTGATTTTCCCTTCTATCTTTCTAATTAAAAAGCATTTATGTGGTTAGAACAAGGGACATGCACACACAGAGAGAGTTAAATGGCATAAACGTCACATAAAAGACTGTCACCAGCCCTAAAGAACCCCAATGGGATATTGCTTTTTGGAATGAAGAAAGAGTGCATAATTTTTGACATTATACCAGCCATTTCACATTTCAGTGGTTTTAAGCTTTTAACATGAGAAGAGTTTAAATTGTTATTCTTCCAAGAAAGAAATTTTAGTATGCCATATAGTTATGCAATGCGTCCTCTGTAATGTTTGTCTATCAGTTGTACTGTTGTCTATATACCTAAACTATAAAACCTATTATGCCAAATAATATTAATTGTATTGCTACACCACCAGTCTATTGTAGTGTGCTACCTTTTCTTGGAGCCTGCAAAACACCTATTAGCTTAGGTTATTTACTAAGGCCATTAGGCACCCTTTCTTTGGGCTAATGGATTTGCTGCTTTCAGGTTTGAGAAGTTTACGCCTCCTCTGTAATCTCTCAATTTACAAATGGGAAAGGTGTAATGCACTGAGATTTATAAAGTTATGCGGTCAGCATTTGCAAATGTTCTTAAGCTTGAATGAAGTAGCTTAACCTTGAGCTCCTGCACAGTGAAGGAAGCTTCTGCAGCCATTGCTTCTTGTCGAGTGGCTTCTTCTGTTGACACAAGGCAGCTTTCTTACCCTGGGGGACTGCAACACCCAAGGGTCACAGGAAGGGTCAAAAAGACATAAGAAGGGTGAAAAGAGGAAAGCATAAGTCTTTATGTTTTAAATGCTTAATTAAAAAAATGACTTGAAAACACAGAATAAAAAAAAAATATTGCAAATGAATTAAGATGATTTATAACTGTGAGCAATTGAGTTCCTCGGGGAAGGGTAATGAGAAGTGACTGCAGATGTTTAGTTAGTGGAGCTAACTGCTTTTAAATGCCTACACAACTTAGTTCCTTGAGGAGGGAGAGTGAGGTTTTTAGTCTGCCGCTAGTAGTTACAGCCATTTTTTATTCTGTTTTTCTGAAATCAGTAAGGAACTCAGATGTTCCTGTTACTTGACGAGTAGTTGCATGCAAGGAGAGAGAAGTTTACAGGAATTTCAAAAGGAGATAGCATTTCCATTATTTGAAAAGTAATGATGCAAAATAATCTCACCTGTTCAAGTAAAATGAACAGGACTTCTTTGCAGGACTAAAGATCGTGGAATTTGGGGTTTTGTACAAACATAAATACATGCTTCTGAGCACATGCACAAATAAGTGTGTATCATAGTAAACATAGTTAGCTACGAATCTTTCTGTATTGTATTGGGATTTCTTTCTGATGATCAGAAATAAGAGAATATCGAGAGTAAAGTGGCCTCAGCAACATTAATTCTACCTCTTTGACACTTCAATGCATGCGTAGTCTTTCCTTAAATAATCCCATATTATGCTTTCTTCCCTTCACAGGATGTCCTCATTTCAGAACTTTTACTTCCCTCCCCTTCAGGGAAAGTCATAGGCTTTCGAGTTGCTTCAAAGGCTCCAGTAGACTTTCTAACTCTTCATTTCATTTGAACATACAAGTGTTTCTTGCTATGGTAACCAAGCCAAAATTTAATCAAAAAGTCTGTGGGTTTCCACTTCAATGCTGGAAACCTTGGTACAAATTCATCAGTGAGTTTATGTTAGCCTCCTGTATATTATAAATGAAGGCATAAGCTATGCATAAACTAAGTTAAGACTGAGTCTAATTTCAAAATTATAAATTACTGAAACAGAATTAGGATTTTGGTAGTAATTGTTATTTAGAACTAAGTGCATTCAGGGTCCAGTCAGGACTTTCTCATTTTTTTTACTACTTTTAACTGTGTATCTTTGGCAGATATGGTGGAGGAAAATGGAGCACCTGGAACTGAAATCCTCCCTATTCTTTGGTTACTATAATCTCAGACTTGCCCCAGCTTCCTGTGGCAGATGCCTCTTCAAACTGTAAGGGGAAAAACATTTAAACTTGTTTCTAGTAACAAAATATCCTGCTAGCTGCATATTTTCCTTTTGCAAGTTTAAATCACTTTATATTAAATGCGAACTGCTATGATACAGTAACATAATTGAAAGGCAGATGTGCATAAAAAAAGGGGAAATTATAAACACTTCTATTATCTTTTTAAATAATGACACTTCAAAGAGCTGAATTAAAATATATACATAATATTAAGACAGAACTGATGACAGAAGGTCATAAATTGTCTATTATATACTAAATGTCCTAATCATTCCAAATAACCTCAAATTCAAATGTGGTGACAACTTCTAATACTCCAACTGTGAGAGTAATATAGAAAAAGAACTTTAGCATGGAAATAATTGCAAAAGACACAATGAAAGAATGTTTTATTCAATGCAACTAAATATCTTTTGGTTGCCTAATTAATTTGCTTAGCTATAGTCCATTGAGTAGGACTGCCTAACATTTTCCAACCAAATGTTTTTTGATGGAAAACTAAATAACAATTGATCTTTTAAATTTTTTTCGTCTTTATTTTTGTTTTTATTTCTATTTTAGTAGTTGATTTTCATTTGTGTTGCGAGCAGTGGAACATAGCACGATTATTAATGGGAAGTTCTTATGTTGCCAGTGTCTGAGAATGGTCCCATTGTGGTTAGCATTATCTACACACTCTGTAAAAGATGTTACCACCCTACCTAATGGTACCAGTCTTGGAGAGGGGGAAGTTTTGAAAAGTGTTGTGTAGCAATTCTTATGTGTAAACAATGCTTTTTCTTTAGGAGAGATGGCATTTGTTCCCAGAATGCCATTCTTGGGAATTTCCTATAGCCGGGATTGGATTTTTGAGGATGATTTAAGAAGAGATTATTCTACTGCTAGAGCGATTACTAACCTTAAGGTTAGTTTTGCCTGTGACCAGGTCCATGTTCTGTCTCCGGTGGTGACTATGAACAGAAAAGACACTGTATGCGTTTTTCCCTCCACAGTATGCTCGTTAGGCTTCTCCATATCTACTGCCAGTTGTAGGAAGGAGTTCTGCCTTTTGATCAATCTTGCTTTTAGAGGTCTCTTTTGGTGGCACCTTGTTTTGGAATAGTCTGTAACAGGTCAACCCCCACCCACAGACAATGAGAAGATAAATCTTTCAAGACAATGTGTCTTGAATGTCAAAATGTTCCTGATTTGACTTCTCTTGTGGCGACTCCTGTCCTTTGGGGTCACTGCTTATTCATTGCTGCAGCTTTTTTCTTATGATGACTGTGCTCTTAAGACCATAGTGCTCTACTTTATGGTATATATTAGGGAGTAAAGGACACTGTGCACTCTAAATTGAATGAGATTTTCAAATTAAAAGAACATCTCATGTCCTGTGTTAGCACCCCTCAGTACATGAATCAGACTCCGGAATCCTTTGCTTTTCTCCCTGCTGTGGTTATTAGGTATGTGTCTGGGGTTATTTCATGATGAGGCAGTTGGCTGGTTAATGTAATTTTAGTCAAGATGTAAAGACATTTTTGAAGAAGTCTTGGGAGCTTTTCTTCAAGACATTCATATTCTAGACTAGCTTGATCCCTAAAATCTCATGTCATTCCCCCTGAGGCCAGCTTGCTACATTTATGGTCAATGTATAAGAGAGCTGATATTGTAGTTGTTGGCAGTATTTCTAGTTAGTGGAAATGTTTTTCAAAATGAGATAATCAGGGGAACACAAGAAGACTGTGATAAGTATTAAAGAAGTCATGCTTTGGACATGACAGCTGCAAAAATCTGTAGAGTACAACGAAAGCTGCCACTGTTTTAAAGCTAAATCGAGGCTTCTAGAAATTTGTTGTTATGCAGATTATGAAACTTTTTGTTTCAATATCCCAGAAGGAGACAACTCACAGATTGTTCAATACTGAACTGTCACATAGTAGAGAGGTGAGAAAAAAAGTGGATTAATTTGGGGAAGATTTATTTGGGTTGTGTAATAGGGAGTGTAAAACAGTAAGAACCCAGTTGCCTAGCTGTCAACTGCCTCCAGGGTACAATCAAACACTGCCAGTGAGTCAATAGCCTGGGAAGATTTTTTTTATATATAGCTGGAGTTTAACAAGAGGCTGTAAGTGCTCCAGGTGGCAGGGTCATTTGTTCATTAGTGACTTTTCACAGTAAACAATTGTGGTCCCATGACATGACAACAGTAATTTACAAGGGAGGAGGCAGAAAAGGAAAGAAACCCCCAAATCCAGAACTCTGAAGAAAAAGACCCCCAAGAAAGTCCTATAAATCCACAGAAACACTAGTCAAGAGTATGGCAACAGGAACAAACAGTGCAGTAAAAGTCCATTATGTTATTCAGTTGCAGCCTGGCTGATCCACTCTATAAAGAACTTACTTAAATTGCTTTTCATTAAAAACAGAATCTGGTATCAATATTCACATCACCCTGTGTGCTTCAGGCGAGATTTAACTTTACATTGTTGCTTTATACTCCTTTTTTCCCTCTTCTTAATGCAAAGCCTATAGATGATCTGAAGGATGGATTCCAACGGGTACTGTGTTGCTAATTTATGAAATCTGTGCCTTTTAGAGATTATTTTGTTGAAATTAGTGTAAGCACTGGTGATGCAAGATAAGAAGAAAGAGCATTACACTGCTTATGCATTTCTTCTGAAGTTTGAAAATCCTATTTAGAGACCAACTTTAACATGATTTAAGACTTCCAGCAGTGTTCCTGGAAGCATGATAAGTATAGCTTGAAGTTGTGAGAGTGGGTGTATCTCAGATTCCAATTTTTAGGGGGAATGTGGAATGTAAAAGTGAAACGCAAATTTGACTGAATTTAAGGCTCTGGTGTTTGGCATTTGCTGCCTGTGTGCCACTTTGAAAGGACATACTAAGAGAGAGGGAAGGAAGACCTTTGAAAGTGTGTTGCTGTGGCATTGAGTTTGCCTCTTTAATGACCATTAAATGATCAATAAATAATCATCCTGGGTTTTGCTGATAAAATAAATATTTGTCTTATTTATGCTACTTTTGCAGTAAAACAACCAAGCACCAGCTAAGCATTTTCTAAATCTTTTTGTGTTCATATAATGCCAGTTGCACATTCTGGATAGCTTGCTCTGCCTGCACACACAACCCCTGCATATCTCTGAACAGAACTTCATGGACCAGTTACCAGTTAATTTATAGAAGTGGTAACCAAATGGTAAGTAGCACTAAAAGGTTGGATACCAGTCCCTTTTATTATTAAATAGTGCAGTAAAAGAGGCTGGACCTGCTCTTCTTTAATAATTCTGTTACTTGGGAAAGGCAAGAAGGAAAACTGTTTTACCTTCCTATCCAGGAGATACCTTTCAGAAAAATCCCTTTATGAAATGTGTGGGAAACCTGACTGTTGAACCACTTACAATTTTATTTTTTATTTTCTTATGTGTCCCTACTGGTTTCAGTAAAGTTTCAGCTTAAGTTAAATTTCGGTGTTTAGCCTGTGGCACAATGTACATAATCATAGTACAAGCATGTCTTCTGTTCAGTTATCTCTGTTCTTAGATTGTTCATTACAATGGCTTGTCTTACCCAAGGAAGTGGTTGAAGTTTTAGCCACTATTTACATTGGACACACTTCAGGAACATTTTAAGCATGTGTTTCATTTTAAGAATGCGAATAAAGAAGGCCCAGATGTCCTCCTCAATCCAAAACATTTTCATTATCTTCTTATTTTTTTTCCACTGAGATCTGAAATGCTCTATTCCTTAAAAATTTCAGCTTGGAGAAGTGTAAGGGCATGTACTGGAACAATGGTGATATTTCTGACTGGTATAAACTTTCAGGGCATGTCAGCAAAATTTGACCAGTTTCAGTAAGGATGGAATTTCTGAAACAAGGAAGGCTTTCATTTGTCCCTCAACATAAAACAATCCTTAGGTTAGTGCGTTTATCTTGAGACATCAATACTTTAATGGGCATTATTGAATGTTCTGAGAAAATAGCACTGCCTTTTACAACCATTTGTGTACTTTGAAAATTCTTCAGTTGGATACAGAAGAGTGTCTTCAAATTCCCAGATATTAGTTGTGTAGAGAGAGTATCTTGCTGAATTCTATTTATGACATTTAAGAGAAAAGTAATAAAACGTCATTTTGCTTTTATAAAATTCTGAATAAAGGGATATAGAAAGAGATTCTCTGTTTCAGAGCAGACCACCTAGACAGCATCTGTCTTAAAGAGCATGTATATCCTTCAATAAGAGAGTGGCAGGTATGGGATGTGGGAGAATGAGAATGGAGCGAGCATCCATAATTCATCCCTAGTGATTCCACAGCCTCCATGCATTTTCATCTCAGGAGATTTCCTAAGCTTGGTGTCCTTTATCTTTTTAGCAACTTCCATTACATAGATTTTAATAGAGTTGGAGAATTAACAGTTTCACCTCTGTGTTGGGTTCAAGCGGCAAAGTTTGGGTAGCGAAGTGACTTCACGGTGGCTTCTGTGAGAAGAGATCAGGAGCTGCCCCCGTGTTAGACAGAGCCAGTTCCAGCTGACTCCAAAACAGACCCACTGCAGCCCGAAGCTGAGCCCATCAGTAATGCTGGTGGTGCCTCTGTTATTAGTATATAACATATAAATAACATATATATTGTTATTAATATAGAACATTTAAGAAAGGGTGAAAACTGCTGTGTAGCATTTGTGAGATAGAGAGGTGAGAAAAGTATGAGTTGAACAGCCCTGCGGGCATCAAGGTCAATGAAAGAGGAGGAAGAGGTGCTCTGGGCACAGGAGCAGAGATTCTCCACAGCCCACAAAGAAGATCAGGTTGTTCCGCTGCAGCTCATGGAGAACTATGTCAGAACAGATAGCTTCTCTGCAGCTTGTGGAGGACTCCACACCTCAGCAGGTGGTTATGCCCTGAAGAACTGGAGCCAGTGAAAAGAGTCCACATTGGAGCAACCCCACTCTGGAGCAGAGAAAAAGTGTGAGAAAGGAGTTGCAGAGACAACGTGTTATGAACTGACTGCAACACCCATTCCTCATGCCCCCTGCACTGCTCAGGGAAGGGAGGAGATAGAGGAGACAAGAGTGAAGGAGTGAAGCTGGGCCTGGGAAGAAGGTGGAGTGGGAGTCATGGAGGGTGTATTTTGTTTTGATTGGTTTATCACTATCCTGCTTTATTTTTAATTGGCAATAAATTAAATTAATCTTCCCCAAGTCAAGTGTGTTTTGTACTTTCCTTGATGGTAATTGGGAAGTTAATTCCCTGTTATCTTGACCCACTAACTTTTTCACTTTATTTTCTCCCCATGTCCTGCTGAAGAAGGGGAGTGAGGGAGTAGATGGGTGGGCAACTGACAGCCAGCCAAGGTTAAGCCACCTCAACCTCACTCTTCTTTTCCTATGTTAAATAAGCCTACATCTATCTTTATTTTCTAGCGGGTTATGTTTTCAGTGTTTTCTGACCTTTTCCTCTTCCCTTATTCCGCACTAACTGGTTCACATGTTTTCTGAAGTATCTTAGCATGGCTTTTGACTCCAACTGAGGTCTACCCAGAGCTGATAAATTTCTGGGGTTTGCACATTCATATTCTTACTGACGCATCCCAGGGTTAGGTTTGCTGCGTTCAGCATATCCTTACTTGTTTGTTGTTTGAGGTATTCAGTTGTGCATTCACAACAAACCTTCAGGTTCTTTTCTCAACCATTTGATATGTACCAGCATAAGGTATTGTTGTTAAAACTATCTGAACCTTGAGAAATCCAGGTTGAATTTCAGTTCTAGTACAAACCTTGCTGTCTGAACTGGACAAGTGTTCTTGTTTGACTGACCTTTCTGCCTCAGTTCCTCTCCTGCATCTCTGAATTTATTGTGTCCATTTAGATTGCAAGCTTTTCAGATTGGGACCAATTGTGTATATGCAGTATCTAGTACAGGCCTGTGATTTAAGTTGGCTTCAGTATTACCAGTAAGAATAAATCATGTCATATTGGCTTTATTGGTACTTAGTGAAAACCCTGGTGTTTCTGCTGCTGATGACTGAGAAAGGTAAGTAAAGGAACATACACCTGTGAAATAATACTTTTCCACCATGCAAAAACACAAAATTATTTTGCCTTGTATTTCAGATGTGTATCTGTGGAACAATACTTTAAAAAAAACAAACCAAAACAAAACACCAAAAACAAAGAAAAAAGAAAATAAAGAAATTGCATAATATTAGTTATTTTAGTTTAGCCAGGGAGTAAATGAGAGAGAATTGAGGTGACTTAGCTGGACAGAATACTTCACATCTTCAAAATGGTTTGCAAACCATAACTAATTAAACCTCCCAGTGGGCAAAATGCTTTTCCTTGGAAGCAAGCCAAAAGTATTTAGATATGTGTTAGATCTGAGGAAAAACAAATCACAGGTCAAATAGTTCTAACAAATACCTCATTTTTTTTCCTCCAGTTTGGCTGTTTGACAAGAACATTTCTTATTTAATGAAGGAAAAGATACTCATGTCTTTTTAAGGCTTTCTGAATCTAAATTTTTAATTGAAAAAATTTATTTTTCTTATAGTTTAAATCAATGCTGTAAGAATTCTCTCCCGTAGATTAAGACGTTAAAAATCAGAAAGATAATGGTGGATGTCTTAACAGAGGTCAAAAGATTCATCATGCAAATGGACTGGTTTGGTAGATAAGTCCATATCATGTTAGCTTGGTCATTACTATGCTGGAAACCAGGTTCACATTGACTTTGCAAGAACTTAAGCAGCAGCAAACTGAAAGATCTCAATTACATTAGGAAAACATGTAACTTTATTTGGAGATGAGGGAAAAGTAATTTTAAATTTAAATTTTACAAGAGCAAGAAAAGGACCAGAGGCAATTACACATTCAATAGACAGAATTAGCTTAGTGTGGAATCTTTTGAAAATAAATTAAGTTACTCTTTTAATCAATTAACTTAATGTGAGGCTACAACATGTTCTGGATAGTACCAGGTTTTCAAGTTTGTTTTTTCTCTTTCCTCATGTGGCTGCTCAAGGAAGTACTGGATCTCACACAATTTTTGCTAGAGTGACCATTGTCTGTGCAGTAACAGGTAGTCAAGGTCTAACTAACCAGAAAAGTTTCAGTCCTCATGAAAATTTAAGTTCAACCTTTAAAAGAGTATTGAAGGTCCTTCTCTTAACTTTAATTTGTTAATTATTTTACCTGGAAAAAGTGTTATGCTGTAGCTTACAAAGTTTCACTTTTGTGCAGCTTTCAGTAGTCTCTGTATTCTTATACTTTAAGATGTAAAGCAGTCATGCATCACACTAACTTATAAAATAGGCCAAGATAGAGAAGCATGAAGAATATTTCAGGAGTGTGTATTGTTGTAGCTATTAATCTTATGAGGATGAAAATAAAATGAATATTGAGATCAATTAGATCAGAGAACATGAATTCTTGTATTTTATCTGACATCTTTGAAAATATTGCTGGAATCAAAAGCTTTAAATATAATGTCAGCAGCTTTAAAATAATAGTCACCCTCTTCCTTGTTAAAATACAATTCAGATGGTAATTTCTGAATTATGCCATTATATGAGAGATTACGCTCTAAACCAGAAAGTTTTGTTTGATTTCAGGTGCATCTAGTGTAACAGGCCAACTGGATGTGATTTATTTGCTGGCTTGAGACAATTCCTCACTTGATAGAATTAACTTATGGCTCACTTAAACTGAATTAGTATGACCAGGAACATATACCAACCCTTTCCTCTTATTTCTAGAGTTCTTCTTTGGGAAAATGAATACAACAAACACTGGTTGGCTGAATGAGAAATTGTATTTTCCCCTAACTGAGCATGCACATACATAAAATTCAGGGGTACCGCTTTCTAGCTTTTATCCAGTCTTGAGTATATTTCCAGTATCCTGTTGCTTGCTAATAGACTTAAAATACAAATGATGGCTCTTGTAACACTTAGAGATGCTTTTTCTTATTCTTGGAACAGGCTGAGTAGCACGTTTTAAGTGTAACTAATTTTGGTATTATATATTGATAGTTATAAAGATTTAAAAATAGAAGCAACTCAATCTACATTCTACCTCCAGCTCCAAATCTATTCAGATTATTCATTAAAGTACAACCTGACATACATTTTTTTATTTTATATTTCAAGGTTCCTTTAGATCATTAGGAGACATAGTCATCTACCAGTCTCAGTCTAGAATCTTGAGAGATTCCTCTCAACAATAGCTCCCCAAAATGCACCATTTGGATCCAGACCCCTTATTTTCATCCCCAAATAATTTTTTTAAATTACAAATATTTTTTTAATAATGTTGTCTAATACTTAGACCGTTAGAATTTTTCCAGCATTTCAAACTTCAGAGATATACTAGATATCCAGAGTAGTTCTCCCATTGTGAAATAAAGACAGCAGTCCATTGGCAACAGGGAATATAAGATTTTTCTAAATATGCAATTTAAATTTATTCCAATAAATCAAAGATTGCCTTAATTTTGCCAGCTGTGGGTAAATTAAATAAATAAATGAAAAGAATGGTGTATGTTTCAGAGAAGAGAAATGATAGGGGGCTCCTTACTCCTGAAAAGTATCATGACATTATTTCCACTGGTCTCACATTGATTTGTATTTAAAAATTCAGTAACTTTACATTTATAAGTGTTTTGGGATAAATTCTTCCTGGTGTAACTTGCGTCTGATTTGAGGTAAGCCTTTTTATGATTCAATAGTTTACATTAAGCTTTTTTCTTATATTTGAGAAGGAAGTGAAAGTAATGTCTAAAGGATTGTTTGCTCTTTAATAGAGTTTAATTTTTGGAAATTCCTCTCATATTTAGAGGAATCTCATTCCATCAAGCAAGTTTAGCACTGATACTTTAGCACTGATACTTAAATTAGTTGAATTGAATTTGGAATGCTTAGAACAGCACTGGAGGTAGGGAAGCTGATAAACCACTACTTTGAATTCACTAATTTCCTACATTGAAATGCAAGGATCAGACCATTAGTATCTTTTCACATCACTGTGTCTTGGCTGGAACAAAAGAAAAACTGTATTACTGTAGCAGACTTTAACTGTTCTTACCTACTCGTATCCAAACCATTTTTATGCAACTTCAGGAACCCTCAGATTAATACTACATGTTTTAATAAAACATTCCAGGGCTAGTCAGTGCTGGTGAATTTATGCATGCTTATGCACAGATATTTGTCTTAACTGGAGACAGTACTTTTGCAATGCGATTTATAATGGAATCAAATTTATAAGTACCATGGAAATTAATCAGACCAGAGTACATGCTGAAGCCATTTCTCTCAATAGCATAAGCACCAATGAGGTGCGGATGAAGAAAGCAATTTAAAACCTCAAATATCTAGAGATATGCTTGTTGACTTGAACTGCTTCAATAGCTTATTCTTCTCCCTTGGCTCCCTCTTGAAGCCCCAGTCCAGTTCAAGTGAATCAAATTAATGTAACCTTATTTTGATTTGGATATTTGCTCTATAAAAAAAAATCTAGAAAATTATTATATACACCCCCAACAGGCTATTTAGATTTTGATTCACGTGACACTTATGTTCTGTTCAAGTACTTTGCTCTACATGTTGCTGAAGAGCAATCTGTACCGTATAATAAAAAAATACAAATCACTTTCCCACTGAGAACGACTAATAAGTCTTTCATCTTTTTTATTACTAGATCTTTATTGGAAAAAATAAATTCCGTGCACTCAGGCATAATTTTACCTTATGTCTTAACATTTGTTTGTTAACAAAATATAATTGTCCTTTCCATCATTTTCTTGGAGAGTGTGGGGACAGCTCCTGCCTGCTGTCTCCTGAAAACTGAGAAGGCTTTGTTTCAGAACGAAAGTTGCAACGGCAAGAGTGTATTCACCTCTCACAGTTTGAATTATTTCCCACTGGAAGTTATTGAAATGAAAATATGCTTGCCCACGAAAAGCAGAAACCACACATTTGTGTCTTCTTTCACAAAAAAGATCCAGAAACACAAGAGTTCAATTTCAGTTACAACATGCAAAATGGTTATCTCAGTAGTAAATTCCTTTTAATGGAATTTGCTGGAGAAATGAGCTGCCAGGAACTCCATGAAGTTTAACAAGAAGTGTAAAGTCCTGTACTAGGGGAAGAACAATCCCATACACCCATATATGCTGGAGGCCACTGAGCTGGACAGAAGCATGGAAGAAAGGGACCTGGGAGTCCTGATGGACACCATGTTGAACATGAGGCAGGGATGTGTCCTTGCTGCAAAGAAGGCAAATGGATTCCTGGGCTGCATTAGACAAAGTATTGCCAGCAGGTCAAGGGAGCTGATCCTTCCCCGTTATTCAGTGCTGGTGAGACCACACCAGGAGTAGTGTGTCCAGTTCTGGGCTCCTCAGTACAAGAGAGACAAGAACATATTGCCATACTGGAGAGAGTTCAATGAAGGGACACAAGGATAATTCAGAGACTGGAGCACCTCACATGTGAGGGAAGGCTGAGGGAGCTGGGAATCTTCAGCCTAGAGAAGAAAAGGCTCAGAGAAGAACTCATTAACCTGTATAAATACCTGTAGGGAGGGTACAAAGAGGATGGAGCCAGACTCTTTTCAGTGGTGCCCAGTGACAGGACCAGAAACAATGGGTACAAACTGAAACACAAGAGGTGCCTTCTGAACATCAGGAAACAATTTTTTACTGTGAGGGTGATGGAGCACTAGGAACAGGATGCCCAGGGAGGTTGTGGAGTCTCAATTCTTAGAGATATTAAAAAAACAGTCCTAGGCAACTAGCTTTTGGTGGTCCTGCTAAGGCTGGGGGTTTGGACCAGATGACCTCCAAAAGTCCCTTCCAACCTCAAGCATTCTGTGAGTCTGTGATGCACAGTCTACAATTTTTATCATGGTTACATGGCTTAGGGTCACAGTTCCCATTGCGGTATTATGCTTCAGGTCCTAGATATACTTTGAAAATTGCTCCCATTGGCATGTTAGATCAACACTGACAATTGTCTTTTTTTGCTTAGTTTCCAAATTATGCATTTAGGACTCTGCACTTTAAAACTTTTGTCAAGTCCTTTTTTTTTTTTTTTTCAGGTGTTCTCTGCTTTGTATTTGGAGCTGTTCATTTGTGGGACTACTCCATCATAAAATTACGTGGGTGGCTGTTTTTTTATGTCCCGAATGTCATCATTACTGACATGAAAGCTCTACATAGATCTGAAATGATCCATGAACAAAAGTAAATTCTTGCAAATGCTGTGATCTTTAGAGGCACATTAGGCTGCTGTTGATTCAGTGGCAAAAGAGTCTGATGGTAATAATAGTAATATAGAATCATTGACTAAGTCAGCATTCATCTAATGATGTTAGGTATAATTAGATCAAGGATCAAGGATCTTTTGAGTGATATAACACAAGAATCCATCTGTTTGTAGAAATTTGGAAAGTGCCTTGAAACCAAAGAAACACTCTGCTTTGAATTATCTATTCTATATATTGCTACATCTTTTTTTCCGGTAATTGTTTATGCAGTGATTATGAAATTGTGGTCCAGAAATAGATTTTGGTGACATATGATGTGTCGTGTCATGTGGGACTGACTTTTCTGTTTTGTATGAAGTGATAACTCTTCTAATTGCTCTCTACAGTTTCCTGGGGAGGGGAAGTGGCAAGGAAGGTGCTGATCTCTTATCCCTGGTATCCAGGGACAGAACACATGGGAATGGCTCAAGGTTGCATCGGGGCAGGCCTAGATTGGACATTAGGAAGTATTTCTTTACCAAGAAGGTGGTTAAATGCTGGAACAGGCTTCCTAGACAGGTGATTGGTGCCCCAAGCCTGTCAGTGTTTAAGAGGCATTTGGACAACTTGCTTAGTAGCACACATTAACATTTAGTCAGTCCTGAACTAGTCAAGCTGTTGGACTAAATGATTATTGTAGGTCCATTCCAAAGGAAATGTAAACTGGGTGGTCATAGAGGGGACAGGATATAGGTCTTGACACAATTTTTTTTTTGAGATGTATTCCAGTTTATGAAAAGGTTCTGGGGGAATGATATTTGCCATTTTCTACACTAAATTTCTGTTCATTGTTATATGATATAAAATATCATTCTAGAGCAGGCTATATTTTATGTGTTCTGGATGTGATCTTGGTACACACCAAGACACATAGGTCTTTACATATTGAGGTTTCTTTAAGCTCTTCCTAATACAAAGTGGATCCCTTATATGTACTTCACTACTATTTTATCAGGCAACAAATCAAAAGAGAGGCCTCAGAAAAGCAAAATGTTGCTTTGGCTGAAATAGTCATCTAGGATTTGACACTTTGCTTGATTTCCTAATTTGCTGTATTTTTTCCGCACAGGCTCGAGTAAGCCAGAGTGTGAGGTTCTCTACTCTAAACTTAAAACATGTAAAACATAAATGCATTGTTCAAACTCCAGAAAGTAATTCCATTCAAAGACAGATACAAAGAGATTACCTTCTGTCTGTGCTTGTCTTCCTCTATTAACTGCAGAAAGTTACCTCAGGGTGAGATGAACTGTACATATGAGGTAAGTATCTAGATCTTTCCTTTTGCTATGAAAGTTATATGCATACGTCTGAATGACAGACATCTTGCTGAAATTGGTTTGTCCATTCTCCTATCTCTAAAATAGTATTGATAACATCTTCCCTTTTTATTATCTTTATTATTTTATGTTAGCTTTGTAGACACTATGTGTTTTTCAGAGGGAGCTGTCTTTTTGTCTTTCATAATGTATATATCGTTCACCTAATAGGAATAATTTCATGTAAACACACAATCCAAGTAAGAATGAGTGCAATAAACTGTTGGAGTCTTTCAGTTTAAGAACTCCGGCTTCAGAACTTAAGAATCAAATTATTAAGAATTATTATGAAGAATACAACTAAATTACTAAATTCAGAAGAATTATTGTTGTCTAATAATGGGTCATTCCAAGGTTATTTCTGCATGTGTGACCTTGAGTTCTGCAGAAAAGATTTCAAGATTGGGAGAGCCAACCATAAACAAGTTATGCAGTGTTTCTTCACTTCCATTTTCCCTGTACACTAGATTCTACAATGTAATATAAATGTGCAGACCCTACGTGCCAATATAAACTCACACTGATCGCTTTGCGGGCTTACAGCCAACATTTGTATTATCAACAGTGAATATCATGGAGAGGCTGTGTGCAGTCATACTTCAAATTAGATTAAGAAATTAATACTTAATATGTCATGATTTATAATAGTGTATTTTCTTGACAACAGTGTTAGGCTAATTGTTTCAATTAGGTTGGAATTCATTGCTTGTTACTGGGAATTCATATTGATTAAGATATGAGATACCAGAAAGTATGCAACAATTTTATTGCTTCCCAGCAGTAAAAAAGATGTGTCAAATTAAAGAGTCCTCCAGTGCATCTCAGTATTTACAACACATTTTCACAAAACCTTGCATTCTCACTGGTTCTAATTGTATGTGTTTCTGCTCACTGACCAAACGATTTATATTGGAGGATTCATAAAATATTAAATTTGAAGACTGGGATGATAAAATCATATCTGTAATTAAGGGCTACTTAATAAAAAGTATATTACTAATTTAAACCATGGCTGTCAAAGGGTCATAACAGATTTTTTTATCCCTTAACCCAGTTACTAATGAATGTGAACTGTCATATACACAACCAATATATACAAGACCTTAGATAAACAGTTTCTTGAGGTGCTTGTTGATATCTCTTCCTCCAAGCATCTGTCTATGGTTCTCTTGGCCTATCCTGGCTGCTGGAGCTATGTCTGTGCCTCTCTAGTCCTATTTCTGATGAAGTCTAAGGTGTAAAGAATGGACATTGGTCCTTTTGTTCTTTCTTACACCTCATAGTTTTTAAGTGATATAAAAAAAGCAGTGTCCCTTTCTCTTGGACAGCTCTTAAACCCCCCCTTTTTTTTTTCTGCCCAGTCATCCCATTAATAGTTAGAATAAGCATGCTTATACAGTGTCTTTCAATGTCTGAATTTTTGGTAATTAATATTGATTATTTTGAGTTATGAGAGAAGAAAGCTAGCTTAGTTTAAGTTAATGTCTCTCATGCACGACTGTGGAGGCTGATACTGCAGAAGTTTCTTTTGTCTTCTTGAGGGTTGTATCACTGCAAAATGTTCTTTGAAAAATTACTTTCCAGATAGAATTTTAAACTGAAGGAGAATAATTTGAAATTACTCTTTCAGAAAAGTCATGAAAAACATGCTGTAGAGTGTCCTAATGGCAGGGCTTTCCCCTCTGGCCGATGGTAGCTTGGCTCATTTGTTTTACCAGAATGTCATTTCTGTACTGAAGCCTATTTTTGCTCTGAAAACCAAAACCTTCACTGCAATTGAACAACGCAGGACATACCCTTCCTTAAAGGAAAATATGCAAGTCTGTAATACAAGGGGAAATGTCATCTTCCCGCTTTATAAAATGTCGTGTCACATCTTGAGCTATTTCCCTTGGTATCCATAGAATTCCCAGTATTTGTGGAGCAGCGTATCCTGGGGATCTGCTTTTTGTACAAAATTTCTCTCTGGAGAGAGACATTCATCTGCCAATCTTCAGTTAGTCTTCTACCAGTTTGGTAGCACCTGGATTCTGACAGGAGACAGTCTTTGAAAGGTGAGTGTAACACTTTGTCCTCTTGAGAGAGGCAGGGCAGGAACATGGCCCTGGTTTGGACTCCTGAATAATAGGTTGGGTGCTGTGAAAGGACACATTTTACCTTCTCTGCTGCATCACATGAAGTTATGGGACAAACCAGCTTTCAGCCTATGCTTTAGCCTAGGTCTATGCTGGCTGCAGGTATGTGACCTCCCAGGTGTTTGATTGGTACCATGATGTTTCCTTCTTAGAGAAGCCATTCACTGGACACAACTGATACTGGGAAACCCTTGCGAGACATCCAGAAGCAGCTGAAGTACAGCCAAATATATTGCATTAAGAGTGTGCCATCTTCTGGGAAGTGTCATGTGAATGGATCCTTCAGGTAAATGCAAAGTGCAGGACTTGACAGATCCAATTAAACCACGACCTTGTATCTTAGAATAGGACAAGAGAATAGACCTTTTTTTTTCAATTAAGAATACTTTTTTTGTATTTATTTAAAGTTCAGAACAAGGTGTGGAAATATTTGACTTTATTCTAATATTATTAAACATATTATTTGTCCTTAAAAAATCAAATCAAATCAAATCAAATCAAATCAAAGTGAATACTGTTATAAACAGCCAGTGAAAGAAAGTAGGAAATTCAGTACAAATGATCTTTTTTCTTCAGAGGATTCAGTGTTTGCAATGGTTACAGCGATGGTCTCTTAATGACTTGCATGGGATATTGATTCAAATTGCCTTAAACATAGCAGGCAAAAACTGATTACATTGAAGAAAATTAAATTTAAATACCATGACTCTTACTGCCAATGGGTGAAATCTCTTATACAGTAAAGCAGAAAGTACATCATTTTTAAGTTTTCCAAATTTTCCAAGTGTAAAATTGGCATTTGTTGTTGCTCTTGCATGCAGTGCAAGAGTTAATTGCAGTAGTTTGCTGGGTGTGCTATAGTAAATAATTACATTAATCTTTGTGGAAGGTTTCACAGCTTTTCCGGTGGGTAGATGTTTAACACATAATTCAAATGTATGGTAAACTTTAAAGGATTCTAATATCTTTCATAAAAATAGAAGCCCACAATCTAAAGAGGTGCTTTGCTTGCCTTTCCAGGCTAAGCAATTGCTGGTTACATACCCTTCACGTATGACAGCTGGTGTTTCCTCTAACTCTGAGGCAATAATTTGAAGTATCTGGTAATTTGGTGTTTTTTTCACAGGGGAATAAGCATTTTGGCTCTCTAATAAAGAATACTGATAAACTTCACAGAATATAATGATTGTCCACAGAATAACGCTCTTATCTAAACAGGTTTTGCCTCCTAGTTTAGAACCTGTCAATACATTAAGGCCAAACTCTCGTGTTTGAATCACCAGAGGGAGACTTTCCTGTAATGCATGAGTTCTGTTATAAAGCAGCTGAAGCCATAGCTACCAGCCCCCTGACACCTCCTGGGAAAAAATGTTCTGAAGAGTTATAGTGTTAGATAAATAAAATTGTTGAATGAAGAAAAGTCTTCACAGAGGAGCTGGGCTCTAATGCACCAGAAAGAGTAGGAATATGTAAAGTATCTCTGAGCAAGCTCCATGGCAGCCTGCAAGATAAATCTGGCCTTGCTCTCTAGGTTGTGCCTAGGTCTATATGAACTGAATACCCTGCAACTCGATTTCTCCCTGAAAATCAGTACCTTCCAGCCACATTTTCTTTGTAGCCATATTGAACAAGGCTAGAGTCGGTTTGCATATAATTCCCATCTGTCCTTGCATCAGAGGGATACTGAATCTGAAGCCTGGCCATGGAACAGCTCCCACGCAGCAAAAGGCCATAGAAATCAAGCTGTTAGTTTTATAAAAAATAAAGCATATTTTACTGCCTAGTTGTTGGTGTTAATTTTAGTCTTATTTGTTACCACTGCAGCAAGTAAGCTTTACTTTGGCTAGAAACTTTGCTTCTACATGTCTCATTTACACACTTGATCTTTGTCTTAGAAAAAAACCCCATATACTTGTTATGACAAAGCATCATCAAAACCTGCTCTAAAATCTATCTACTTATTCCTGTCTCTTCGTTGCAGTGGTCTCAAAAGGACAGTAAAAACATGTTGATCAAAAGTTACTTTGCTTTCAGGGGACTTTCACTCAGTGTGGAAAATTGCAAATATTTTAATGTTCAAATAATGTGACTGGTCAGAACATGAGGTGGTCCTCCAGAAAGCCAGTAGGTAACATTAAGGGTGCTGCCTAATTTAAACACACCACCATCCTACCAATGCAGTCATATAGGCCTAACAATGGAGTAGAGGTTTTTCCCCACTGAAAATATTTGCACAGTAAGTGATTGTCAAACTGTATATTATAATAGGCTGTGTGTGAAAATTAAATGACTGTGACAAATCAGTTATTTACACTGACCATGAGTTTTATAAGAGGAAGTACACTTGCATGTATTTATTTTTTTTTCACCATGTATTATGCAGTAAACATGTCAAGAGAAGTTCCAGATGTGTTTCAGAAGCAATTTGCTCATCAAAAGCTAACTGTGACAGTGTTTCATTAGCAAAGATGACACACCTTGATTGAAGTGGTTTTTAAAATTAAAGGTTCTAGAAAATCCCCTGGGATGCATATGCACTCAGTGAGATCCTCAGTGACAGGAGAAATTCATAAAGGATGTCTTTTTCCAAGCTGTAGTCCATCCTGGAAGGCTATATCCAAGTTCATTGACTGTTCCAATGTATAGTTGATAAGGCTGAGGGAATACTATAGTTCTTAATAGACACACAGAAGATCCTGCAGTTGTTATAATATGGAAAGATGTAAAGGAAATTTCTGTTATAATTGATTTTTACCTGTTTTGAAATGTAGAAGCCGGCTTTTTTCAGCTGACATGTTTTTAGAATCAACTTAGTTTTCTGTCAACATTAAATGGTGCATTGTTGCCACACCTGTTAGACAAAGGACTGATGAACTTTTCCAGGGCACTGAATTGCTATCAAAGTGCCAGATGCTGTGATCACAAGGAAGTCCAAGAATAGTGAGATCTTTCCTGAACATGCTGCAAGAGTTAGGTTGTCAATTGGTACCCAAACCTGCCTTAGTTTGGCAGAGGATTCACTCATGACAAACCATTGACTACCATCATTGACTACCATCTCTCCAGTAAACAACAGAAAATAAGTGAGGACTCAAGACTGGAAACTCGCTTTTGCATCTTCTTAAAAGTAGAGTTACTTTACCATCTCACAAAGCAGTATTTATATTTACTGTGAAGAAAGTTGATTGGCCAGTGGCTGGAGGGTGTTTCACAGAGTCTACACAGAGACTCATAAAAATTAACTCGAGAATTTGTGCCATTTGATTGTTGCAATGGTCCCAAGCACAATCCTGGCCCAGGCTAACCAGCACAGTCCCAAACTAATGTTAGGCATGGGTTAGGACCTAGCACAGGCAGGGACCATCTCCAACAGATGTTGATATCTGAATGTTAGCATATTTTTTTTGGTTAATATTTACCAGGACACCTCTTTAAATCCCTATTATGCTTCAAATGAGTATAACAGCCAACATTTTTTTTTAGATATCAGAATTTTAGGAAATTTCTCTAGAAATCTAGGAATCCAAATTTATACCTAGAAGTATGAATATTAGACCATAGGTTAGATGTTTCAGTGTCTAATACAGACCTAACACTCTGGTCTCAACAAATTATTTCTGAAATTTGGCTATGGGCTTAAGTTATGGGGGTAAAGATAGGAGATTATTTTTTAATTGAGTCTGTTTGTGGTAGTCTGAAAAGTACAATCTGCTTGAAGGCCTAGGGAAAGACACTAACATAATGTTGGATAACTGCAAGATACCTTTGCAAACTGGTTGAGTAACCAGATTCTCTTACATGGAACATATCACAAACATGGATGGCTTCTAAGTGCATTCAGCTTCTTCCTTATATTATTTATAAATAATTATCCTTGCACAGAGAATTCAGAGGACAAAAACAAGCGGAAATGTGAATGTGTCCTTTTAAAACTGTTGTGTTGACATGTAGATTTGTTTTAACCGTAAGTACTGTGAGCCCTTTTCAGCAGGTTTATATATTAAAGAAACAAACAGAATTTTTCTGTGATCACAGTGCAAGCTGTTTCTTAACTCAGTATAAATGTGAGTATAAACTTGTTGTAAAGCTAAAAAAGTTACTCTAATTAATCCCTTAGAGAATAATTAGTAGAGTTGAAGATATAAAATTTAAACGTCCCAGGTGGGTTTTTTTATAACAGTCTCATAGAGCACTAATAAAAGTACTACACTTCTCCTAAGAGCTAATGCACTTGTAAAACGACCAGAGCATAAAATATTTGTGTAATAATCAGGAGACTGAAGCAAGAAGACTGTTTAAATAAATACCACTTGTCAAGGAGAATAGATTTTTAGAATGGTTCCCTCCATTTCTCCTCTTTTAACATTTCTAGTTATTATGCTTTATGACTCTGTTTTACAAGACATGATCATTTTTTATTGTTTGCTTGTTTGGTTTTGTTTTGAGAGAGACTGAGTTAAATTTGCATTTGGACAGACATGTGTGCTGGATTTAAGTAATGGAAATTTCCAATAGAAACTTCAAGATTTAAAAACAAACAAACAAACAAACAACCATAGCTATCAGTGATAATTCCTCTTGGCTTTTGGAAACATCAGAAAAGAAAATAAAACAAACAAAACAAAATTTCAAAGTTCATTTTTTGCTATGTTTGTCTTGAAAATTTGCAAAATCAGCAAAAACATGCCTTGACCTTCTCTACTAAGGAGAAAGGTTGCATAATAAGATACAGGAGAGGAACACAGTAACTAGACACATTTATCAAACACTGCAAACATTTGGCTATGTACGTATACTTAACTGTTGAACTAGGAAAAAGACGTGTGTGCAACCTATGCCTAGTGATGAAGATGAATATAAGAATGGAAGATAATTTGGTTCTTGTGAGTTTTTCTTTTCCCTCTGTTCAACCCATGTAAGACTTCCTCCTCTCAAACTCACCCTGCCTGTTGGCCATCTCCCCCTGTGCTGCCCTGCAGAACTCCAAGTGCTTCTTGGTGTGGTGGCCCTTGCCTCACAAGAGTTTCAATCACTCTGGAAGATGTAAATACTCATTGACCTTTATCCCTCATTCCCAGCCTTTTAAGTAGAATGTAGCCTAACCCGGCATTAGTGACCAATGGGCTCTTGGAATTATACTCAGCAACCTTAAATCTTTTTTTTAAAGCACCCAAATAATTAATAGTATGTTGAATGGCTCCTACTTCTGACTGTCTCCAAACACCTTTTCCACTCTGGCATTCAGAAGACCTCTTCTCTTAAACATCCAGAGCAGAAACATTTGAAGACATCAGATGAAGCTGTATATGCTAACCTGGTAAGTGTGCATCGACGCCAGAAGCATGTTTGGTAGTAAGTAAAGGAGGAAGAAAACAATCTCTAACAATACAGGAAGTCAGAAGTTTAAAAAGTTGCAGGTTACCTTGTCTATTTTTTTGTCTGTCACACAGAGACACAATGGTAATTAACTGGCAGGTGTGTGTGTGTGTGTGTGTATTTTGACCCCCAAACCATTCAGCTGTGATTTTTTATTATCCTAAATATCAAAGAAGTAGTTGGTTCTTGCACTGTCTCATATAATTAGTAACATTCTGCTGCTCCAAATTAATTTTGGGGAATAAAAACTGAGGCATTTGTACGTATTTATTGTCAATATTTTGTGAAAAGAAGGAGCTATTCATACTAAGTAAGAGAACGGAATCTGAGTTGGAGAAATTATGTTCATCAAGAAAACTAACAGTAGAGAGAAACTGCATACTATGAACTATGCCATATGACCAGTTATAATATTAAGTGCTTTTGTAGCTTTGAGTGGAAGCTATCTTCCACAATTTCTGAGCTGCACACTTCAGATTTAATTGGATATATCCTTTGAAGAGGCTAGACCCAACCCTTTACTTTTCAGATACAAAAGAGGTTTATTCTGGATCTGAGCACAAATAACAGGTCGTATGTAGTCAAATTCCTTAGAATGCTAAAAAGAAAACTGGAAAAAAAAGTAATGGCTAAATGTTAAAAATCAAAGTTTAATTTAAGTGGATTGATAGCAAATCTGACTCATTTCAGAATACTCAAGTAGGTCTATTTCATAAATAAAAGGTGTTTCTTTCAAGTGAGATTGGAAATGTTATTGACACAAGTGCCTCAGAGATACTGTTTGTTTTCAAAATGAAGCAGTTAAGACACCATGTGCACGTGTTTTTGATATTCAATTTTTTCCAATGAATCCATAGTACTTGTTTAATTCTTTGCAAAAAGCAGATCTAAAATGACCAGGCTGTCTCAGTAGGCTTTTAAGAAAGTTAACTTCCAAGAAATTTTCTATAACTACTTTACACAAATCATATGTTATGGACCTCATCTTGTTTCTGAATATGAATGCTCAGCTCCAAGTGTTATCATAGGTAACTGTGCATGCAGAAACAGCAGGCAGATCAGAGGCCCTAAAGAACTCCACCCTGGGAGTTTTTCCGCAAAAGTAATATTTGCCTGTGTTGTATTAATCTGCATCAGCAGTTTCTTCAAATAAGAGAGTCTCAGCAATGACATAAAAACTGGTAATTATGGGCAACTGAGTCATATCCTTCCAATGTAAACTGGCCATGAGCTCCCAGTTTGTGCCCTGAAACCTGAGGTGTCATGGCATGAGGTCATACCGGATGGTATGTGACCCCCATTCCCTTCCACGTTATCTCCACGTAGTTTATGAAACAAGGACGAATAGGCATGTTTCTAATGATTATGTGTGATGAGTGTGGGTTTGAGATAGCAGCAGTACACGATTTCCAGAAGGTGTGGTGAACTTGGAAAAAATGTACATGAGCTAAAATAACCTGCAATAGTCCTGGGTAGTCAAATCTTTATACTTCTGCCTACTGATTTGCTCAAGGAGAAAACCAAAAGCAAAACATTTGACCAGATGCCCATATTATATACCTTTCCTGAGGGATGACTCTTACAGCAGCACGGCGCTGGCTAATGCATTGATATTGATTCATGGTTCTCCTGCATTGCTCTGCAATTTTAAGATGCTTTTACAGCTGTCACAGGTCAAGGATCTCTGTATTACCTGGCAAAGGTGGGTGTAGATTATACAAGTAGAAGCTGTTTTTTAAGTTGCCTACTGTTCTCC
>JAHREE010000215.1:3244504-3347873 GCA_033628505.1 Tringa tobata
GCTGCAAGAGTTAGGTTGTCAATTGGTACCCAAACCTGCCTTAGTTTGGCAGAGGATTCACTCATGACAAACCATTGACTACCATCATTGACTACCATCTCTCCAGTAAACAACAGAAAATAAGTGAGGACTCAAGACTGGAAACTCGCTTTTGCATCTTCTTAAAAGTAGAGTTACTTTACCATCTCACAAAGCAGTATTTATATTTACTGTGAAGAAAGTTGATTGGCCAGTGGCTGGAGGGTGTTTCACAGAGTCTACACAGAGAGTCATAAAAATTAACTCGAGAATTTATGCCATTTGATTGTTGCAATGGTCCCAAGCACGATCCTGGCCCAGGCTAACCAGCACAGTCCCAAAGTAATGTTAGGCATGGGTTAGGACCTAGCACAGGCAGGGACCATCTCCAACAGATGTTGATATCTGAATGTTAGCATATTTTTTTTGGTTAATATTTACCAGGACACCTCTTTAAATCCCTATTATGCTTCAAATGAGTATAACAGCCAACATTTTTTTTTAGATATCAGAATTTTAGGAAATTTCTCTAGAAATCTAGGAATCCAAATTTATACCTAGAAGTATGAATATTAGACCATAGGTTAGATGTTTCAGTGTCTAATACAGACCTAACACTCTGGTCTCAACAAATTATTTCTGAAATTTGGCTATGGGCTTAAGTTATGGGGGTAAAGATAGGAGATTATTTTTTAATTGAGTCTGTTTGTGGTAGTCTGAAAAGTACAATCTGCTTGAAGGCCTAGGGAAAGACACTAACATAATGTTGGATAACTGCAAGATACCTTTGCAAACTGGTTGAGTAACCAGATTCTCTTACATGGAACATATCACAAACATGGATGGCTTCTAAGTGCATTCAGCTTCTTCCTTATATTATTTATAAATAATTATCCTTGCACAGAGAATTCAGAGGACAAAAACAAGCGGAAATGTGAATGTGTCCTTTTAAAACTGTTGTGTTGACATGTAGATTTGTTTTAACCGTAAGTACTGTGAGCCCTTTTCAGCAGGTTTATATATTAAAGAAACAAACAGAATTTTTCTGTGATCACAGTGCAAGCTGTTTCTTAACTCAGTATAAATGTGAGTATAAACTTGTTGTAAAGCTAAAAAAGTTACTCTAATTAATCCCTTAGAGAATAATTAGTAGAGTTGAAGATATAAAATTTAAACGTCCCAGGTGGGTTTTTTTATAACAGTCTCATAGAGCACTAATAAAAGTACTACACTTCTCCTAAGAGCTAATGCACTTGTAAAACGACCAGAGCATAAAATATTTGTGTAATAATCAGGAGACTGAAGCAAGAAGACTGTTTAAATAAATACCACTTGTCAAGGAGAATAGATTTTTAGAATGGTTCCCTCCATTTCTCCTCTTTTAACATTTCTAGTTATTATGCTTTATGACTCTGTTTTACAAGACATGATCATTTTTTATTGTTTGCTTGTTTGGTTTTGTTTTGAGAGAGACTGAGTTAAATTTGCATTTGGACAGACATGTGTGCTGGATTTAAGTAATGGAAATTTCCAATAGAAACTTCAAGATTTAAAAACAAACAAACAAACAAACAACCATAGCTATCAGTGATAATTCCTCTTGGCTTTTGGAAACATCAGAAAAGAAAATAAAACAAACAAAACAAAATTTGAAAGTTCATTTTTTGCTATGTTTGTCTTGAAAATTTTCAAAATCAGCAAAAACATGCCTTGACCTTCTCTACTAAGGAGAAAGGTTGCATAATAAGATACAGGAGAGGAACACAGTAACTAGACACATTTATCAAACACTGCAAACATTTGGCTATGTACGTATACTTAACTGTTGAACTAGGAAAAAGACGTGTGTGCAACCTATGCCTAGTGATGAAGATGAATATAAGAATGGAAGATAATTTGGTTCTTGTGAGTTTTTCTTTTCCCTCTGTTCAACCCATGTAAGACTTCCTCCTCTCAAACTCACCCTGCCTGTTGGCCATCTCCCCCTGTGCTGCCCTGCAGAACTCCAAGTGCTTCTTGGTGTGGTGGCCCTTGCCTCACAAGAGTTTCAATCACTCTGGAAGATGTAAATACTCATTGACCTTTATCCCTCATTCCCAGCCTTTTAAGTAGAATGTAGCCTAACCCGGCATTAGTGACCAATGGGCTCTTGGAATTATACTCAGCAACCTTAAATCTTTTTTTTAAAACACCCAAATAATTAATAGTATGTTGAATGGCTCCTACTTCTGACTGTCTCCAAACACCTTTTTCACTCTGGCATTCAGAAGACCTCTTCTCTTAAACATCCAGAGCAGAAACATTTGAAGACATCAGATGAAGCTGTATATGCTAACCTGGTAAGTGTGCATCGACGCCAGAAGCATGTTTGGTAGTAAGTAAAGGAGAAAGAAAACAATCTCTAACAATACAGGAAGTCAGAAGTTTAAAAAGTTGCAGGTTACCTTGTCTATTTTTTTGTCTGTCACACAGAGACACAATGGTAATTAACTGGCAGGTGTGTGTGTGTGTGTGTGTATTTTGACCCCCAAACCATTCAGCTGTGATTTTTTATTATCCTAAATATCAAAGAAGTAGTTGGTTCTTGCACTGTCTCATATAATTAGTAACATTCTGCTGCTCCAAATTAATTTTGGGGAATAAAAACTGAGGCATTTGTACGTATTTATTGTCAATATTTTGTGAAAAGAAGGAGCTATTCATACTAAGTAAGAGAACGGAATCTGAGTTGGAGAAATTATGTTCATCAAGAAAACTAACAGTAGAGAGAAACTGCATACTATGAACTATGCCATATGACCAGTTATAATATTAAGTGCTTTTGTAGCTTTGAGTGGAAGCTATCTTCCACAATTTCTGAGCTGCACACTTCAGATTTAATTGGATATATCCTTTGAAGAGGCTAGACCCAACCCTTTACTTTTCAGATACAAAAGAGGTTTATTCTGGATCTGAGCACAAATAACAGGTCGTATGTAGTCAAATTCCTTAGAATGCTAAAAAGAAAACTGGAAAAAAAAGTAATGGCTAAATGTTAAAAATCAAAGTTTAATTTAAGTGGATTGATAGCAAATCTGACTCATTTCAGAATACTCAAGTAGGTCTATTTCATAAATAAAAGGTGTTTCTTTCAAGTGAGATTGGAAATGTTATTGACACAAGTGCCTCAGAGATACTGTTTGTTTTCAAAATGAAGCAGTTAAGACACCATGTGCACGTGTTTTTGATATTCAATTTTTTCCAATGAATCCATAGTACTTGTTTAATTCTTTGCAAAAAGCAGATCTAAAATGACCAGGCTGTCTCAGTAGGCTTTTAAGAAAGTTAAATTCCAAGAAATTTTGTATAACTACTTTACACAAATCATATGTTTGGACCTCATCTTGTTTCTGAATATGAATGCTCAGCTCCAAGTGTTATCACTGGTAACTGTGCATGCAGAAACAGCAGGCAGATCAGAGGCCCTAAAGAACTCCACCCTGGGAGTTTTTCCGCAAAAGTAATATTTGCCTGTGTTGTATTAATCTGCATCAGCAGTTTCTTCAAATAAGAGAGTCTCAGCAATGACATAAAAACTGGTAATTATGGGCAACTGAGTCATATCCTTCCAATGTAAACTGGCCATGAGCTCCCAGTTTGTGCCCTGAAACCTGAGGTGTCATGGCATGAGGTCATACCGGATGGTATGTGACCCCCATTCCCTTCCACGTTATCTCCACGTAGTTTATGAAACAAGGACGAATAGGCATGTTTCTAATGATTATGTGTGATGAGTGTGGGTTTGAGATAGCAGCAGTACACGATTTCCAGAAGGTGTGGTGAACTTGGAAAAAATGTACATGAGCTAAAATAACCTGCAATAGTCCTGGGTAGTCAAATCTTTATACTTCTGCCTACTGATTTGCTCAAGGAGAAAACCAAAAGCAAAACATTTGACCAGATGCCCATATTATATACCTTTCCTGAGGGATGACTCTTACAGCAGCACGGCGCTGGCTAATGCATTGATATTGATTCATGGTTCTCCTGCATTGCTCTGCAATTTTAAGATGCTTTTACAGCTGTCACAGGTCAAGGATCTCTGTATTACCTGGCAAAGGTGGGTGTAGATTATACAAGTAGAAGCTGTTTTTTAAGTTGCCTACTGTTCTCCTTCATAAATGATTTTCACTACTTTTTCATTGAAGGTCTTACAGGTGCGTTGTTTTGCCGCCAAAAGAAATCCCCTTAGGCCTAAGGAAGTAGGAAGGAAGAAGTAAGGGGGTGTTTTTTCAATGCCATGAATCTCTAGTGAACTGCTGCTGCTTTTTGTATCAGCATTGCTTTAGTTTGCACTCCTCGATGTGCTTTGGCAAAGTTTCAGAATAATGGTTACATACAGTGGCGTTCAAAAGCTAGGGTCATTTTACTGCCACAGCAGCACTAGGAGCTCTAGGAACTATTAAAAGTTCCCAGGATTTGCTGAGAGACTACAGAAGGGAAAAGGCCAGACACCTCTTCTTCCTTCTCCGATCACATTTGGACTTAATCTGTCCTAAGTAATAGCAAAAAAAGAGCCACTGAGCAGTAAGATTGACCCTTGCCTTGTGTTTACCTGTTTTAACAGACATGCCACCTCACAAGGTTTTGCCTTGTGACAATCATCGCCCCAGACCAAGCTTAGACATGTTTTGTGAGGATAGTACACACCAAGATTTCCTCTCAACAGGCAGGGTAAAGGGTGCTACTTCTTTCTGGGGAGAAGATAGCTTAGCTGAGGAGATGCAATGACAGGGCTATGCTGTGACAAGGTATTAGAATAAGTTGTGACCCATTTTGTTTCTGGTACAGATTCAGCCTCTGAAGATACCAAATGGTACAGGTGTTGTTTAGGGCCATTCTAGGCACTGAAAATGACTTCTCTCCATTAAACTCTGCCACAAAGGCTCATTCCCTTTTTCTGGTAAAGGCAACATAAGGGGCTGAAGCTCTTCCAAAGGCGAGGACATGGAAGGAGAGGTAACAGATAACTTTATTCTTTATTTTACCTCCTGCTTCAGAGATCCACAGCCATCTCCAGCCTGTGTAATGATGCTTCAGCTCTGTGCGGGGATGGAAATATCCATGACTGTCCAGAGCAAGAGGAGAAGCCTAGGACAGAGCTGGGCATGCTGGGCTCTCACTTAAATAGCAACCTTCTTTGGCTGGCAGTGCCTTATCATAAAACTTCTGTCACAGCTGTCTTGCAGTGCTGAAAGTTCAGGACAGAAAACTATTAACAATGTATGACAGGGATGGGCTGAGGTTTCACACAGTCAGGGTTTCATCTTAGCCCTAAAAAATGGGAAATTCATATATAGCACAAAAATGCATTGTTTCTTCACATTCCTTAGTCAAGCATATGAAGGCTAGGATAAGTTTCTAGCTTTTGTACAGTTTTAAGTCTTCACTTACTTGGATATATTAAATATCTCTGTGTGGTCATACACCATCTTTTCCACAGGATCTCTCTCTTTCCTGCTCAGTATAGCTGTACAAGAAAGCATATAGGTGAAAAACAACCCTGGCATTCCTTAACTTAGAAATTATTCAAGTTATCAGCATTCATCACAAATTTTGTGTACAGAAAATGTACACACTTTTTATACACGTATTAAATACAGTGGTCCCGCTTTAAAAATGGTTTTTAATGTGTTATAAATTAGATTTTCTTCATTTATTTAAGACTCACTCACACAGCTATAGGAAGATGGAAATTAAGTAACCAATCTCTTTTATGTTACACCTTCTTCCAGCTTCTAAGCACGTAAATTATAATGAGACTACCTTTCACATCAGTGAAGTGGCTGTAATTAGACCTGAGTGAAAGCAAGCCTGAGTTACAGTTCCTTATACATCACTTCTTCATTTTGCTCACTTTCAAATTTATCTCATCATCACATCTAAGCTTCATACTATTACATCTCAACGTTACACAAGACCTACAAAAAAAGAATGAACTCTGCACAGGGCCTTCAACAGTGTTTGCCCTTAGCAGAAGAGAAACAACTCCCCTTCTGCCCACACACAGGAGGTACCAGAGGACAGAAATGTTTTCACAGATTAGCTAATGATATGGTCTCAGTAATGGAGTCCAAATAACCCTTAGTGACCATATTTTAACAGTAAAAAGGAATAAATTATCAGATATGAAGCCACAGGAAGGCAGTTTGTCCTAAAAAAATGTTCTGCATTTCCAGTTGGTGTCACTGACCAGATTTTGCAAAACTGCTGATTTAAGAGACCAGAAGCAAATAAATGCTAACTTATTAAGAAATACATTGTCAGCATGGACACTAAAAGTGTTTTCCTCCTAATAATATATCTCAAAGGAAGGAGAGGAGGTCACAGTTGAAGTAATATGAGTTTGTGCTCAGTAGAAAGAACATTTTTATGAAAATCTGCTTCACTTAACATTGCTCTCTCTTGCTCAGGTAGCATCCAGAGCAAATTTAAAGACTTTTTATAAATCAATTGTCCCACAAATGCATATCTGATATTTTCTGCACAGTTGTAACGAAGTTTACTGCTGCCTTTCGCTATGCTGATAAGGCTGTTGGTACCTAGTCCTAGAGACAGCCCCAGTGAATGATGCAGACTAAAAAAGATCTCCCCAAAGTGTTCATGTTTTATTTGGGTCATTTCATTCTTTTGGTTTATATTATGTTCCTACAAATGATTGCACCAGGATGAGAAGATGTCACAACAGATGAGGAAAGTGGTTTTATTGTAGTTAAAAAAAACAAATATGGAGCAATGAAATTTTATTCTCAGAAACTGTACTATGTGCTCAAAGTGTTGCAAACTCAATTCATTAGGTGATGTCCATGTATTGCCTCTTTCTCTTTATTCAATTCTTGTTTCTGTAGGGTTGGGTTTGCTCAGTGAACACCTAATGAAGAAGATGGGCAGCTGTGCACGTCTGGCAGCTCAGGGAACCTTACTTGCCTGTGAAAAATGCGGGTGTCTCTCAGGATGACTTAAAACTTTATGGTTTTATATTTTTACCTAACACGCTTGAAATTGTATTTAGCTACCTAAGTCTTTTTTTTGCATCTCAGTCCAAGTTCTTGGTTCAATATTTGAAAATACAACAGTGTACACACTGACTAAGCATAGCACTGAATCAGAAACTCAGCTTTAAGCAGATACAGACATCCTTTCCAGACTGGAATAGTCCCGATTGACTTCAGTCTGTTTTACATTCACTCTTGAGTATGCTACTGTCTCAAATGCAGAAAAAAATATTTCTACAACCAACTTTGTTGAAAGGGTAAATATGTAACTTGAAAAAAAGCCCAAATACAGAATCTTCAAAGTTCACTTGGACTTCTTTAAGTATTAATATTCATTAAAATTTGGATTCTTTTTAACTAATAGTATGTTTATAAAACACAAATTGTCCTAATTCTTTTACAAATGTTGAATTGTCTCTCAGTGATAGCAATGTGTTCACATTTCTGTGTTCAAACATCTGTCTGAATTTGCTAAGACTACTTTTGTTAGGTTCAGGCATTCCTATTCTCTTTTAAGCCAGAATCAGTCCAACTGATTAGTCCAACTAAAGGGCATTTAGGCAGTTTACTGACTCCATTATAAGTTAGACCAGTAGTGCTCACCATTTTATGATCTCAGGTCTCTCAAGCTAGTAATTTATTTTCTTTTGACTCTGATAAGAAAGAGTTTTTTATACTTATTGATTACTTGTTACTTACTTTGTAACATGTATAGCAACTTTCTTGAAATGTAGTGTGAAGAACACAAGTATTTAGTGGGCACCATGTGAGAAGAGATCCAATTTTCTAGTTGCTTTTTAAGTGCATGAGGGAGACAAGAGGATGTCTGAATTCAGCAGACCCAGAGGTCTCTAATAACTGTTAGAAAAAATCATACAAATTAAAATTAACTATGCTCTGTGCCAAGTGGTGAGGCATACGATTGCACATTAGTCAGGAAATGGATGACTGTATATATTAAAGGCTTCCCTTTAATTTCCATCACTGTAGGCTTGTTTCGCTTATTGTCTTGCGTGGAATAACATGTGTTTTTCACTGATGCAGTCTAAAGTGAATGAATAACAGAAATAACATCTAAACAGTCCAGTCCTCTGGTACTGTACATGGGCACCTTCCCTGTGACAGTGCAGCTGCACCACCATACAGCAGTGCTTAGAGCTATGACATTTATTTGCGTATGAAACCCGTGCAATTATCTTGCTTGAAAAGCAGGGCATTTTCTGTACAACTTTCCTCTTTTCTTTTGCTACAGCATATTTGAAAATACCTGATAATACAGGGCCCTTCCTGAAAACAATACAGTGCTTTGGAAACTGGCATATAAGCAGCGCAGGTTTTAAGAGAAATAAATAGTTCCACTTTTAATATATATTTGCAAATACATATCTAAGAAGAGAGCAAGAGGAAGGGAGAGAGATAATGTCTTCCAGATGACAGCTTTCTGGATGGAATCTGAAGTCTAAAGCAAGAGAAAATTTTCATTAACATTCAGATTACATGTCATTTTGATTCACACTCCCTAAGCAAGCTAATTTGGTCTGCAGCCAACCTTCTTACAGTGTGATGACAACACAACAAGCTTCACCGCCTCTCTTTCATTGCTAATGATTCCTTGAGTGACAGCTGTGGTCTCTGAGCTCGGCATGACACTTCGCCCTGCAGCGACCTGTGGTGCCAGAGCTGCCTCTGTCCTTGGCCCCTGCTGGGCTTTCTGCAGCAAGGACACTCCACCACGTCAGGAGAATGGCAACAAAAGGAAGGGTCTGCTCAAGACCGCACTCGGAGAATGGTATGTTTTCTGTGTGTGTTGCTGTGGTGCAATAGCCACAGTGGGTCATTTGGTCCCCTCCAAATGCCTCCATCATTTCACACTGCACAAAAAGGAGCAAATGAAAAAATCCTCTCCTCAGCACTGGCCTCTTTGTAAAAATGATAACCGTGACATACTTCCCTCACAAATGTTTTCCATAATTGATGATCTGAAATTCTATGAAAGATTTTAGTCGACGTAGTCATGATGGAACAATGAAGGCTTAACACTGACCAAATATTCCAAATTGTTAAGGATCCACTTCGGGCTTTGTTAATATGGGAAATACTTTACCCACTAACCCTTGTGTATAATTGCTGTAATGTCTGATTTATTTCAAGATCTTTCCTCTACGGTAGCAGTTTAGTCTGAGGCCTATTCAGCTGTCTATATCTAAAAGGATAGTTATTCTAATAATTCTAAAACTTATGGGAAGTTTTAGAAAGGGCAGGGAAGATTTTGGAAACCCTAAGCATCTGATTGCTCATTTCCCTGTTGAGAAAGCCTGGGCATCATCTTATCTGGATTTGGGAAATCTAAACTCATGTGGAGATTACGAAGAATTCTGCATAACTGACCCTCAAGAGAATGAGTCTTACTGGAGGGCTGCTGCAATGCCCTTATAGTCAATGGAAATGTATCTGTTGTTAATGATGTTTGGATTGACTTTATATATATATCTAATGTCCTGTTCTATCCTGTCCCATCCCATCCTGTTTCCTGCCAACTCCATTAATTTCAGTGGAATAATACTGTAAATATGAAAAACAAAGTATCTAGAACTGCATACTATAATCCATTACTATGAGGGCTAGGTGTCTGTCTGAACATTTTTAAAAGTGTTGAGAAATCTGGTGACAAGAGTAGAGACTTGAGTGCAGCTCCAACACAGGAAACACGAGACAGGAAAAGGTTCATCTTTACAATATGTGGAAAAGTGAAAAACATTTGTGTAAGTGTCTTCTCCCTGAAGTTCACATTGGTTGGTCTCCCTTTGAGGGACATATGTGACTTGTACACTAGTAATCCAAATGGTCCTTGGACTAATTCTCTGGCCCCCATAATATTTTCTTTGCTACCATAATCCACCCTATTTTACCTTACACAGCATGAGTCATCTGCATATCTGCTAAGAATCATCCTTGGGCCATGCTTAACTCACCATATGTGCCAAGGAACTGCCTGAGAGGGTGTAAGTAGTCCAAAAAAATGTGAGGTGCCAGTCTAACAATTTAGGTGTGCAGACGATTGAATTCCAGTGCTCTTCTGGATCTTGGTACTATGGAATTTGCTTGTGTGTGTGCGTATGTATATATGCATATGTATAGAGATGTGTATCTATATAAAGGTGAAAGCAATAAGGAAAATAAGAAAGGAGCTCAGTCAAGGTGAGGACACAGTGGATGTCTTAGTTGAGTGAGGGATCTCTCCTATTTGTCAGGGAGTATTAGCTCTCCGGTGCCCAGGGAAGCAACCCAAGCTTCTGATGTGCTGTCAATAATAGGCAGACAACTAGACCATTTTTTCCTCTGGCTGCTGTTTCTATGAATATGCCTAATGACATTAGTGGTTTTACAAGTTTTAGGCATCTTTAGAAGCAGTTTCTGTTCAGTTATAAAAGCAAGGGCTAAAGTATTATGTAGAACACCCAGATGAACTACCTGGGAGGTCCATTGAAAGAGCTGAGGACTTGTGTTTAAGTATAAAAAAACAACTTGAGCACTGGCGTCGTTTGTAAATGTGGGCAGGTAAAAGAGGAGTGGAGACTCATCAGATCATGTTTTTGCAGTGTGGAGTACAATTATGTTTCAAAGGCTTTGCTTTTCCAAGTAAGAGTGTGCTGCCATCCTTCTACTGCTTCTGTTTCTTTTATATCTGGCATTAACTGCAGGATGTTTTGGCATCATATCTGGCATAAGAAGAAAAGGTGGAGCAGCTCCAGTGTCAACACTCAGATTCAGCACTGAGAACTGCTACAATTTATAGTCCTTTCCAGCACAAGGCAAGATCTGTGGAGCAGCTGATTATACATTATATTTTAGTCATAAAATACAACCCATAAAAATAGTCTGTTAATAGTGAATGAAAGATATTGTTCTGCATGCAATAGAAGAAATCCTTTTTTATTTGCAGTTGAGGAAGGAAGGCTAGTAAGGAGTAAGTTGGACAATTCCACTGTTCCTAGGCAAGGTCATGATTTTTCTACATATAATATCTGCTGGGTAGAAGTGGCTGTTCTCACTACATCTGGCCCTGCTCCAACCTTTGCTGCACAGTTTTCTTATTTAGAATTGGGAGTTTAATTTTGCAGCTTCTTTCATTTCTTTTTTTTGATGCAAATATGCATAAGCCATTTCTGTGTGCGTAAGAATTTTAGCATAACAAAAGCACTAGGGTGAATCTCTGGTTACTGGAACAGAGCAGAAATTTCATCCATTTCATATCAGGATTTAACGTGTGGATTACTTAAAAATGCATTTATTAAGTCTGACCTACTTATTAATCTTCAGTATTTCAGTTTGGTTTCCTTACAACATGGGGAGCTTCAAGGTCTGCTTGCCTGTTCTTACTCAGATTTCTTTATTGGTATAGGGAAACAATGTTCATTTACAGTAGGCAACATGCCTCAATAGACTGTGCATGGGGCTGGGAACTGGCAATTCCTCAATTCAGGTTTTGCTGTGATGCTGTCTTAGCAGGATTGCTCAGCTTTTCCAAATCTTTCTTTTTGCAAGCATTGGGGTTTACTTGTTTGTATTTGCAACTCTGCTAAGAGAGACTGGCTTTGGGCGATGTTAGTAATGCTCAACCCCTTTTCTAACTGAAAACGTGCAGAGTCTGACTTACTATTAGCTCAAAATAGTAGCAGCCTTCATAAGTCTTGCAGAAAATGATTATAATATGAATGAGACAAGCACTAGAATTATTGAGATAGGAAATTAATATTGGCAGTCCCTTACTTTCTTATTAAAAGTGAAACAGTAGTAATAACCAAAATTTATAATGTGTGACTAGAAAAAGGAAAACAGTAACCAAGATTAAAGAAAAGACAGTGATAAGTATTTAATGTGATGAAATACCAAAATAAAAGAAAGGAGGAAAAGAGAGGAAAGGTTTCCAGTTACTACTGAATGTGATACGAAAGCAAAGTTAGACAAAATTTTGTGCAGGTCTGAGATGTGTCTTAGACTTTTAAATAATAGGAAGATAATACCTCTTAAATAAAATTTAGGCCAGTATATTTTTAAGCACTGTGAATTATATTGCTTTTGTGTAAAGACTGAAAGTCTGTTACTGAGATTCTTGAACCCCACAGCGCCAGTAGCCGATGCCATGTTATTTCTCTTCTAGAAAATCACAACGGAATAGTAGTCTTTACTAATAATAAACAGATGGAGAAAACATTTCTGGAGATTAGTTTGAGGTTTTGAAAAAATATAGCCAAGATGCCTCTGTGTTATGAGATCTGAGATTTACTGGTGTGGATGCTTAAGAGAAGCAAATTTCAAATTCGCATATACAAACATTTGTTGAAACTGTATCTTAGAGAATCCCAGATTACCATATATACATGCTTAGTATGATCATATAGCACAATTTGACAAGCTTTTATACTACATTAACCCTTGAGACACATTGGCTTTCTACTCTCTGATGGAGAAAAAATCTTGCGGATATATTTGAGATGTGACTCCATGACTAGCCTTGAAACCAGCACTGGTTTCAGAGAAGGAAAAAGAGAACCTTGCCTTGTTCCCAAGCTTCACTACATATGCTTGTTGCAAGCCCACCTTTCTGTGTCTTACATATACCCCCTGGTTCTTCCACATTTCTGATTTCTGGCAAAAACAAGTGCTCAGATGCTTCCTAATAGGATGTGCCTGCTGCTGGAGCAAATGGGATTTGAAGGTAACCTGAATTCAGCTAATTCAAATTGCCTTTAAGACCCATATAGACAAGTGGAATTAGATCCGAGGAACATGATGAACCTCAACTCTCTTCCCAGGATTTGTTACTTCAGGAAAGGCCTGTTCTAGGCCAGTGGCACACTTTTACGCAATGTCATTAGTGTTGTGTAAATGACTGTCTTTTTTTCAAAAACAAATTAAAAAAAAAAAACAAAAACAAAACGAACTTAAAAAATATTGATCAAATACCCTTAAAGAGCCCTGTATGGTGAATCCATAGAAATATAGTAACAATACAGATGAATATTTTCAAACAGTTACCTGTGGATATTCTCTTAAAAAAAAATTGAGTACCAGATATGTTGTGTATAATGTCTGAAGATATTTTTGACCCAACATTGCTTTTTTATTGCCTGTGAATTTTGGAAGGATCATACCCCAAAATTTTTATTAACAGTTCTTGTTTTGCAAGATGGTATATATAAAAGTATTGAGAAGTCTTTCTTAATTTTTGTTCTGGTTTGGTTTTCTCCTGTTTTCAACAATTATTAGCTAGCTGGCCTGCAGTGCCTTGGATTTTAGATGGTAATAGTTGAGAATAGCTTGTTGTTAGCCTTTCACTGCATGACTGTCAATATCATTCACCACGTGAGAGCACTGTCAGCCTTATTTCTCAGTTCTGTTGTTGGTGAGTGTTCAGTGACTCGTGGATCAGAAACAGTGATGTCAACTGTTAACCACATCTACTCTTCTGGCTGCTGCTCCTGGTTTCTCACTGAACAAAGACTGTGTTTGAATCTATGGTTGACTGGAGCAAGCCAAGAAATGAAGTTAAAGTTTTGTGCTGCCTTGAAAGTAAAATTGTGCTTCCTCTAGTTGTAGTGCTAGCTCTAGCTCTCATAGGTACATTTGCTTCCATAGCAGAAGCTCTACAGTGAAAAATACAAGGTTTAACTATCGTGGTGAGACATAAAGCCTAATATAAGACATATGCTGAGCAGGAAGGAGGCTGCACTGCAGCGCGTGTATTTAAATAGACTCAGAGTTCATTCCTGTGAAACTACTGTTAGTTGGAGCTGCACAATAACAACATATGTAACCATCAAAGCACTTCTCAGCTTGCTCATTCTGACACAGGGTATGTGGCAAAGATGCAATCTGGTCCATAGGCAATGTATTTGCTAGGATGCAGACATAGCAGTTTGGTTATGACTGCATGCTTCATTGTTCACAGAAGAAACGTGTCAAGTGTGATTGTATTCTTCATGCCTACTGCAATGCTTTCAGTACTTGAAATACGTTTACTTCTTTTTTACAGTCTTTTTTATTTTTATTTTAGTATATAGCATGAAAAAGTACATACATGAATAATAGCCATAATATGTTTTGCTCTTTGTGTTATTACATTACAGCTATCAGTGCTTTTACAGACAGACAGCTATTAATTATCAGGGGGAGGGGAAATAGAAAAGTCTAGGCATTTACAGGCCATGATAGCATTTGGGTGGTAATTAGCAACAGAAATGCTTCATTCTGATTCCATGACTAAAAACCTGTTTCACAAAGATCCTGATGAGTAAAGGGCTAATGTGGAATAACCAATCCTCTCCCCTGGCATGTGCCATGTTTGGTTCTCTGCTCAGGGCCATGCTGAAAATTACAGTCTCACCCTCAGTAAATTTCAAAATAGATTGCTCTAATAGGAATATAACCTTGCTTTGTAAGAAGCCATTCACAAATTCAGGAGAATGTCCTGAAGGTTTGGAAAGCCTCCTTTCTAAAGATTTTCCTTTTTTGCTATGGTACGCTAAGGAATATCAGAGTGGGAGGTTCAGCCTGTAGAATAGAAGAAGTTTGCAAGCTCTGAGTAGATTAAAACCTGATTGGTAGTAAATGAGTACAGAAAGAAAGAGGAAAAAAAGAAAACCAAAACATATAAACTATTTGTAAACATTTAAGGTCAGTAGCAATAATAACCCAGCAGGAGCTGTGTCGAGTTTCAGCTTCCACTTGCTCAGAATCTGTGTCTAATCAGTGACTAACATTGCTAAGCACTGGAAACCTCATTTACAACAACACAGCTGCAAAGGAGCTGGCACAAAAAAGGCAAGCTTAGAAGACATTGGAGTTTATGCTTAAAACTTTGGCTTCCACTCGGGTTGTTGGGTCGCTTTGCATCAATCTAATATTCAGGTCTCAGCTTGCTAATGGTGACAGCAATGAAAAAGCCTCTTTTGTTTTTGATGATGATTTCTTGCAAAGAAGCCATTTTGCATCTATGGCAGTAAGGAAAGAGATACCAGGTAAGCAGAAAGCTAATTTGCAGCCAGACAAGTTACTGTAAGTATAGGGTTCCTGGAATGGTGTTGCAGTCTTTACTCCTTGCTTGTTATTATGTGGAGCTCTACAGCCAAGAATACTGAAATTGCTCTTCTTTTCTACTAGGGCCCACACCTTAATACCCTAGTTCTTCATCTGAAGCAAACTCACACACTTGTATAGGGACTTGCACAAAGGAAGCACAGATTATTGAACAGTGATGGGTGTCTTTGATCACTACTTAGTTCCAAGTTTTAAACACACAGACAGGAGCCAGGTAAAGCACTGTAATGGCTTTGTCTGGGATAGAATTAGTTTTCTTCATAGAAACTCATATGGTTCTATGTTTTGGACTTGTGATCAGAACAGTGTTGATAACACAGGGGTTTTTGGCAGTTGCTGAGCAGCGCTTACATGGCATCAAGGTCTTTTCTGTTTCTGACACCATCCCACCACCAAGTAGGCTGGGGGTACACATGAGGTTGGGAGGGGACAAAGCTGGGACAGATGACCCCAGCCGACCATGGGGATATCCCAAACCATAGGACATTGTGCTCAGAAATAATAGCTGGGGGGAGGTGGAGGACAGGGGAACATTCAGAGTCATAGCATTTGTCCTCCCAATGACTGTTATTCATGATGGAGCCCTGCTTGATGGCTTAACACCTGCCTGCTGACAGGACGTAGTAAATTAATTCCTTATTTTGCTTTGCTTGTGCATGCAGCTTTTGCTTTACCTATTAATCTGTTTTTATCTCAACCCATGAGTTTTTGCCTTTCCCATTCTCTCCCCGATCCCATTGTGGGGGAAGTGAACAAGCAGTTGTGTGGGATTTAGCTGCCTATGGTGGTTAACTCACAAAAAGCACTTTTATAATCTTCCTCAAACTTTCTTGAACTCCTGTTTACACCTGAGGCCATATAAGAATGCTAGTTTGACTCTACTAAGCCTCTGTGGTGGGTTTTATTTCAAGGGCTCTTTTGCTGGCATCCTGGTGAAGTTCTCATGGTGAGGTTCTCCAGGGTGTTGCAGGTGAGAAGAGCTCAGATGATTTGTGCTGTAGATCCAAATGACAGTTGTTTGTTAATTCTGCCTCTGAAACACAGTGCCTCAAACTTACACTTTGTATTCCTCCTTTTGACTTGTGTTTCTCATTACTTCTGGCTAACCTCATCACTGGGACGATGATGTCCAAGGCAAGGGTGTGAGGATGGTTGTTGGGTTGGTGGTAGTGAGAATCATGCAAACAGTACCAAAACAAGCTAGATTTGGATACATGAGAAGTCAAAGTTAATGAACAAGTATTGGTACAAAATATATATACAGATTTGACATCTAGTGATTGAAACTCCCCTCTAGTGAGGGAGTTTTCAGTGGATGTGTCCATAGTCTCAAATGCCTTTCCCGCAATTGGCCTGCCACAACCAGAGTTCACTGAGCCTCGGGGAATAGATGAAGGGAGATTCTTTCCTGAGTTTGTTTGAGAATGACATACGTATGAGGGATCTATCACTGAAAAGAAGCTGAGAACCACAGTTATAATATGGGCCAGCTAGCTCCTTGGACTCACATTTCCAAAGGTAAACAGTGTCTTGAAATTATACACTTAAGGAAAAAAACAAGACATCCGATATTTTATTAAAGAGGTAAAAGACTGGATAAGATATGTGTCTTTTATCAAGATGTACCTGAGATGCTAAAAATTTAACCATATAGAGGTGTTAGATAACTATATTTTGTGATACTAGCACACATTTCTCAAAATGCATCACATTCATCATTCCTTCACAAGGGACCATCCTCAGTGGCTGTGAGGAAGCACAATGCAATCACTACTGTAATTCTAAATTATGACCTTAAAGAAAAGGGAGCAGTGAGGAAAATTCTAGATGTTCTTCTCAAATTGCCATAACTCTTAAACCCAGCTCCGACGTGTGCTCACACATCTTCAAGGAACTGCCCTTTCACTGACTGGCCCAGAGTCTCAATTATTCTAATCCCCATTCACTCCTTCAAAACCAACCGTGAATGAAATGCCTTTGTAAAAGTACTTTCCCTATGGGTTGACTTCGGTTGATAATTTATTAGTCTGAAAAAGAGTTGAGACAGACAGAAATCAATATATACATTCCATCAGGCATCCAGATACTCTGTGCCACTAATGAAATTTGGTTTAAAAAAAAACCCAGCATACTTATTAAATGTACAGTATGCCCCGATCCGGCTTAGAGGGAACATATATCAGACATCCTAACCTAGAGACTCTCATTTTGAATCAGACTTATTGCACTTGGCCATATGTCATTTGATAGTGGCTGGTCCAGGATTTGTCAGGTGGGCAAAAATCTTCACATCAAATAGATATGGGATAATTTGATCTTTTTCTCACAAAAAAAATAATTACAAAATAAATCAGAAAGCTTTATATTCCTGCTAGGATTTTTTAATGACATTAATGTTTTCAACTCAGGCTTGTACTAAATGGGCCGTTCTTTCTGTCAGTATAAATCTCTAATACCTCCTTAAATGTTGTTAAATCCTTGGCCTTTGCGCTATCCTGTGGCAATGAGTCAAATTCAAGTTCAGATCCACAAGCTCAGGTCTAGTAGGAGCTGAAAAAGGCAGAAAAGGGAAAAAAGAAAACATCACATAATGCAATTCTTTCTTTAGCTCATATCTATTTCTTTATTAAATAAATCAGTAAAAAGTTACTGGAACAAAATTGCCATGAACATTTGTTCTGTTGGATATTGGGTCTTCCAGGTAACAATCATTTAGGAAAAGATTGAAATATTTTTATGATTTCCATAGCTTGTGCTAGTCCACTGAACTTCTTAAAGGGCAAAAAGCTGATCAATGTCCTAATGTAATCATTAAAAATATTTAAGGGTCTGTGAGACTTTCTGTACTTGTGAGGCAAGTCTTCAGGCCTTGTTATAGTCAGGGGAGCTTTTTGGATTTGTACAAAGCATAGACACAGTGTTTGCACATAATACGTCTTTCAGAATAAGTCTGCTTTTTAAAATTACATAAAGGAAAATAAATAAAATTAAAATTGAACAGGTGAAAACCAGAAGCAATTGCAGTATCCTTTGTTTTATTTTTGAAATTTTGTGATGACTTTAAAATGAACTATAGATTTGCTCAGAATAACTCCAAAACATCTGCTCATATGCTTTACTAATTATTTAAAGCTATTTCACATTTTTTAAATTACTTCTACCCATAAATATGCAAAGTAGTTTTGGACACAGTGTTAGAGGCTGAAGACAAGTAGATTGACATACAGCTAAACACTAAAATAAGACTTTGCTTCCAGGGAAAATATGTAAGTTTTTATGCTTACTCAAATCTTTTATGTTGTTATACTAGCAAAAAAGTAAATTACCAGCCATTTTCTTATCTTAGACACACAACTGTGGCATAAAATGCTTAAAATATAAACAGGAAAATGAGGCATATACTACATATTACAAAAACGTCCTATCCAGTAGCAAAATGATGGAACTAGCCAGAAGGCTGGAACAAAGATCAAAAAAAAACAGAATGTAAAATAACATGTGAAAAGTTTTCTCTCTCATCCTCTTATGTATGGGATCATCACATTGTAATCTAAATTTCTGACTTGTGGCCCCAAGGTCCCTGTGGAACGGGAGTTCAACAGAGGCCACCAAGATGGTTGAGAGGCTGGAGCAGACTCTGTGAGGAGAGGCTGAGGGAGCTGGGTTTGTGCAGCCTGGAGCAGAGAGGCTTCAAGGGCACTTCAGAGCATCCCCCCCCAGTGCCTACTGGGATGTTATCAAGGAGGCAGGTATTTAGTAAAGTGTATTGCAGAAGAACAAGAGACAGTCATTATAAATTGAAATAAGGGGAGGTTCTGAGTGTAAGTATGGAAAAATGGTCTCTATAAGGATAAGTACACAAGGGACCAGGCAACCGAGCAAGCTCTGGAATCTATGTTCTCCAGAGGTCTCCAGAACAAGAGTAAAAAAACCTCTAGGCAGCATGGTCTGAATTTGATGCTGTCCTCGCTTTGAGGAGACACTTGAGCTAGATGATCTCCCAATTTCCCTTCCAACATGAATTGTTCTCTGAGTCTCTGCTTCTAGGATCTGCTGCTTCTTTCAGGATTGCTGAAAAATATGCTGCTTCATTTTGCATAATACTTCCTTAATGCATTAAGTCCCTGGAGTAAGGAACATAATTCAGGTTTCCCCTAGTCCCTTGGGGTTGCTCTGTACTCTTCAGGGAGTGGGGCAGTTGTCCTAAAAGGCATATTATGGTAATTATGCAATTACAGCCTGTGACTTAATGCAGACTTTCACATTGATTTGCATAAGAAATCATGGTTCTTCTTGACTTCCTAACTTCAGTCAGCATGATTTTAATATTTTTATTTAATGTCATCTTTCTGTGTTCAGTTTCTATGTTGTTGAAACAGAAAAGCCTAGGACCAGATATTAGGGAATTCCCTGAGTGAAATGCAATTTGTGAGAGGCCATCAGCTTCCAAGCACAGACCTTGGTCACTTCAGCTAATTAAAAGGGTTGTGTTGCTGGCAGCCACTAGGAGGTGATGACACAGGTTTTGCCATTGGGTTTTACAGTGCTTTACTGAGAGCAGAGAAACAATGACACTTGGAACAAGTAATAAATCTCACACTTGCCAAATGCTAAATCCATATGTCATAAACATGGTAGCATTAGTTTAATGAGAATATGATTTTCACAGCCTAACAGGATTTTGAACACTATATTTTCCTAACTTCATTTTTTTAAATACTGGGCTGTTTTTTTTGCTGAAAACTTTCAGTAATACTGCTTTTGAGGGCCTATGGGAAATCTTACATTGGATCCAAGTGCAAAAAGTAGGAACCAAATTCTAGGATTTACAATGGAAATTTTTAGACAGTATAGTCAATACTGTCTCAAGTTTTAACTTAAATAGTTAAACATGATATGCCAGAAGATGGCATTCCATAACGTACAAAACTGTCCTAGAATTTTGCACCAGTTAAATACATGCATGAACACTGTAGGAAATTCTCCGCTGTGGGTTTTACATCTGCTCTTGACAATTTCAATTGTTAATGTTAATTACAATTTTTCTTTTTACTGACAATCTAGCTCTATACTGCATTAGGACTCTGTTATGACAGGTGTTTTATGGTCCCAAAATAAGGCATTAGGTGAAAGAAAGTGAGAATAAGGGGGAGCAGGAGGGGATAACAATAGAACACGAACATTTCTTTTAGAGACTCATTCACCAGAGAGACATACAGTCTCAGTGGATGAATTTTAGTCCTAATTAGGGCATTGTCAGTGGAACAGTTATTGTCCTAATCAGGAACTGTGGCAGACAGGTGGGTTGTTAGACAGGTTGTAAAGGATACACAGTGCATAATAAAGTCACCAGAGACCAAACGGTGTACTGATGTTGATCTTAGTGCTCTTTCCAATGCTGCCCTTTGCACTGAAATTTGGGGTTTATCCCTCTGATAAATATTGTCCTAACTGTATAACTATGACCTTTGAACACTTATGTTAACATACAGCACACTTGCGCTTGATGCCAGGATAACATAAAGAGTCTTACAAGAAGCATGTTATTATTTTTGTCACCTGCAGAATATTAATGCAAATATTTATGTTGCGCCAATAACCGTTAAGTGTTGAGTGGTTTATGTGCTGACCACTTGGACCCAGTTTTACAAGCTGTTATGTGCCTGTATTTCATTATAGGAAGAATGTAGGTACCTCACAGTAACAGAAAAAAACATTAAAATTCTTCCAATATCCATAGCAGTTGTATTTTTCATCACATGGTTTCCATAAGCAGAAATGTCTAAGCCTGAGTGAGCCATGATCCTGGGGGGGCAAGAGACAGTATTTGTCTTTTATTTAAGACTGCCTGAGATTTTCCAAGATCTCCTTACAGCTAAGCTCTCCAATAGCCTAATCTGCTCAGAGCATGCTTAACATACATTAATAATGATAATTTCAGCAATTGCAGTGGTGAGAAAACTCAAGTAGTAATATGTGCCAGGGAGACTGGATTCATGCCCCTTTTCATCCTGTGTACAATTATACTGCAGCTACCACTGTCCTGCACAGTGCTTACATACTGAGTCACAGGCGACATGGGCAATAGACAATTCTTCCTTCCTTCTTGTGAAATTGTGGGATTATTGCTACAAATTGCATAAAATTTATTTGGCATCAGACAGAGAGAGTAAACAAGAGAAAATGCAGTTTTGTGGGCTTCTGGGACAAAGTTGAGGAGTCCTGGATTCACAGGGATTCTTCTATTCAAACTTTACAGAAACTTCCAGACATAGAAATATAGGAAATTATTTAGTTTAAAAACTTTCTATAGGAAATACTATTTATGTGTGTCTGTTGTTTTCTTTGGTTTTCTATTTTGGTGCACTTTGTTTCTTTTTGCTCTATTTACTATTTTCTTCCCCTGCCCTGTGTCAGAAACTTATTTTTAATAGCTTCAGGGGCTCTGAATTTAATAGTAGATAATACCATCTCAATTTGGCATTGAGAATACTACTAATTCATTTCTAGCATCGCTACTGTTCTTCTTTGCTACTCATGCTTTGCTTTCTTCCCTCTGCCATATTCATATTGTGCTGAATTAAGAAAGGAGCATAGGTAGGGTGGACCCAGCAGAACAGGTTTGTCTTTATCCTGATAGTGCTGCAATGAACATTCCCCATCCTGCCTGCTGTGCGTAGAAGAGATGGGGACAATTTAGGGGGGACCATTTAGTTCAGGAAGATTGTGGGCTTGAAATCAAGTGGTTCACAGAGATTAGACTCCTATATCCCCCCTTGTGACTTGCTATTCATCAGGTTAAGATTTTACAGGTGCTTGCACATTTATTCTGGAGTAGCAAAACATTTGACAAATAAATATTTCAGATAGAATCACTGATCGCGACTGGGAATATGGTAACACAGGAGCTTTCAGAGGTCATCCTCTGAACAAGAATGAATGAACTGTGGAGGACTTCTTCAATATATCAAAATCCAAAAATGTTGAGCCAGCTCTCTTTGTTTTATTTCTGAAATTATTTCATGTTGTCCTTAGTTTGGTATGTGCTTCCCCCCTCCTTCCCCAATTTCTCACTGCTACATTAATAAAACTGCTGCTTGGCCTTCTGTCTTCATGCTGAGACCTATGGGAAATCAGTAAATTGCCTAATATGACACCAAACGATTCAACTAATGTAGGAGAAACCTTAGGTGACATAGATCCAGTATACTTAGTTCTGATACTTGATCTGGCTCACAGCCATAAAAGATGATGTGTAGAGAGTATGGTCTTGCAGATAGCTGTGTCCAAACTGGTGGAATCATTTTAGGAACAATTCTTCAGAGATAAATGGCACCAAGGGCTGAATGAGAAACCATATGTCCCTAGAATTATGGAAGGCAGACAAGGAACTGGGAGCCACTTTTTTAGTGAATTCTGTGAGACTTGTGCTAATAGCAGCTTGGAGCTGAGAACTATGAAGTGGAAGTAGGTCGATTGTCTTACTGAGACTGATATGATCAAGGTTGTTAGTGGGGATGTGTCTAGAACTCAGGGTCCAGGTTCATCATCCATTCAAGGAAAAAGCTGCAGGTAAGTTTTCACACTGAGATGGATTCAGAAAAAAGCTACAGGGACTATATGGCATCCAGAAAACTTGTCTTTACTGTGAGAAATTGAGGAAATCCAGTCTATTCAATTTATCCTCATGGGGTTTGAAAAGTAATTTATTAACAGTCTACAAGTGTTTTCTGTACTGCCTGAAATCTTCTCCCTTCTTGCCATGTAAGTGAGTAGCCTAGAAAATCAAAAGTGTTTGTGTCTAAGAAGAGAAAACATTTCTAATATAGGACATATTTTTGAAACAGGAAAGTAATAGGGCCAAATTTGATGTCAGGTTATCTGACGCTAGAAGAAATTAAAACTGAAATAACTTCAAGCTTGTCAACACTGGGAAAGTAATTTTTTTCAACCAAGACTGACTCTCAGTCATGATTTCTTAAGGCTGTGTTCTAAGTTAACCAAAAGTAATTCAGGATCACTAGGTCAAATCTTAGATGGTTAAAGAATGACATTTTAATGTCAGTATTGCAAATACAGAAGTGATAAAAAAAACTTAATTTCTTCATTTTGATTTACTAGTTATGAATACAAAGTCATAGAAGCAGTTAGTGGTCAACAGACTTTTACCTGCCACTGCCTGCCCATCACCCACATAGTGGGTGATACCTCCCCATTAATGCAGGTATTATTAGTAAGTAGTATATAGAAGCAGAGGAGTAAAAATTAAGTCCTGTATTATCTTCAGAGACAATGGTCAGACGGACCTTAACACGGAAGCTGACCACCTCACCTGCTGTGATTGCCAGACAGTCGTTACTTACGTACAGGTCATTTCTACATGGTGAAAAATCTAGCATGTGGTTGTGAAGGTCCTTCTAGTGGCTCAGTGGCTATGAGATAGGAGGTTTTGCTTTGATGCAGATAATAAACAGCTGTTTACACAGCATGTTTGCACATGCTCTAATAGGATCACTTTGCTTATTTTATTTTTTTTTCCTACTAGTTGCACTGTGTTAACATCTGTCAAACAACAAAAAGCAATACCTGAAATGTATGAATACTAATGAGGATGCTATTTTCATCAAGGGAAAGACATGAAAGTAAATCTTGTAAAAATCTTTTTAATTTAATATATTTTCTCATTTGAGGATGATTACCTATTCCTCACATGATTTCTTCACCTATATGTACTTGTGAGAGATTTTATCCCTTAACTTGAAAGCAGAGTTAGTATGACTAAACCCTAAAAGTTTTCATGATCTCTTAAATCTTGAGGTTACATGTTATACTCATGCTGTCCCATCTGACATAACACAATCCACGTAATTTAAGTAATTCATGGATTTATTTATGTCTTCTGACTGATTTAAAGCATATCTGTTGAGAAAGTTACAGCCAGTCTGGTGTGAAAGGTCTCAAGTGAGAAGTATCCATAACAAGTTGTTCCAGTGCTTAAGCACCCTTGAAGTTTAAAAACGTGAATCTTAACATCTTAACTGCAGTTTGAATTCAGCTCTGCTTTCAGTCATTAAATCTTTTCTAAGGCCTTGATCTGAGGGTAACAAGTTAGAGCACGTGGTGTGTGGCAATACAGTTGGAGGTGCATCATAGCACCTCTATGCAGCTTTTTGGCATTGTATTGGAAGTTTTAGAATTCTGAGTACTCTTACCTACAAATCTGCCTGGAGTCCTAGTGCAGCTACAAATACGCTGTGGATAGCGGGTCACTAAAATGCTTTCTAGATGTCTTATCCAAATGCTTCACCATCTACACCATTTCAGCAGTATTATTTCTCATGGACACTGTGGCTATCAGCATCTACCCAATATTTATTTGTTGCGTGTCAAGTAGAAATGTTCACTGAGTGCATTAGCTCTTGCCCGTTTGGAGCTTTACATGAGCAGTTTAACAATATTCCCGCTTCAATGACTTTGATATAAAAGCCTGATTCTATAATTCTTTGCTGCTATTATAGGATGATAACAGATAAAAAAAAAAACAAAAAAAACCAAAAAAACAATGCATGTATGTTTTCTTGAAAATAGGTATATGTAGTCATTTAATACTGTACACAGTGAAACGGTAAAATTATCTTACTGTTATGTAACAATTATGGCTTTGTAGAGCTGAAAGACCTAAAGTAAGTAAAACAACAGCTCTTTCCTGTTTTCTTATAAAAGGTCCCATTTTTATTCCCATAGCCTCTTTACATTTTTCTTTTTAGACAACACAATCTGTTTGTAGTATGACATTTTTTCCTTAAACTCTACTGAACTACAATTCATGAATAATTACTAAAGATCAGTTGACATTTTTCAACTTTTTAAAAATGAAAAATAAATTTTTAAGCATTGATTTTTGTTTGTGTTTTTTTTTTAATTGAAAACAGTATACAAATATCTCTATATATGAAAATCTAGAAATGGAATAAAAATAAATTTTTTTCTCAGTCTTTCTTCTTACCTTACAAACTATAATTTGATTTTCTGATAAAGATACCTGGAAATTTTAAAGAAATGCCAAAAATGATAAAACAATTTTCCCCAGCATGTCACTTAATTATACACTTATTAACCCTGAAATAAACATTTCTGGTCACTTTGGCCTTATTAATTGCAGGACATCTAGACTGGTGACCATTACCTCTTTCTAGACCCAAAATATCTCATGCCATGTAAGAACACACCAAGGAAAAATTTTCTAGTTAATTTGAGTGGATATTTCCAGCTGCCAGACATTTTGACATCTCAGCAATCTCCAAAAGTTAAACAGACTGTTTGAATAGACTTACCAGAAATATATGACGTTTAGATTCTTTTTTTAATATCCATGTTCCAATATGAGGATTCCAATATATTGCTTCAGGATATTTTATATATCACTATACAACAATTCATAAGTATGGTGAAAAATTTATTGGGCAGGACTGGAGGCTTGTCTACAAGCCTTTCATTTTTGGATTAGGGTAGGGTGTGAATTTTAAGTGTGATAGCTATTTCTGTCCAGGTGCTGACAAGTGAGGGTATGGGGAGGTTGGATCTTTGGCCACAGTATTTCCTTCTAAAGCATCCTACTATAACAACAGTATCATGGGTTATAAAGATCTTGCACAAAATAGCTACAACTTGAATCAGTACCAAGACTGCTTTTTGTCTGCTTTATTAAAAAAGTTTTAGCTGATTGCTAAAAGGAAGTGATATAAACACCAAGATGTTGCAAGATGGATATATGTTTCTACAGCACATTTAGCTGATGACTTTGCCCTGTAACAAAGATAGGGTACAGTTAGAATTATCTATTACCTGGAGACATTGTAACTTTTTTATTATTCTGGGATAAACCACAAATCAGTCTCTTACAAAGCATGGAAATGATGCCTAAAGAAATGGAAGAACCTATTTTTTTCTTTTTTTTTTTTCTTTTTTTTTTTTAATATATTTTATAGCGGTATCTTATAGCAAAAGGGGCTGCAAAGAGATGTATTTTGCAGAACATCTTTAAATTTAGTATTTTATGTATTGGTAATATGTTGTGATGATGCAATTTTACCCTATTTCTCAAGGTTGGACTGAAGCTTGTGGAGTTAAAAACCTTCTATTTCTAGGCTCAATATAAAGGTCAGACAATATGATAATGACCTACAGCAGACTCGGATCAAAAGCACTACTTGAACAGTTTGTTTGCTGTTGGGTTTTTCATTTTTCCTTATTACCTGGTTTCTGGAAACATAGTTCAACATTTTACAGATTTTGACCTTTCCTCTCTTCACTGTTTTGGATGTCTCTGATAACTTTAAAGAATGCAATCTGGGCTAATCAGAGGAAAATGAATGGCTTTCAGGAAGAATTTCAGTGGGCACCACGTTGTGTTCAGCTTCAGCAGAGTTCGGCAGGAGCTGGGAGCCTCTCAACGGTGCCCTGAAGGTGTGAGTAACCAGCTCTGGAATTAACAGACAACTCCAGTGCTAATTCCAGATTGCAGCCCCCTCCCCTCCCCGCTGAGTTCACCTGGCACAGCTGGTGCTGTGATGCAAGGAAGGAGAACATCTCCTGCGAGGAGAAAGAGCAGCTGCCAAGATGAACCAAGATCTCCTGCGTTCTGCTAGGTACGATGACTCCAACACCCAAGAGCAAAATCTTTACTTTCTGGGTGGACTTCCCGCGAGCCCTGAGTAATGCAGGATGTGGTACTGTAAACCCAGCATGGTGGAGAGCCAAGACACTGCTGATTGGAGGCATATCTAGCAGTTGTGGAGGATGGCACCCATGGAAATAACAACTTCATAGTGCAGTGGAAATAACAGTAAGAGTGACCTAGTGTGTTTTCCCTTAGTTTGTCTAGCTCCCTGCTTCAGGCGTTTGCCTCAGGGATAATGCAATTTGTTTTGATACTGCAGTAGTCACCAAAATAAAGACCCTATTAAGAATCACTGCAAACTTCCGAAAATCATAGCTAAAACTCCCAGACTGTCTTGTAGGGAAGGTTGCTTCCACATGTCTTGGTATTAGTCTTAGCTGCTTTTGAAAATTCTGAAAAAATATATTCCAGTCTTAAGGGCACTAATCTCTGACTCTCAGTTTAGTCAGGCTGTGTACTTGAAGCAGGCATTGCACTAGTATGTAGAATTTTTGAGGTGTCTTCATTAAAGGTATATTTGGCTGTTACATACACAAAATGTGCTCTTCAGATAATATTATGACTGGATAAATTGCAAAATACTGGCTGTAGCTACACAGTCTGTCCTGAGAAAAAAGTAATCCAGAAAGAAAATTGTGTTTCCTAGTTTCCTAGAAACTAAGGAACAATAAACTGACATAATTGTCTCACTGATTTCAATGAAGAGGAAAGTTGATAGCAATAAGCGGAGCCCACCTGCTTCTCCTGTGACACCGTCTCCAGTGAAGGAAGACTGCATCAATTTACTCTCTTTTACTGGGGTAAGACTAGGCAGTGACTTGGCAGAGCACCTACTGCTTTCCTTTTGTTACTTTGGTGCACAAAATGAATGCATGAGTCAGAATTGATTTTCTTATTAGTAACATAACTTTGTAATAAGGAGACAAATAGCCTAGTTTTCATGAAAAGCAATGATGCATCTCTAAAATTATTTACAAAGAACTTACACTGGTTAAATGTCTTTTTTTGGTGCTATGTGTCAACTTTCATTGTGTTGCTCTTCTCTTTGTCTAAATTGACTCAAATTACTTTTATCCATATTGCATAATAAATTTCAAAATAATCACATTTTGCTACAGCATTTAGTGCCAAGTGCTTTTCTGCACAGTGCAGGCTCTGTTTTTGTAAAAACTATGTCCCTAGCCACCTGGCAGCTCATTCTTAATTCATGTGCATTTAGTTACAGCTGGCACAAAAAGCAGAGTTTTCCAAGGACACTCTGCAGACTTGCCCAGTGGAAATTATAACCTCTATAAAATTGTTTCATGATCAAATTCTGTTTTCTCAGGCCTGTTTTGTCAGATCATGGCCTTGGGTGGAAGTACTGGAGCCACTGAGCTGCCAGGATGACATGGCTAACTAGAATTACACTGAAGGTAACCAAACAACTCTTAAATAAGACAGACACTTCCATCTGTTGATTCCATTGCAGGGTCAACATTTAGACATTCAATGATTCTCATAGAGATCCACTGCCTTCCCCCCCCCCAATTATTTGTTTTTAAATTTCTAAACAAGGAGTAGTTGTGGTTAGTTGGTGGAACGTTTTTTCTACAATTGCAGATTTTAAAATAATATTTAAGTCATTTGAAATTACAATTTGTCTGACGAATAGATCCAGAGACTTCAGCTCTTGAGAGTCTGCTGGAAAGTTAGGAAAGCTGTTAAACCGCTACAGAATATCAACCTCTAAATACATATATAATATCGTTAAATATAATGACCACTGCCTTAAAAATATAAAATACCTTATGGCCACAGAATATGTCCTTGTCACATGTAATAATGTATTTCTTCAGGCCTGTAATTGCAATAATTCTGTCCAACTGCTAGAGGAAAGAAACTTCTGTCAAGGAAGGTGGTGTAGTCTGGGAGGGTGGTGGCAGCTGGAGGAACAGAACAGAGGCCTTCAGAGCTCCAGGTAAGTGTCCCAGTAATTCAATGACAGAGATTTTCCACAACCCTTCTGACCTTCACAGGAGCACTCAGGGAGTAAGATAATGTGCAGTGCAATCAACAACACAGTAATGTAGATTTCAATAATTAACTTAAGGTATCAACAAATATCTACTATGTTCTGCCAAAAGTATCTTACTATAATAGTCTGTCTTAAACCAGCTGATATTATAAAGTTTAGATTACTTGGATTATTTTGCATATTAAGGGGTACAATTTGAGATGGGAACTATTCAGGTATGTAGTCTGAAAATATGGATGTAGGATCCTTCAGTCAGAATGTTCTCAAGTTGTACAAATCGATCAGGATGATGGGTGTAAGATGTTCATTTATTCATGCCAGTAGCCTGAGATTCTTAAATGAACAGCTAAAGCACAATTTGAACAAATGCTAATGATTTGCAGTCAAGTGGGGAGTGTAAATTTGTGTTGCTCACTTGCAATACAGTATGAGTAAAAAAAGCACAAACAGTTATAGTTTGTGAAAGAGGCTACATTTACAAAGAGAAAGGTGCAAGAAAGTTTTAAGTACTTCATAAGACAGAGAATAGAATCAAACCAAATTAATGGGACTAGAAAGCAGTCACACTTCTGTGGATTTCTCTGCTCAGTGCTACAGTATTATAGTAATTATGACAGAAGTAGTAACGGTAACTGCCTACAATTGAAAATTAGAGCGAAAATCTACAATGCAATGTATTTGCAAAAATGGATGTATTGGAAATCATAAAATCAACCTGAAGTTTGAAGATAAGCAAAGAAAAGATTTCCTGCAAATGCCTTGTAAGACAAGGTTCTGACACTTTCTCCATGCAGGCAGTAACCTAAAAAACCATATTATGCCACAATGATTTGCTTTGTGCTTCAGTATAATGAACCTCAAATTATCAAACCTCCAAATTAGCAAACAATAACCACTGGAATTTTTTTAGTTCGAAATGGCAAATTGAATTAATATATAGATTACTAAAACATCTCTTAATTACTGCAAATGAACACTCAATGTGATTTTTTTTGCACTCTGTACTTTTTTATATATAATTTTTAAAAGTGTCTCCATATCAATTTCTCCACTCAGTTGCATAGATGTAAACCAGAAGTAATACAGCTAAAATTAACAAAATTGTGATTCTGTAAAGACAGAGAAATTAAGTTATGGAGCCCCTTTCTCTTCCATCCTATAATGGAGTAAAACCACTGCAAACCTACTGGCTTAAACTGGAAATCTATGTCATTTACATGAATATGAATGCAGAGTAGACAATTTGTTTTTATTTTCAATATCCATGATAACTGAGGCCATATGTCCTACTATATAAAACATATGCTCTCCATAAATCCTGTCCATACAGAATTGGCATAAATAAATTGCAGATTACAGTTCCAGTAGAAGATAATTGCCTTCCGCCTTCTATTTTTCTACTGAAGTAGTTTAAGGGAACAAAAGGTTTAATTCAGCATTTTGCCGGTTACAAGACCTGGTCAGATCAATTTCAAAATCTTGAAAGGAAGTAAAATGTAAAACTGAAAGGAAATAAAAGATGGTGTTGCCTATTCATCAAAACACTAGACTCTTTTATCTACAATACTAGCTATAACCTCTATTGTATAGGTGGCTACCACAGACCCAGGGCTGTGATTCACAGTCAGGTTCTTAAATTTAGTGATGCGCACCAGATGATTAAGCTCTGATTGCAGTTATTGAAGAACTAGTTGCATGGTCTGTGGATCCTAAAGAGTTATTCATCTGACCAGCCTATTTTACAGTGAGTAGAACAGCTTTTCTAGTCTGTAATAGATCTGCACTGAGAAAAATATAAGTGTTTAGTCTGAAGTTAATCCCACCCCAGATGATTTCATATCTAATATTCTGAGACAAGTGTCCATCAATAGCACAAGACACCTTCCGAGAATCAAAGTGAAATGTTTCAGAGACACGAGGCACCATTGCTTCCACTTGATCCTGCCAACAGTGGTGCCTTTGAAAAGGCCATTTGAATAAGTAGTTAGAGCTTGGAGGTCATATATTTTTTGTCGTCCTCTTCCGCAGGTCACTACATCTCTTACCAGTTCACCCTCACCTTCCTGACCAGTTGCCTTAAAGGGAATGGAGTGGAGAATCCATAGAAGGAACAAGAAGGGAGGAAGAGGTTTTCAAAGACCTTCCCTCAGAAAACACGTCTAGCTAACATTGGTCCATGCATTTTTACTGTCTCCTGTGAAAGAAAGAAACTGTCCCCATACCAGGAATATTGGGAAATTATTCTCTTGCATGAAATATTAAATATTGATGAAAGGGAACTGAAGCCACCCTGGATTACAAATCACTTTGAAAGAAACAGGCTTAATGATTAAGTATTTTCATACATATATACTTATATGTATGCATTCCTTTGTAAATAAAACTAATAATGTCTAATATTGATAATATAAAAAAAAATTCATTTGATTCCAAGAAATATATGGAATTACAGTGTTTTTATAGCTTACAAATTAAATTGGAATGCACAAGAAATCTAAAGACTCTAGTGTGAGAAAGATTCCAAAAACCTGAATGTTTTTGCCTAAACTGTCTATCCCTTCAAAGTGAAACAAACCTTCAGAGTGAAATGGTTAATTATCAGGCTATTTATTTTAAATATGATTTGCTATTCTTGGTTGGGCTTCCTCATCCATTATTTCATGTGCTGTTATTGAAATGTTTCCTTCAAAGAGCATGTACAATAATTGCTGTGTATGAAGTGACAGTTCTATCTCTTCTTTTTTTCTTTTTTCTTTTTTTTTTTCAGTTCTAAGAAAAAAGGCTTGATTCATGATTTTCTGATGTAGTTATTTGTTCATTATTTCAGGCTTCTCATGTTCCTTCCACTTTCCCTAACATTTTTTACGGAGGCTATGAATGCTATGGATGAATTTTCTGTGCTCTTCAAAATTATTTGTTAATTATCTGTTTCATAAAAAAGTTTCCCAAGGCTGCGATAGTGAAGTCGCACTACCAAGAGGGAAGCTTTTCTTTGACCTTTTCAGTGTTTACAAAATTCCTCACATGGCCACATGTAAGTGTTCAGGTTTATTCTTGTCCGAATGGCTGTTAACTAACTTAATCCGTTAGATCCATCCTTTTTGCTTCAAGGTAAAATTCAGCAAAGTAATACTCTGGCCTCCACTCAAACTGTGGAGTTCACCAGGGAAATGATTCAACAGCCAGCACAGTTGCTTACTGTAACACCAGTTCAAAGCATGAGAGAACAAATTGGAGAACTTAGATTGTGTCTTATCCTGCTATCAGCAGCATGCAGACCACAGGCACAGCACAACCTTGTTGGTCATGGCTGTCTGAGAAAGCCTAATCTCAGTCTATGATTTCAGAGATCTACTTGTTTGAGGCTTCACTCTTCCCTGTTGGTTGTGATGGATGCCGCACTGCACTCAAGAATGATGAAATTTTTTTAGATATCTCAAGAGTCAATGGTTATGGTTTCTACCTAAAGCTGATTTAACGTGCCAGGGCTTTCTACGCAAGTGTTAAATATCACCTTGCTGATATTAAGATGCAATTTATCAGGAAAGTGATAAAGATAAGACTCTGTGAAATCTTTAAAACCAATGCATACTTTACATCGCTCTGGTAATATTTACTTATCACATTTACAGAATATCCTTCTCAAGGATCATCTCAGCAGGTGCTTTAAAGACAGTTATGAGTACCACTGCATAGACTCCATACAGTCCAACTTGTCTGTGTTTAGTCCTGATTGTGACAACCATTCAGTTCCAACTGATCCAGGAATATATTACGGCTTGTGTCTCCTGTTACAAAGATATACGAAGGACATTTCCCATGTCTCTCTATGTCATAATTCAGATACAAATGTCAGAAGAGGTAGAAATTTGTTCCAAATATTGTGCAGATACTTCCCTCTGTTTTCAACACTGCCACAATCCCAGTGTCTTTTTTTTTTGTTTACTTGAAGATTAGTTTTACTTTATAAATGATAATCCAAACAGTTGTTTAATACATAAAAGAAATGGATTTGCTGTACCAATATAATGTGATCTTAATTGTATTAGGCTACAAAGTCACAGATGAAACCATGGCTGCTTTGTTCAGACTTGAGATTAAAGTTTTCTTTCCTTTCTTATGGTAAACCCAATGACATGGATATTTTGCAAATGTATTTGCCCTCAGCAACTTCCTATTTTAAAGTCATAAATACAATGTACTGCTTAAGAAAAACAAAATACAAAACAAAACAAAACACAATTTGGCCCTGTGCCATATAGTAGATATAGTATACAGGGTCCTGTAGAGGTCATCTAAAGTGCATGACCCATTTTGAATTCCTTCAGTTTGCATGACTTTGTCAGTCTTAAACTGATGATTCTAACAATATTTCTCAGCATCCCCTGCTGAACATTTAAATCTGGCTTCCTACTGCTTTTCATATGATGCTAACTTTCAACTTGATGAAATGAGGTCATAATTAAACAAAAACCATCCTATACATAATTATAAAATAGCACTCAGCCTATCATTTGAGCTGCCTGCAGGCATTTTTAGATACTTGTTTTTAGTTGTGTTACGTGGCTTTTCTATAATATTAATAACTCTACTTTTCCTGTACATCTTTCTCTAATTCCTTGCAGATGATGTCACTTTACGAGATTAGTTTCATTCTCTTAGATGTCTTTCCAGGACTCAGTGACCTCACTCTGCAGGAGTAGACAGTCGGAATGTGCAAATGTGCAGTAAACTTCCTGCCTCTTTGTACCAACTATTCTGAGATGCTTTCTGCAAGTCCTAATGTGCAAGGGAAGGAACTGCAATGGTGCCAGAAAGCTGCTCTAAAGTCCCTGATGATTCTCAGAATCTGTTTTGCTTGTGGGGTCATTAAATTATGTCTGAAATTAGTTCAGTTATTCATTTTGGTTTGCAAGTATAAAAATAGAAAATATTTTGAAATCTAGGGCTGTATTCAAACTGTAATTTGAATAAATTGAAGAATGGTTCTAACTGTGGGGTCTGGGGGCTGTTCCATTTTTACATAAGTGCTGAGATTGCAGACTTGTGTCAAGACCTCCCTGCTGAAAACTTCAAAGGCATTCCTTCCAGGCAGAGAGTTTATTCTAGAACCTCCCTGAGGTTCAAAGGGTCATTGCTAGAAAACTCATTATCTGTAGGGACTGATGACTTGAGTAAAAATCTAAAAAAATAGTATGAATATTGACTGTGCTTACAAAGTGACAGGATGTGGGAATTAGTCAACAAATAGATGAAGGTGAGTAGATGTTTGGGGAGGAGTGGGTGTGTGAATGTGGTTGGAGTGTAAAGAGAGAGATTTTTCATGTACAACAAAAATATTTTTCCAAGGTCTCTAAATTTGCTCTCAAAATCAAACCATGGCTGGTGTCAAAACTGTATTCAAAAGAACTATCCAGGAATGAGAGAAGATTCCACTTTGTTGGAAAAATATCCACAAGTGGTGTAAAGTCAGCCAACTATGTTTCTGTATAACTTGTTTTTTTCCTGTACTTTGTACAAGGGACAGATGGGATATCAGGAGTTAAGATGCCGGATGGGACAAGATTGGAAGAATGGAGCTAAGGCAAAAAGCTTTCTAGACTTTAGCTGGCAAAACTGTGCAGAGCGATGGTGTTTTTGTCACTTCAAGGTCCTGCAGGACTAGGTTACCTTCCCCTGTTCTTGGCTGTACCATTCTTGCAACATAAAACAGAAAGAGCGTAACTTGCTTGTGAGAAAAGCAAAACTTTCTCAAAGGGTGATGCCAGCCAAGAGCAAGGCACAGCACGGCTGATACTGACCTGGTTATTTGACCTTCCTTCTTGTGCGTATTCTGTCTTGAATACATTTCAGCAAATGCACGCATGTAGAAAAAATATCCTCAAATATCCTTCAGGCAATCTGTTTTCTCACAGACAAGGATGAGGAAGCAAACATTTGACAGGCATCAATCACAGTGCCTGTCACACGGTAGAAGTGAAGTCTGTGAGAACCTCTGGAGGTGAGGACCCACATGTAGCAAATGCCTGGGCCATATCTGTTATCTTCAATCTATTTACCAGTCCTAAATCTAAGTACAGGTTACATTTAGCAATCAGTGCATTTAAGCAGTCAGTATGAATCCAATGAGACACAGCCCCATAGAAGGATAATTTATGTCTCTTTTAGTAAATTCAGCGTTTCCAGATACTGTTGTCAGTACTACAAAGTTTCTGGAATGACTGCTGGCATGCTTTTGGTCTGAATCAACAGGCAATCTCCCCAGAAATTTCTCTGCAAAATTTGAGAGTTACCATAGGGCAGGAACCATTCCCAAAAATCAGACTAGATATTCTGGAGTGTTTAACAGTTGAGCAGAGACTGTTTTGTCCTATTTAGCCTTGGGAAGAGAGAACGGGTGCTGCCACTGTGTCAGTTAGCCAGCAGAAAGAGGTGCATTCTCTGAGTACACTGTGCCACTGGCTCAGTACTGAATCAGGAGGAAAAGTATCAGCCACTCCATTTCTTGCCATATTTTATGTGGAAATGTATATTTCCTGCACAGTTTGCTTGCCTTACCAGCGCAAAATGGTTGAAGTGGTATTTTTTCATATTTTTATTTTGTTTGAACATGTTACTGCATTCAACAATCAACTGAAGATGAAAAGAGCTTATTGACAAAATATGTGTGTGTGTATATAGTTCACAGGAAGTAAAAGCAAAGATGTAACTAAACCTGTCATTTCTAGACTTTTGCTGTCAATGAAAAATAAAGGCTAAAATGCTGTGTTTAAAAACAATGAATAGTAGGATTGCTTTTCTGACTGTTATATTAGTAAGTAGCGTACTAGTAATTAAATGGCAATGTGTCTGGCTTGCAGATTTATGTTAGCCTCTCATCCTGTTAGTATCACATCTTTTTAAACAAGAAATTAGGCTCAAAGTGTGAGTTCTGATTGAAATGAATTTAAATATAACTTTTATCATCCATGTGAGGCAAAAAGTGCTTCTCACCATACATATTTTGAGTTGGGAAGGAATATTTTTTCTTCCACTCAAGTTTTCTTACATTCCCCCTACATGAACATAATTACACCAGAGGGGATCTTTAATCCTCTATATTTTGGTCCCTCAACTGCAGCCGTAAGTTTGATGTAATTTTAATAATATTTGTGCTATGTAATAGCTTGTAATAGGCTCCAGAATGATTTTGCACTCTAATATGTGCTTCCCCAAAGGATTCAACTGCAAAGCATGACTACCAGCTACATGAAATGTAACTGCCATAGAGCCTGAAGATTTCAAAGTTAATGCAGCACTACTATAATACTGGAGTATCTCACTTTATGACATCAAAAGCTTTCACTTTATGTAGAGTACTTTAATCCCAGATTATTTTTTTTTATCTAAATGAGTATGGGTCCTGGTTGTCATTGGTGCCTGATTGGATGTTTTACAACTTTATTCCAACCTTTATGATTTTTTATTTTACACTTCTTTTCCACCTACTAAAGAGTGAAAAGAAGTATAACTTAAAATCAACAAATTTAAATAACTGAAGTATAGTCTGACTGAAATACTTTGGATTTTTAAAACTCAAATATTTCCCCATGTGACTTGGGAGGTTTCCTGGGAAATATAAGTGCAAGTGTCCTGGATATAAGATATATGACCCACCTGCACCCAGTACAAATGTCCTTTTCTTTTAAATAATGAGGTTTTAATATTCATGAGGTTTTGATATTTAAAATATCCAGGTACACTTGAAAGGTATTTTGCATTGTTCTGAAAGTAAAAAAAAAATATTTGAATCCAGATTTTTTTACTTGTTAACTCTTTCTTTTTTTCTTCTTCCTTCTTAGTTGTTCATAAATTGACTCAGAGAAAGGAAACTTTATTTTTTTCCTAATTCAGCTAGGAATTTATGAATGAACAGAGTATCCAGATATTAATGATTTATAACAATAGTGTCTGAAAACTAGAAGTGTGGTGCAGTCTATGAGGATAAGATATTTTAAAACAACTGTGTAAATACCAGCAGATCAACCATGGTATTTCTAAAACTTTTGACTCTTAAAAATCCTGGATGAGTTTGAAAGCCATAGGCACAGCTGATAACAACATAGCTGAAAAGTTTATTGTAAAGGATATAATTATGAAGACAGATTTATGGGGCTTCCTCCCAGCTGAAGTCTTAAAGAACTGAAAGACATGACTCCATGCAGATACATGACTGAAAATTGCAAGTATGTGACATTTCTATCTTTGATCAGTAATTAAAGGGTTTTGCTTCTTTTCATTCAGCACTAGTTTCCTTCTCAATGGCCTGCAGTCATTCAGGTTGATCAATGATTTAATCATGTTATCCTTCCTTCAGTTTAGTCTCACATCCTTTTGTGGGATCTTTTACAGTTTAATAGAGCTTATTTTCAGGTTAGAAAGATCTGAAGAGTTCAAGATTAAGATCTAACCAGACCCCACATAGCCATCCAGTATTGATTTGCAGTCTCAAATGTAAAATCTCTAACTTTCATTTCAGACCTTTCTATCTGTTTTCATGGAGGCCTTCCCATTATAAGTCTATTTGAGGATCTTGTTTAGGGAGATCATTTTCCCCTTGCTTTATTTCTCACTTTCCATGACAAACTTCAGTGCAGTAGCAGCAGGATCAAATCTCTAATAACATTCAGAAATTGCAAATTAAGTCTTCAACTTTACGATTTGTTCTGAATGCTCAAAATATGCCTCTGTATCTACTCCATTAAAGTAAAGTACTTTGAAAATCTCGTCTGAATGGAACAAGATGCAGGACTTTCAATTTGCCCTTATTTTAGCCACCCTGGCTATAAACAGTCTTCCTGAACAACACAGAGTAGGAGGAATGAGAAGTTACATACACTGATGCAATTGTTTTAAATAGAATGCAATAATTCTGAAATCATTTATGTGAGGCTAAACAATTCTCAGTTAGAGGCATTACTGGGTAAATGGCTGTAAGACTGCTGCTTACCTTAGCTTCAGGCCTTGCTTTCCCCTTTGCTTTGACAACCATTTTGATATTTTTCTGTACCTTTTCATTCTTTCCTGTATCTTATTAGTGAGACAGAGCTAAAAAAATTGCACATAATATCCAAGATGTAGTTGTGTCATAGATTTCAGCAGTGTTAATACTGATGTTTTCTGTTTCCTTTTCTATTGGCTTTCTGATAATTCCTAATATTCATTTTTTAATTGCTAATGAATATTAAGTTGATGATTTTATAGCACTATTTTTAATATAATTATAATCTCATTCTTGAATGGGAATAGTAAGTGTAGAGCCCATCATTTTGTATGTTTGCCAAAGCTTGCTCAATTCCTTATGTGTTACTTTGCATTTATCACCACCCAGTCTTGGCTGTCAAATTATTGCCCGGTCACTCAATAACATGAGAACTCTCTGGAATCTTCACACATATTCTTTGTTTTATCATCCTGAATAATTTAATATATCAACAAACTCTGACACATTACAATTTTTTCCTTTTCTAGTACAAGATAATAAAAACCAGATCCAGGTATAGATGTCACTGAGATCTAATTAGAATCTCTATTACAGAAAACAGCCATTGATTCCTACCTATTGTTTTACCCTTCAACCTGGAATTAATTCAATTTGATTTTCAAAAATATTCTTAACAAAACTAATCTTTCAAGATATAAAAGAACCTTTTTGAAAATTTAACTGCATTTTCAACTGGAATATCAGAGGTTACTGTTGCTCATTGTTTTAACGCACCTGCACAAAGTCATTTGCCACTACAGAATCCAAGTTATTTCTCCCCTGTCATATCATAATGATCTTTACGGCTACTAATTGTATTCTTTATTAAAATTTCAACCAACTTACTTGATATGGAAGTTTTATTTCATTGGTTTCTTGTTTCCTAAACATTACTTTACAATTTGACATCATATTTATTACCTTCCAGTCCCCTGTTTTTCCTTTTGCAGTTCCTCTGGAGAGTTTCCTCTAGAGAATGATTCCAGGGTGGGAATCTTCCCAAGCTACTGTACACAAAGGAATTAATTTAGATTTTCTAGTATGAGCCTGTATTTTCATTTAATTTAGTTTCAATTTACCAGATAACTTGATGTGCAATATATTTCAATGATGTACAGATCACAGATTGCTTATTTCTTAAATTGAAGCTCCAGCAGATTAAATAAATTGCCTAGGTGTATGCAAACATTTAGCACTGTCAGTAAAAGTTATAAATACTTATGACAGGAAGTTTCCTTCGAACTTAAAATCTGAAATGAGAAGTCCAGAACACACCGATTAAGGAAAACAGATACCAACAAGTCGAGCTTACACGTGAACTGTAGTTTTGAAAAAAACTAGTTAAGCCTTTCAGGATTGTTCTTAAAGGATGGCAATTTCCTCTTTAAGGAGCCCAAGCAATTACACTGGCTTTTGAGACTTCTCTTATCAAAATATTTCCCACAAGTATTTTACAGAACTGTAGGTTTCTCAGGCTGTGGCGCCTGCATCTGAGCTTTGCTCTGACTGCCTTAGGCCGAAAGCTCATGAATCATTACGCTACCTGTCTTCTGAGGAAAGGCAAGGGGGACTAACTGAGTAGTCATGGGATGATTCATCCTCTCCTTAGTCCCTTTCTATAAATAAGCCCAATGGTTTTGTTTACTCTACTGTCTTCTCAAGTTTTCCCTGTAATCCTGTAGATTTGCTCTTGGTAGAGGAGGAAATTGAAAAGGACAAGAGGTTGGCTTGTTGCGTTGGTTTTTTAAAGAAAAAAAAAAGAAGGGAGAGGTGTGCATGTGCACGGAAGACTGAATAGGAGAGGAGAAAAGCATCAGATAATGAATAACAGGAAATTTGAATAGTGAATAGTGGCAGAGGTAGCTGGTGCCTACAGGTGGTTTCTGTGCAAAGCTTCAGAGCTCCAGACAGCACAGGAGCGCCATGGGGAGAAAAAAAATGGGAGAAAAAAAAGGAGAGATCACTTAAAAAAAAAAACAATAAAAATCTCTTTCTGGTTTTAATGAACATTTTTCAACATGTGCAGACAAAAAAAGACTAATCCTTTAAGGCATCTACTGTTGTGTCTTTTCCATTTTGTTTTGTTTCTTAAACTTCTGAAATTGGTTTGATTTTCTGTTCCTCAATTCAGACACAGAGAGTGAGTAACTGCTAAAGACATTGTGAAAGCTTTAATTGGCCATTAGAAGACAAATATGCACAGTTTGAAACAACAATTAGTTGTCACTGCCTTTTTGTCAGTTTCTGTTGTACGCAGTTTGATTCCCTATCCTTGTCTTCTTTAACATACAGAAAGATCCCTCTTTCTTTCTTGAAAGATCTCTTTTTTCTTAATAAATCTTCCATGTTTCATAGAAATTATTATTTGAAGCCACAGTTTGTTTCTTCCTGTGCAGTGTATGGACAAAGATTTCATCATTAATAGGTGTGTACGTCTGCATAGCATTAGTCATAGAATCATAGAATTGTTGAGGTTGGAAGGGACCTTTCAGATCATCACGTCCAACCATCAACCTGGCACTGACAAAGACATCACTAAACCATGCCCCTGAGCACCATGTCTATCCATCTTTTAAATCACTCAATTTGGAGTAAGAAGGCAAAATTCACTGTCTTTTACAGTTGTCGGTTTTGAAGGTGTCACCCTGAAGTGCCACCGGAGTCTTTAGGGCTGGTGTCACATATGCTTTACCCTGTGTGGTGGTGTTAGATCAGAATACCATAGGTTTTCATACAAATGATTTAGTTGAGAAAGCTGAAAGTAGATCAACAGAAAAAATTCTGTATACCAATTAAAACGTTTTAGGTGGATTCGAGTATGTTTTAAAAAGATTTTTATCTTTTAACATGCAAATAATATCATAGACTTGGGGTGAATATAAGACTATATATATAAAACTATATAATACTAGGCAGTCTCAGACTCTTTTTCTTTCTTTTTAGGTTTTGCTTTGATGATGGCAAAGAACACTTGAAAAAAATTGATGAATGCAAATTTGTGCATCTTTGTTTCCATCTAACTAATTAAGAATAACCATTTCACTTTGGAGCCAACTGTCAACACTAAGAAACAAATAGTACTCCAGATTTGTCATGTTGTCCAGTAACCATAATTTTTGCATATTTTAAAATATATATAAAAATGTATTTTTTCAATTGTTATTTTCAATCATTAGGTTTTGAAAGTCCTGTGAAGAAACCTACTAACTAATGTTTTTGTAACAACAGTGTCCCATGTTCTTTTTTTGTTTTCAAGGAAAATACAACCCATGCTGCTCTTTATACACTGTTGCTTCTTTTTTTTTTTTGCTTCTAAAAATTTTTCTTCCATAACCATAGATTTGTTTCACAGGAATTATTTTTAGAAAAGAAAAATGCCTTGAAGATTTTGTGTGTACCGTAGACCACACTGGAATTTTGTCACACCTATTAGCTGAACTTGGGACCTCACAAATTCAGAGAAACCCACTAATAAAGAAAATATTTTCTGCTTTAAAAAGAAATATGTACCATATACTGTTACAGTCATCTCTTCTGTTTTTAGTGCCTCTTGAATATTTCTGGTAAATGATGTCATTAATACCATCTGAGAATATTAATGATGAAAGCTCTTTGAAACAGTGACACTCTTGTCCTGTTCTCATCAGCCTCCTGGCAAATGCTGTTGACACAAAAGTCTAAGTTATTTCTTATGCTCATTTTTCTGGAATAGTCAGTTTTCCATAAAGCAAAGTCAGATTTTAACCTTCTATTTTTAACACTAAGAACTAAGGTAAGATTGAAGTCAATAACCATAATCTCATATTTTACACTGTACTTTAGGAACTGTAACTGAAATGTTTAAAAGGAGTTGGTTTTGGTTTAACATATATGGAGTGTAGAGAACAATGAGTACTTGGAATTTTCAATTTAAACTCTGCTAAGCGTGTTGTGTGATAAATATCAATGCAGAAAAAAAAGCTTTGTTTTTGCCTGTTATTTCCATTGATGCTGATAGGATGTACCTAAGAAAAAATATACACAAACCTTCTGGAATTTTTAAGGTTCAGAAGGATGTAATTTCAGGCTGTGCATCAAGGTGAATTCCCAATAGGAGAAAGATCTATTGCCTTGTAAAGATATTTAATAGGTGAGCTGCCCACCTTTGCTCCTTTGCAAAGTTGTCGATTTTTAAATCCCTCACTTTGGTGCTAATCAGGTAGTTCTAGCTCCACTGAGCTTAGTAGAAATACTCTCCACCTCGAGGCTGCCAGTGAGCTGACTAGCTGAGAGGTAGAAACATGTTTTGTTTGCATTAGTTGTATCTCCTACAGGATAAAGGTCATTTGTCAAAGCTACAGGGAGCACATAAGAAGAATCTTTAGTCCCATTCTCAGTGCTGGGGAAGGACTACAGTGCTGGGAAAACTGAGGATACATCCGAAGAAGGCTGACCTTGAAGTGAAAGAGTGTGCCAAGGGTGGAGGAGAGAGAGTAATGGGAGCATGTTGAAGGTTGAGTGGTGTCTGTCAGATTCATCCTGCCTGATATCGAGCATTTATATGAGATGTTAAAGAAAATAGCCCCTTCACAGTCAAGGTATCAAAGTACTTATTCAGCACTTATATGATGGACAGGATTAGTGGTTCCTTCTACCATATTTCCTAATGGGCCTCCTTCTCTATCGCAGAAGAAAAAGACACCTTTATGTAAATAACCATTCTGTGGGAGAGAAGTGAAACAGGGCCAAATTACAGGTTGATGACTTCTTTTTTTTTTTTTTTTTCTTTCTCTTTCCAGCATTCCACTTCCAGTTAGCTGCCCTTAGGCCTGTCTGCCTCCTTAAACCTCTTTTCTGACTGTCTGAGATGACCGTAAATCAGACGGGGCCTTGCCAGCATATTGTGGAACACAACTCAGGCAATGAGGTAATTGCCGTTAGCCAGAAAGGCTGACTGAGAAGAGGGCTAGTCATGGCTTCCAGCTCCCCGACCTTCCCAGAGGTAGTGTGAGGCAATTGGCCTTGCAGGGCATGGAGCCATCTTTTCTGTCAGCATGGCTGTCTTCAGGACTAAGGAGCGGGATGCAGAGACGAGTCAGCAGTGGGCCCTGGCAGCCACGAGGTCAAACTGCATCCCAGGGTGCATCAAACACAGCATAACCAGATGGTCAAAAAGGTGATTATGCCACTGTGTTCAGCGTTGGCACGGCCTCACCTTGCCTACTGCTGTTCAGTTCTGGGCCTCACATTTACGAAGGATGCGAACGTCCTTGAATGTGTCCAGAGGACGGCAACAAAACTGGTGAAAAATCTGGAAGGAATGTTCTATAACGAATGGCTAAGGACTCTGGGTTTGTCTAGTTTGGAGAGAAGGAAGCTGAGAGGCAACCTCATTGCTCTCTACAGCTTCCTGAAGGGTGGAAGTGGAGAAGCAGGTGCTGACCTCTTCTCCCTGGTATCCAGTGGTAGGATGTGTGGGAATGGTTCAAAGCTGTGGCTGGAGAGGTTGAGACTGGACATTAGGAAGCATTTCTTTACTGAGAGGATGGTCAAACACTGGAACAAGCTTCCTAGGGAGGTGGCTGATGCCCTAAGCCTGTCATTGTTTGAGAGGTATTTGCATTTGGACAATGCCCTTAACAACATGCTTTAATTTTTGGTCAGCGCTGACTTGATCAGGCAGTTGGACTAGATGATCATGGTCAGTCCCTTCCAACTGAATTAGTCCTGTGCTATTCTATTCTATTCATGTGGAATAGCTAAATCCCAGGCAAAAGCCACATGTAGTCTACTGAGGAGTACCTAAAGAATCCTGAAAACCCAGAAAGACTGTAGCTCACCCAGAAAGACCGTGGGCTGTTTGTTATCAATGCCAAGTCTACAGAGCCAATTAGATATACCTTTTAGTCTATGTTCAGTTTGATGGGAGGCTGTTTATCAGCCAGCAGAGACTGAATGCCAGAAAGACTTGTTGTGAACAGCAGGAGTGAGAAATAGCAGTGTGATTCTACAGCCTGTCTTTCTTCTGGGTAATACCTACCTACTTTGGCCACAAATACCTTCTTGCCCTTGTGATAAAAACTCATCCACCCTCAAAAAAATGATAAAAATTCTCCCCAAGCTCTTTGTCTCTTTATTTGCTGTTTCTAACAGAAGCCAAAAGACATTACATGATGATGGCTAGAGGAGGTGTGCTTTTCTGTAGATTTTTAAAGAGAATTCACAGGTCTGCCTAAAGATGTGGAAAACTGGCTGTAACTTTTAGCATCTGGGAAGCATCCAGATTTATGTTTCCTTTACTGTTATCCTGTACACGTTAGGACAGTTCTGAGCCCTTGCATATCTATTAGTCCAGTTTGCTTTTATGACACTGTAGAATCAACAACACCAGAAACATCACTACAATGCTAGATTTCTAAAGGTTGAATATTTAAGTCAGAAGGGACCCTCTGGAGGCTATCTAATCCAGCATCCTGCTCAAAGCAGGGCTAGCTTCACAATTAGGCTAGGTTTCTCACATTGCTGTCCAATTAAGTATCGAAAATCTCCAAGAATGGAGATTCCAAAACATCTCTTGGCACACAGTGTTTAACCACTCTCATATAAGTAATTTTTCCTTATATCTAATTGTTATTTTCACTGTTGCAACTTGTAACTCTTGCCCCTTGTTTTTACTTCTGAGGACTTTAAAGTACTCTATAGACAACATTTGAACATCTTGTGATGGAAAAGGCTCTGCTATTTGGTTAAATGACAGTTAAATGACTTATTCAAGACCAATCATCAAGTAAAAGACAGAATCCAAGGTCAAGTTATGTAATTATCCAGTAGACAGCTGGACATTTCATATTCTGTTGTAAAAGAAGGGAATAAAAACAATAAAGAAACTGTAACACGAGTGACTTTTGTTTTTCTTGAGACATCTGTGATTACTTATGGTAAGAGTTGCTCAAAGTGTAGTTGTCAAACCAAAAAAATGTTTGAAATGTCAGCTTTTCTTTTGTTTACTCTGGAATAATTTCCAAACCATTTCCATAAGCTGAGAATATATTTGGTATTTGTAAGTATTTGCTAAGTCTTTCAGACTTAACAAATTGGCCAGACTGCAATTTGTTTCTGAACTGTTCACCTCACCTTTTTACTTCTGGCACTGTCTGATTGTTTTTTCTGTCTGATGGCTGTCAAACTTTGCAGACAGTAAGATAAGACTGGCAAACAGACTGCAGTGGATAGGAAGGCAGTGACATCCATTGCAAATTCCTGAAAGTGCCAGGATTCATAAGCGTATTCATGAATGTTTGGCTGTTATCTGAACACCTACTAACTGTATACAGAATTATTCTGTGAATCACTAAACAGAAATCAGTCTGGTTTTCATGGTCAGAATCATTACTGTGACCAGAAGAGTACTGGCTTGAGGTGCTGGCTGATCCTGGACTTTCTCTGAAAGCAGCTCAGCCTGTTTCAACCAAGGTGAGAAAAGGGCTTGAAATTTTCTCTGGGAAGACAAGGCAAATGCTGATAAATAACTTGCTCAAAAATATCCAGGAAGCATCTACCAGATCTGGAAACTTAATTCTACTGATCCCAGCCTGGAGCCTTTGCAAGTAATTTCAGATGCAAGTTGTGTTGTTCCCAATTTTTAATAGCTTTCTGCACAACAATACGCCAGTTCTATTTACAAAAATAAACACAATCAACAGATTTCCTATGGATTGTATCTAGCTTTCTGAATTTGTCAGACAATATGTTAGACCCCATCGTACAAGCCAGCAGTTTGCAGTCATTTACCTTCAGGAGTAAATCAGCATTGCTCTATTTATTTTTTTTTTTTTTCCCAGGGAATGGGAAGGAAGCATTATAGCTGCACTGGCTGGGATAGGAGGACAGAGATCAGCGGTAAAACATTAATGCTTCCAGGCAGGGCACTTAAAGGCAAACAAAGGCTCTTTTCAGTCTTTTAGGTTGGAGTCCAGTGTCATGCCTCATAAGTCCCTCAGGGTGGGGCAGACATACTGCTGCAGAACTGCACTCTGTGGCTGAACACAAAGTACCGGAGAGGTATTCACAGAAAACGAGTGAAGAACCGGCAGTAAAAAAAAAAAACAAACAACACAAAACCAAACAAACGGTCACATGAATTCATTTATATAAAATTGCTCTACTACTACATAGTAACATTTAAACTTACTGCAGTGTTCCAAGTTCAGCTGCATTTTGGAATTTTTCTTTTTTCTTTCAAGCTATTGCAGTAGCTTGAAAAAATTAAAAATTTCTGTTGATTTCCTTCTTTCTGATAAGTACTACAGTGTAATGGTTTTGTCCTGCCCAGCTGTGTGCATAACACACACAGTGTAAAAGCCAACTGCCATTTGTTTAAGACAGAACTTCCTATTCCTTTGGTTGGAAATATCACAGTCAGGGCACCTTCAGGTCCTGATTCTGTCACATCTGCTGCAAGATGGGGTCCAGAAATTTAACTTCTACTATGTCCACATGGCTTCAAATTCTGTGAAGAATTTCAGCTGTGGTCAACTTTATTAACATCTAATTCCAAGTTATTTTATTGTTCCACCAGCAGATATGAACACATACACTAAAGTGCAATTGTTTTAATTCCTTGATACAAAATCAAAACAGAAGTCTAAGTGAATTCAAGCTTTGTCCACATAAAAATCCTAAATTATGCGTTGTAGAATATAAAGAAGAATTTCATTTCATATTCATATAGAGATTGTTAACTAGTAATATAATATACTTTCAATGTGGAAATAATATTTTTCAGGCTTTTAATATTTCTTTGATATTGTACGAAGTCTGACATCACAAAGAAAAGATACTTGCTCTCTGGGTCACAAACATTTTCAGGCAGTAGCAGAACCCCGGTTCCTCAGTTGTGCAAAAGCTACAAAAACAAGCCCGAGCTAAAGGATGTTCTAAATCAACAATATCAGCTATAGGTCACTTAACAGCTTCTGTTGTCAAGATGAAAGAGGTCTGTGTCACACAGGCATGCATACACAAGCACAAGTGTCATGTCATCATAACCTCTCTATATGCTATGCCTGGAATGAAGAACAAATGTACCCATATTGCATCCTTTTTTCCCTGAGAAAAGCACAAAGGGACCAGAGATACTGTAAAGTGAGAAACTATTACCACTGCTAGGTAGATCTGACTTTCCACTCTGTGTTTCTTTAACATTAAATTAGTCCTATTGCTATGATAAATAATTCTTCTCTCTTGATGGCTTTTACACCTTTCAAATATTTGTAGATTTATTTCCCTGCTCAGTAGCCTGCAAGCCAACCTATGCATACTTAGGCATTGTAATCATTCCTGTATGAAGACATGAGAAATGAGAGGCATCAAGCTGCCCTAGGTAAGGCTGCTAAGAGAGTACTGATGTATGGTGACCCACGTAGGGAAGGTCATCTAATGCACAACACCTGCACATTTCTGCTTATCATCTGAAACTGAAATGCCTGTGATTTTCCTCCTCTTCTCCACCCTGTCTTCAGCTCTATGTTGCTCTGTTATTAAAGGCAAATAAATTACACTTCTTGGTATTTTGAGCTGTATTTGTTTTCTTTTTAATAAGGATTTCTAGCCCAAAATACCAAGAGTGTTTACTCAGGGTATGCTGTGTTGTGCCTCCTGCTCTCTCACTGATGAGGAGCTGCCTTCAGCAGAGATGAAGATTCGGAGGGAACACCATGCAAGAGCAATTTTCCTGTAGACTGCATTCACTATCTCCAGCTCCTGGCAAAAAAAAAAAAGAAAAAAAAAAAAAGGGAGAAATAGAATAAATTACTATCCAGGGAAAAACAAAGCATCTCAGCTGCTTGTCTCTTGCCACTTGGCTATCACAGCAGGCAGAAAGCTTAAAAAGAAGAAAAGCAAACAAAAGCAAACAGGAGACATTGCTGGCAATTGCTGGCAAGTGAGGGAGCTGGACAGCATAGGTAAAAGTCTGAGCCTCTGGCTGTTAGTCAAAGGTTAGGCGTGTTGGCACCTGCTGCAGATCAGCTAGTGGAAAAGAAAACCTATCATTCTAATTTACAGCTTGAGGAAATGTAGCAGGCACCATCAGGCTTTGCATCATGATGTCTGGAGCTCTGGTTTTGATCAGCTTCCATGTCACTTGTGAGCAAGCATCCTGTTATCGGTTTGTAATCCCTGTGCTGTTATTTGTAGCTCTTGCATGGGTCTGTTTTGTAGTCGAGTAACAAGCTCTGGGGTCATCAGCTTGTTTCTGTATATTTGTATATTTTCTATACACTATCTGACAGTCTTTCAAGTGCTGGAAAGCTATGCAAAATGATTAACCTGGAGACAATAGTAAACTCACTTGTAAGCAAAGGTAAAACTGAGGAAGGAGATAGAATCTCACATTAGAACAATTTCACAGGTTGTGACAGGTATAATATGCCCATTCCTCAGCTTTGGCAGCTATTACAGGCATTGGTGTTGTCTCATGGCATGCTACAGACAAATAAGGTCTTGGGATCTACAAGATGTATATCTAATCAGAAATATCTTCTTATCGGCTACTTACAATAAATTGCTAATCCAGACAAAATCTTTATTTGTTAATTCTCTATAGCATAATCACCATCCATGGATAACTGACTACCACATTTGGAATTTTAGTTTCAGCTGAGAGAGAAAGTTTCAAAAGATTTCTAATGCAAGCCTTCAGATATTATTTTGAAATCTGTGTTTCACGGCATCATAGGTTCCTTTATAGTTTAGTTACCTGAGCAACAGTGATTTATCTGTTTATTTTTTATCATCTCTTGCAAACACTTCAATTACCTGTCCAGGATATTTTTCCTCTTATTTGAGTTCTCTCATTTGATCAGCACCCAAGCAAGTAAAACAGTTAGTGACCTGTTCAGTAGCCACAGCTTACCCTCTTTTTTTTTTTTTTCCTCTCAGCTTGCTGTAAATCAGCTAGTATTGTTTTCAGTAGAGTTACAGTAGCTTAAAAGAGGTGCACTGTCTAGAATCAAGTTCACTGTTGCACCGATACCTTTGTAGGAGAAAACCCTCATTTTCTTCTCAGGGTCTATTGCATGTTCATTTAGATATGCTTCTCACATCTTAAATTACTGTTTCAATCAGCTGGAAGTGGTGATGAATATATATAGATTGCCTAACATTGAGCTGGGCTTGTTTTTGGGAAAAGTTCCAACCAAAAATACTTGTCCACCTTTACTCAGAATATTTTTTGTCATGCTGCCTTTATGTATACTTCTATGACAGGTATGACGTTATTAAATACATATTCTGCATGCAATAAAGCAGGAAAGAAGCTGATGGATAGCAGAGAAGCATCCACAGGAAAAAAAAAAAAAAAAAAAAAAAAACAATAAACAACTGAAAACTAGAGCAGAGAAAGGAGGTGAGCAAGTACGAAAAAACCTATGAAATCTGAGAGCCTGAACACACAAACAAACTTTTGTGTGTCAGCAGGTCTATGTTAACTGCCCGTGTGTGTGATCTAAGCACCAGCAAATGCAAATAGTGTTTCAGTAAAAGAAGGGTAAGCCAACTTGAATTAACTTGAAGTGTGAGATCATCCACGTGGATGGTCAGCAAAGATTAGCTGATGTACAGGATTTTTTTTCCTCCCTGTTTACTTATTAGAATTTTGCTTCATCCACAAAGGTAACTGAAACGACTAAGAGTTTGCCTTCTGCAGCCGTACAGGCAGTTTATCTGCAGCTGATCAGCCCCACTTATGCTGCAGTTTGTGACATGACATGTTTTAAGAACGATCAGTACCAGTTTACTTCAGGTTGTTCCTGCTTGTGATTTGGAGTTCAGCATCTGTGTGGGTGCCATCTGAGGAGATGGTTGAGCTCGTCTAATAGCTTCTTCCTGGTAAAAGGGTTGTTTTTCTTGCTTCTAGCAATGTACTCTGCCACTTCACTCTATTCTGGCATTGCCTGACCCTTTGACAAGCCAATTCAGGTCAGTGGGCTGGCAGAAAATGAATCAAGCAGAAAGGATGGAATATTTTTACTGTTGGCTTAATGAACAAAATTGAATCAGCAAAGAATCTGCTGAGTACAAGTAGAGCTAGTGCAGCCAGAGAAAAGAACAGGATCATGCAATCAGGAGAAGGGCAGAGGAGAGAAGGCAACTCCTTTAGGTGATAAATCAGCTCACCCTGTCTTGTTGAACTGCATGGTCAGTTATCAAGAAATATGAAAAAAAGAAGGGGAAAAAACCCTCTTTTTGCTTCTAGTTGTGCATACTAAAAGTGGAAAAGCACTTTGGAAACTGAGGCTGAGCAGCCCCAGAACTTGATCAGAAGCAATGCACAAGCTATGTTTGGTTTAACAGAATTGCAGCAAAACACCATTTCAAGTCCCCACCATCAGACCAACCTGCTTGGTAGTCAATGAGGTAATTTTCTTTTACTAACAAATATAAACCATATGGCTTAACAGGTGATTGCGTTACTAAAAATAATAGAAACTCTATACATGCATTTTAGGAAGTATTTATTGTTGCTCTGTTTAGCTACTACAACAGTCTGTTTCTTGGAGAGACAACAAGGCTGGGCAAATTACTTTCCTCTTCCTGGCTTAATCTTCATTCACTGCTTGAGTTTATTACAATTACCTGGGTAGCAAGGTCTGATTCATTCTGAGTTGGTTTTCACTAGCTGTTCCTGCTATGAAAGTAGCACAGTATCTCCTGCATTGGCCACACCAAATAGTTGTGCCTCCTGCTATTCCTTACCCCATTAGCCACACCAGCAAACTGCTGCAGCTCTGCTGGTTCTGCTATTTCAGTCCTTGGAAATGTACAGTCAGCTCTGAAATGAAGCACTCTTCCATCCCAAATGACGTTCATAAGTAGTTTCTTCTCCTGCCTCTCCAATTACAGAATTCCTGTAAAGAGATTGTTCTGTCTCATATCTTTCAAAAGACCTTTGTACAAATCCCTGACCTTTTTTTTTTCCCACCATCTTCTAGGTGTAGAAATCCCTGACCTTTTTTTTTTCCCACCGTCTTCTAGGTGCTAACTTTTGTACCTTACTGTTCACCTTAGATTAGGCACGTCACTCACATTTAGGCAGTTGGTTGACCATGATGTCTATGCACTATTGTAACTGCAAACTTTACAATATGACTCCCTCTTAACAGAAATACCTCCCACACAATAGCCCAGCATATCTAAATTAAGTTTACCTCAGGCCTGGTGACTGGTACCTTCTATTTATCTCCTCTTCACTCACCCACATGTCAACAGAGCATCCAGCCTTAGTTCAGCTTCCCTCCCCTCTGCTGCTCCTGGAGGGGTTTGCTTTCACATTTGGCTTTAGCTATCAGACTTACACTTTCCCCCTGAAAACACTTTGACAACACAAATCTTATACTACCTTGCAATTCTCCTTCTAGAAATGAGATCTTTTAATAGGTAGATTGCTTTTTCCAGTTTTGTTTGTTTTAATATCAGGCTTGCTAAATTCTCTGGTTTATACCATGACAATGAAGCAGTGCAGACATAAGAGACAAGAGAAGTAGTTACACGTTAGTAGCTGAGAGCACCTGCTTGTGGTAAACCAATTTTGAATAGGGTTAGTGGCCTTTAAATTCTGTTTTCTGAGCAGGATTAAAATCAGCCTGAAAAGGGTCTTTCAGTGCTCTGAGCAGCAGAAGTTGGAGTTTCAAATTACAGCAAATGCAAAATAAAAATCATCCTGCTTTTTGAATGTAATAGGCACTCCCTGAACTAGAAAAATTTGGGTTGAAATAATCTATAGCTTTGTAACAGCTTTGTAAATATACTCATTGTTCTTGGATGACAGAACTTTGCTTTTATTTTACATACATCTCCTCATTTCCACTTTTCATTAGGAGAAGTCTTTCTTTACACTTGCCTGAATACAAATTACTTCTGTTATGGTAAAAGGAAATGAGTGGTATTTTTGGCCCTATTATCTGATATTCACATGTGATTAAATGACGACAGAAAGTCACACAAATGAAAATTCATGTAGCTTTTGAAAGAAACTTTGATGACCTAGAAAACTCCTCCTTTGGAGATCAGAATTGAACTCATTCTATATCCAAGATTCAGAAGGATCAGCCTTGGAGAGGAAGATATATTTTGATGGTGCAAAACATTAACTAAAGCCAGAACAAGTACCACTACCTCCAGAAGAACTTCTTATTATAGTGTCCTTCAACGTTATCTTAGAAATTAGTTATCTCAGACTCCTGAAATAAAATGTTACCTGGATTAAGAAACAGCCATTTGCTATTTCCCTTCTTAGACTTCTACAGACAAGTGTTTGATTTCTGAGAAATTGTCAATGTTGTTTACCTCAGGACTTCACAGGTTCCATCAAAAATGTTCTGAGCTAGCTCCTAAGGTGCTGTAAATTGGCATAATTTCACGGGGGGAAAATATATATTTATATGACCAGTACTGATTGATTACCTTCTCTTTTAAAATATACATGATTATTGCCATATGTTTGACTAAGGGAAACAATTTGCTTATAATTGATTTCACATTTCACCCGAATATCCTTATCTAATGCAAAAAACCAATGTAACCCAATCCAGGACCAGATCCAACAGTGCTTGCTGGGCTAATCACTGAACTCCCATCAGCTTTAATGAAGTTGGAAATAGGCCCATGAAAACTAATAGCTGATTTCTTAAATCATTATCATTTTACTAAATAGATACTTTTCACCCATTCTGTGTTTATCTCATGTAATTTTGCATCATATTATTATAATTCTGCAGCACATTATGATTCTATTAGAAGAAAATGTATATATTTTTCATCACTGTTTTCACTTTTTCCCTTAACATAGTCTGGGGGTCGAGGCTGATGCAAATGTCTGCCAACTTTTTTTGCTTCAGCTCCAGTATTCATTATGGTTTTTTATGAATCCCCTTCTTTATTTCTCTATCTCTTAATGGTGCTGGAAGCATTCATCTCTTTTGGCTGTTCCACCTCTTTATATTACTACCACTGTGCATCTGAATTGGAAGGCTAACTCCGACTCCTGGCAAATGTTGACCCTAGGGCTAAGCGCTTGAATTTACAGCACTGAGTGTCAGAATGAGTGTGAGACCAACCTTCACACTTCAGAAACTTGCCAGTTGGCAGGTTATACTGCCTGTCTGTTTCCCATTCTGTTGTGCCCTCTGCAGTCTGCCACCCTACATCCCACAGTCTTTTTTATCAACAATTTGTCAACTTAATGGTTTGTACCTGAGAAATTGCCTTCTGACCCATCAACAAGTATTCAAAGCCAAAGAATAGTTGTCCCAATGAGATGAGTTTCCAGTATGTTTGGCCCATGAAACATAATTGAAAATATTTGTTCTAGGTTAGCAAACACTAACGAAAAAAAGGGAGTGGGGATGGGTTTGCTCCATGTAGTTTTCTGTTTTTTGCTATATAATTCCATGATTTTATACAAATCAGTAAAATAAATTGAATATAAGTGATTTAGTAACACAATAGAAGAATGTACTGGATTTCTTTAGGTTCTTCCAGCTTTATATCTTAATGATATCATAATGATATATGCTGAGAAAGCTAAATTTTACAGAGTAGTTAACCTCCATTTCTTGATGCCATCATCTGTACAGTATAATTCTGGAATCACAATCAGGAAAAGGTCTGGTAGAGGCCTCTAAGTGTTGCCATGAAGCAAGCAGCTGGATAGTTTTGTTAGGGTTTTTTGTAGAGAAAGTTCAAGACTACATATGTATTAAACTGCTGGAGCTTGGAGAGTGAATCAGCTCAGCTTGAATTAGAAAGTGAACCAGAAGACACCTTGTAGCTGCTCAGCTGATTCACTCTTAAGGTTCTTTTGACTGTATCTTCAACAGTGTTGATGGAACCTTTTGCAGTGGGGGTGGCTGAATGCTGCAACAGACTGTCAAGAGAGATTGCAGAGTCTCCATGCTTGGAGACATTCAAAACCTGACTGGATATGGTCCTGAGCATCCTGCTCTGGTTGATTCTGCTTTGAGCAGTGGGGATTGGATTAAACGATCTCCAGCGGTGCCTTCCAACCCGAGTAGTACTGTGATTCTGTCAATCTAATCTACTTTGTTGTTTTCCTGTCCCCCACCAAGAAATGCTGTGTTTAGACTTTTAGTACAACTGGGTTGATCTGCAAAAAGCAGATTCCACAGGGAATCCAGACCAGCATCTGGAAGCAATTCAGCTCAGCACTTCTGCCTGCCCGGCTGAGGAGAGCCCTCAGTGATTCACTAGGGTGTTCAGGGTTTTCTATAATTGTTTTTCATCCTTACTCACAGTGCCAGAGTTCATGGGCCACCACATTAAGACTTTTTTTTTTTTTTTTTTCCAGATTCCTTTTAATATTTTGCTTAGTTCTTTGGTTTTTCTTTTTCTCCAGAGGATGCTCTGTAAACAACCAGAACACTTCTGCCTTGGACCAGCTGTTACTTACTGCTTCTCTGCTAGATGTGTTTCCTGAAGGTTTTAACAGGTATCCAAAGTTTCCGTGCTTTTTCTGGCTTTTGTGGCAACAATAACTGAAGATCTGCAACTAAGTAAGGGTTTTATAGAAAGATGGTTTCTAAGGAGTCCTTCCAATTACACCAAGTGTAGGAAAGCTGCATTTGTGAATTCTAAAAAAAGCCAAGAAAGAGGTAAGATTCACAGTTGTCTTCAGTAAGGACTTTTTGTCACAGTTTCTAGTTTTAGGCAGAGCTTCTGAAGCCTTGGACAAACGCACACAACCATGAGAACACTGCAATACAAAGTAGCTTGCACCAGCTCTGCTTCTACCTCCCTGATCAGCTTTCCTTTCAGAAAAAGGCAGGGAAAAAAATCTCCCTGATTGCATTCAAAGCAGCTGATGAACCAGCTCCAGCCGGTTCCAGAAAACCCTAATAATCCTTTTGTAAGAAGAGTCTATGATCCTTTCTCGTTCTGAAATGCTCTTAACAAAAGAAATAAAAGAGAAAGGAAGGTAATCACTTGGCCTTGAGTAGGATACTTTACAGCCATTGCCCTTGTAACAGGGAAGTGTGCTGCATGTGATGGGTGTGCAGCTTTACTCGGGGAAGTTGGCTGAAAATACTTAAGCATTTTGCATGGGCAGATGGAATATGTGGCCATTTTTAAAACAGGAGCAAATGTATGAATTTAATTACAAAGCGATTTGACAGCCACTTGTTCACTCCTTGCATAATTTTCTAAAGAAAGTTGGAACAATTAATTGTTTCAGAGACGATGGTAAATAGTTTTTATAGATGCCTTTTTGTTGTCATTTCAGAAGTTTTATTACAAACTTCAAGAAAAGTCGTTTGGTTTTGTTCTGCTATTGTATGCTGACCATTTTGGCAGCCCCCAAATGCCCCAAATATGCAAACATATTTAAAAACAAACAGGAAAAAAAGCAAGCCTAAAACCAATTTATTGTATATTTTACTAGCTACAGTTGTTTTGTCCAGAGGGGGCTCATTGGTGACAAGATCAAACCTTATTGACCCTTATTAGGAATGCCTGATACTGCCCAACTCTACATTGACCACTAAGAAACCAGAGGTGCTGCTCAACCATTTCCTCTCAGTGAAATGGGTGGTTCTGGATTTTTTTTCTCATTGATTTTATAAAAAACCAAATTAAATCAAAATGTAATCTGCAGTACTCTTCTCACACTTTTGAAAGTGAAATCTTGTTTACACCTTGCAAATAACAGGACTATGCCTCTCTTATTTGTCACAGACTGTCTGAGAGCTTGTGAGGTATTTTCATACATATATTCATTCGTTTGTTTTAGTGTTTTTACCTTCTTACTTTTTCTAAGTTAGCCTTCACAAACCTGGTAGGAAAATATATTTAAAAACTATTTTAGCAATATCAGTTCAATTATACTGAAATTTCTTTCAATCTGTTTCTCTAACTGTGTATAATCAGAGGAAAGAAGGAATCTTCATAAACTTGTTCCTATTTTATCAATATTTCGTTATCCCCTTATCTCTGGAAGTGCTCAAGACCAGTCTGCTTGGGGCTTTGAGCAATCTGGTCTAGTGGGAGATGTCCCTGCCTATGACAGGAGGGTTGGAACTCGATGATCTTTAAGATCCCTTCCAACTCTAACTATTTTATGATTCTATGATCCTCCTTAGTGATGCAGAAGCAATTTCAGCCTCATTGTATACTTCATGTGTAGTCAGAGTAATCTTTCAAGTGAAATACCTACTAAGACTTCCCTTAACTATATATCAAAGAAAATAATCTATTTTCCCATAGTCATATTTGGGCCATATATTAAAATGTTCCTGAACTAACTTTTCCCCAAACCTATTTTATTGGCAGATTATCTCAGGCTTGATCTAGACAACAGCAACAGTTTTCCAAAACATTCAAGGAAATCTGAAATGATGCAAACTTCAATTGCTTTGTTTCATAAGGAAAGAAAAGGAAAGAAAATGCAGACTAGGTTTATCTAAAGCTATAAAAAAGGTAATGAACCTTTACGTACAAACCTGGAACTAATTCCATGTTAAATAAGGCACAGCTTGTAATGTTGCAAATTCTTCAGCACAAAAGTAATTCTGCTCTTCAGGGACACATTTCCTTCTCTGTTTTTGGCACTTTTAGTAGAGAGTTGAAAATGTCAGGACCCTGAGAGCACCAATTGGCCTTTGCTGGCCTTCGCAGCCCCAACTGGGATATGTGCAGATACACAAATGGCAGTAAGTCCCCTGAGAGGACGGACATACTGCAGGCATGTCAGGATGCCACGCTGAGGACACAGGTAGTTTTGGGGCCACAGCTCACTTGCTTCCACTGGCTCACAGTGCAGACAGAACAAACATGTGAACATGACAGTGCAAAGTACTCGTTATACAAGTTTACACGTGGAACTAGTCTGATGTTTAGTATTTTTATTAAAAAAATTTAGGAAAGAAGCTATCTTCTAAGTGTCCCACAGGCAAAGGTTGACTTTTCAATGACAACTGCTTTCTTTATTTTACAAAAATTATTTTATTATCAAAAATGTTGTTTTTAAATCAGCTAAAACCCAACCTTATACTTTCCAGTTTTGTGGTTCAATACCTAGTGAAACCTTATGATTTCAGTGGACAAAAGACACTCTTTTTTTTTTTTTTTTTTTTTTTTTAAGAAAGGCATTGGGTTTTTATAGCCAGAAATGTGGAGATGCCAGAAGTTATGTATCCGACAACTGGATATAGAATTCCACAATGTGGGTGGTCATATGCATGACTATTAAAGGCTTTTATTTTGGAAAACATAAAGTCTTGACCTTCACAAGCACTTAGTTTGACGTATTGTATAATGCAGAACATGGATTTTCCCCATATTGATTTCTGTATGAACTAAACCGTCCCTTCTTAGAAATAAACAATGTGCATTTGATTAAAAATAAAGTCCAGGACAACCTTCCCAGTAACAGAGAACTCATAGAAATCAATACTGAATATTTTTATTTCTTATTTAACCTCGTTAGAAAACAGCGGATTTATTTTTTTGAATGGGTATGAGTTTAATGTGACTCATGATTTTTACATGACTCCTTTGAACTCTCCCTAATTTACCATTTTGATAAAGCACTCCAGTGTTGTGTTGTGTCAGTGATGAGAAATACAGAGGTGGTAGTGCCATTTTTCTATTTTGTGTCCTGTTTATACAGTTGATGATCACGCTAGCTCTCATACAGGCTCATGATCACACAGCATTTGGTATAGGAATCTCAAGTTCTGCACAAAATCCACAAAAATCCCTAAAATCTTACCATCCTATCTCAGGATAGGGTCTCTATCCTGTATGTTTGACCTGCACTCTCTGTGTGACCTCTCTTTTTTGTTTGTAGATGGATAACTTTACACTTGGTAGTAAATATGTCAAATGATAGCTAATCTATCACACCTTTATGTAAACTGTTCCAATGATTGATTACTATTGATGTTAAAAATGTTTGGTTTATGTCCAATCTGATTTGATCTGCCCTCAGATTCCAGCCTCTACAGATTGTGTTGTCTGATAATTAAAAGATGTTGTTAAATCACATCTTTTTCTGTTTGTAGAGCATTTGAAAGACATCTTTTGACATCCCCTTAATTTAAAAGAGTGAATCTAATGAGGCATTTTTTGGTCATAATTGTTTTGCTTTCTTTTCCCTCTTTTTTTGCACACTTTGTCAATGGCCTTTTCAAGCAGCTGATACCAGAGCTAAACACTGCATTCCACTAACGGTCTTCCCGTATACAAAGGTATCACATCTCTCTAATCCTGTATATAATTTCTCACTTACACTGAGGGATTGCACTTGATTTTCTGTCTGAACCACTCCATTGCAAGTTCACATTAAGTTTATTATCCAACATAAACTCTTAAATATTTGTGAATCATTGCTTTCCGAAAGGAAATCTATTGAGTGGGGGTAACCTGTAATCTTTATTCCTACATGTGGCATGTCACTGTATTACACCTCATGAAGAAGTTGAATGAGGGCTGGTCTTTGGAACTGTTATAAGACACTAGTAGGATTAGGACTGTCTACATGCAATTACTTTTTGAAGACACATCAGTGAGTTTTCAGCTCACTCAATAGTGATCTTTTTCCTTTATTTTAAGATATTAAGATATTAAGTATGCGATGAACTATTAATTAAAAAAGTCTGTGTTTATCAATCAGATTGCAGATTTCGTTAAAAATATTGTATTTCCTGGCTAAAACCCAATTACCATAAAATAATTCCCCATTTAAATCTATTCTGTGTTCAGCCTGGGACCTTCTGGTTTTAGCTTGCAAGTTAAGTTACCTGTCTTACAAGTGCATTGTTCACCTGCGAACCCGTTTAAGGATATCATGCTCTTGGCGTCTCGTTGTCTGGAATTTAATGTGTTTTCAGCTCTCTGAAAGTCACTTTAGAAGCATGGAGACCTCTTTTCCTACTTCTTCATGAACTCTTGAAACTTAGGAATAAGACACGTTTTGAACTGTACCATTCTAGCCTTTGTTGCAGAAACACTTTTTTTTTTTCCTAAGTCTTGAAGACTCAGTGCTGTTCTGACTTGGAGATCTGCCTACGGCCAGTAGGACATGGTAACATCAGCAAGCTCTTTCTGACCTTTTAATTAAATATCAGCCTAGTCCCTCTGTCAATTAAGATAGGCTAGGGGGTCATTTATTTCATACTAATAGTGTGATTCCTCTCCTATTTGCCATGCATTTGGACTGCTTCCAGTACTTTTTCTCCTTACTGTGTGTGAGAGAAGAAGTAGAGGCTAGAAGTTGAAGCCATCCTCTGAGCAGGCAGTAAATCTCTATACTTTGTCTCTATCTTCTTTGTTATCTTTTTAAGGCCAGAGATTGGTTCTTTCAATAGTCCTGACTACAGTGGGTAAATTGTCTGCTTGTATTGCATTCGAAGATTTGCAATTTGACAAGCCTTGTTAGATATCGATTTGAATGATATAGGACCTTGAAACTCATGTACACAAAATATGCTCATCCCATATTCTTCCAACAAATATATGGGTAGCTCTGAGCAGGCAAACAGAAGTTTAAAACATGTAGTCAAGTATGAAGAACAAGCACATTTTATTTGCAGAATGAATGATAGATGCATAATAGTGTTAAATGTGAAGATTTGATATGACAATAAAATGAAAATTCTGGTAGTGTTCATTCTCTCAGAATTAATCAGCAGTGTGAAATTTAAGTTGGCTGTCTGCAACCTGTCTGTTCTGCTGATTTTTTTAATTGCCTATTGGTTAATGTGAGGAATCAGAAGGACATACAGAGGCAAAATTCAATAGTCAGGTGAGCAGCTTCCTTTCTGTGATTTAGATGACACAGTGGAGTGAGTGATGATAAGTGAGAGTGAAGTGACATTTTAAGAATTTTTTTAATGTTAAAATGTCCCCCAAGTAGGCTAGATTCATACACACTCCTGGCTGTTTGACGCCTCTTCTGTGAAGGAAATCTGTGGTATGTCTCAAGTGGTGAGAAAGTTGAGTTTAGTGTTGTCTGGCATCACTGTTGCACTGCAGCGTGATTGAAATATGGCAGTGAATCTGGCCCTGAGAGTGCATTATTTGCTACAGACATTTTAAGTGGACTGAAATAGTCTTCTAAGAAAGATTTTTATGCATCTTAAACTTGACTAACATCATGTGCAGCTATCCACTCCAAAATTTTCACCAACAACCAGACTCCACCAACATGGACTTCCCCCGGCACTACAATATTTGTACCTATTTTATGCAAGTATGACTATTTTAGTTGTAAGGTGCCTCCACGCCACATTTTTTTAATTATTAATGTAAAAATGTAGAGTTTGAATGTGAAGTTTGGGAAGGGGTCAAAAGAAAGCAGGCACAGATTTGTTACAGGGGTTGTACAGAGAAGTGATTGTGCCCCTTTCTGGATGGGAGTGAAATCTCACCAAATTGAGAAGGTGAACTCCCTGTATACATGGAGATCTTGTTACTGCACTGCTTCAGCTCTTACCATTGCAGACCACCAGGAAGGGAGCTCCGACTCACTGTCCATTGGGCCCTTTGACCTCCCTGCTGACTACAGGTGAGTCGATGCTTTCCACATCTGTGCATGTGTCTTTTTTTTTTTTTTAAATACATGCACACTGGGAAGTAGACTATAATATCCTTTTAGTTTTAAGAAGCATTGAGATGGGAAATATGAGAAACAATTATCTAGAATTAATTTCACACTGTGTTAAGCCTGATTTAAGAAAAGAAATCTGTGTTTAAAAAACATTGGGATTTCTATTTGAAAATTATTGTATGGTAGTTCTCACAATTAGTCTTTATATTATCACAGTAAATAGCAAAAATAATTTTGAGACAGAAAGGGTCAGAACAGCATACTAGAATTTTCTCTGCCTACAAATCACACTGCTGTGTCTTTGTTTTATTCATTACTGTTCTAGCATCTTTTCGTATATAAAATTACACTTGATGTATGGTAACACAGTAGGAAATTTATTCTTGAATAAACCAAAATAATTCAGAAGTATCTCCAGTGGGGACAGTGAAGCAATGTCATTGTAATTAAGCCGAGAATCAGGCAGAAAACATCTTCTCCAGAAAGGTGTAATTTATTAGCCTGATCTTTTGAATATTTATGGTACAAGTAAGATTATTCATATGCATTTGGTTTTAATCTTGCAGACATGTTCACCTGAATGAAATTAATTGCTTGTGTGGTAAGTGTAGTGAGGATAAAAATGTTAGAATGATAGGGAAATTAGGAAACATTACTGAAATCATCCATTACATACTGAATAAAAATAAGATACACAGTCAAAAGGAAAGGGGAGATAGAAACTGAATCAGGGAAAGGTTGTAAGGATTATGTACTCCTAATATTTCTATTATTCTTTCCTCAATATACTTAGAAATTTCTACATACTTTAATGACAAACCTGACAAACTCTTTGTAAGTATTTGCAAAAGATTTTCTAACCTTTGCTCAGTTCTCCAAAAAACGTGCAAGGAAACAGTAAGAATACTTTGCTTTGCTCAACACACTATCTTCTCAATTTCATCAACTTTAGAAAATTATATTAGATGATATTTCTTTGCATACCACACAGCATTACAGGTGAAATTTGGTCTCCCTGCACCTAGAATTTTCAGTACGCATATTTTCAGTGCATACATAAGAAATGCTGTAGTATTGACATGATGTGACCTTCTGGACTTCCTCAGGTGGTTTTATGAAACCTAGGTACTTATTTCAGGAGACCTTTGCTAGATACCTAACACGTTAATAGGTACTAGTTCCAAGGCGGACTGGATTGCTAACTCTTCCTATTCTGTTAGGATCTAGGAAGTGCAGACTCTAACCTGCTGCCTGGATGTTTCTCCATAAATAATAAAGTCTGTGCCTGCAAGACCGTTTCTCCTCATAGGTTCAGGGTTGAGTGGGTTGACAAGGTACCAGAATGAGTAGAGAGGAGTTTGGAAATTGCAGTTTTACCTTTACGATTGTCCCTTGCTGTGTTTGACTTAATAATGAAAAGTTAAATCGGGAGTTTTACTTGAAAATCACAAGTGAAATATGGAAGTTAGGAAGAAACTTTTACTAATGTATCCCTAATATGCTAGTGCTGACTGAAACAATTATCAACTCACACAAAGAACTAGTTTTTAGATAACACTTGCCTGTACATCTTCAAAGCTGCAAACTGGGTAGAATAGTCCCAGTGTATAATATCATACAAGCCAAACGCTAAGCGTGAATAGAGTACATGTCCATATAATTATTGTCGCCATGTACTAGTGCATTTGCACTTGCACACATGAACATTTATATTATATAACTACCTGGAGTGCTAAATTATCTGTTTGTGTGTGGTTATTCTTACCAGTGTGGCAGTGACTATGGGTTTTCTACTTATTTACAAAACATACAAGTGGTTTTCACTTAAACTCTGTACTTTCCTACCAGAGATTTGCAGATGGACGCTAAGCGTTTTTACTTAATTTTAAAAAGCACTCTTGAATTGTTTGGGAGTTCACCTATGAAAGAGAAGATTTTATCAGTGCAGCTGGATGTTTATGAGGACCTCATGCTGTGTTCAAATCGAAAAGTAATACGTTATCCTGACTCTGGAAAAGAAATGTTCTTGTACATATAATCCAGCGTGAGGGCCTCCAGCACTGTCAGACAGCAATGCCCTCTGGCATTTGGAACACAGAGCTCCCCATTGTCTGATATCCTGGAAGCAGCTCACTGAGGATGAAGACTCAAGCACCCTTTCATTTCACAAACACTTTTTTTTTTTACCTTTTGCTTGTTCCTGCAGACACTTTTCTGCCTTTCACCCTTGAAAGTCCTCTACTTAGGCATGGAATGGAAAACTAACTATCAGAATGTAGTCAATGACACTTCATTCATATGGCTTGAAGTCCTCCCAGGATGTTTCACATCATTCTCTTCCTCCACAAATCAATTTAATTTAGTGGCAGTTTTACCCAATTAAGGGCTAAAAAAGTCCTGCATAAGAATCACAATATCTTGCCTTAACTTCTTCTCTGCAGAAAATGCTTTGATTGAATGACTTCTCAATTTTTGGCAGTATGTTTATATTTGTTATTAAGTCCCTTCTTTCATTCTTGGTAGCGTGGTGCGCACAATATTGATTGAAAGGTGAGTGGGCATTGCACCGTCACTCAGGATTTTTGTGGGTGGTCACCTACTTATTCACAAAAAGTTAATTAGAAAGTAGAATGGCTAACACTGGAGTGAGGGATAAACCCTGAAAGATGCAAGGAAAACAAATCATGTGGTTGTTTCTTTTCTTGTCACCATTTTTTCAGAACTGGCAGCATGGGAGTTGGTGAGGTTTACAGTAACCTAAAAGCAATTCCTTCATGAATTGGAGAGATACTGCAAAGGAAGCAGCCCCATCAAGGAGAAACTGCAAAGAATGGCAATTATAAATGTCCTTGACTAATGGCTGGTGGTGAGATAAATGTCTTTTTCCTTGCCTCATTCTGTGCATATACCTTTCTTCTGAAAGAAAAAGTGCTTTGCATGGCAGGCAAGGGGTACAGTGTGTTTTGCTTCTTCCAGCTGAAGGATCATGTTTATGTTGCATGTCTTTGCTTGGAAATCAAAAAAGTACGAGGTATTTGATAAAGGACAGGGATACGAATAGAAGAAAACCTGGAAAATCTGCTAAGACTTTGCCAGTGAAGAGGAATCTTTTAACATTTAATTGTTGCTTGCTTTCATTACACATAGTCTCTGCAAATCTCTCTGCCGATCAATATTTGAATATTACACTAACAGATTTATGAGAGTTCATGCTGTATTCTGCTCCATCCAGCTTACAAAAGATCTGTGTTGCATTTATAGTAAAACCTCTACTCACTTTTGAGATCAGAATTTTAAAGCCTAGTAGGATTTTTAAAAGTTCTTTCTTGATTTAGATAGTTTCTCTTGAAGTACACAGAGGCTGTCGCCAAGAAGAGCGAACCTCAGATTCCAAAAGGTACCTGGAAATCTGATACTTAATACCTCAGGAATCTTTTATGCTGCTGTCACTGGTACAGTTACTTTATGCATTCACAGCCTGTATCAATAGTATGGTAGCTCATAATTTTTCTTCTTTAGGACTAAAGGTTCCTTGCGCATAATTTATTGTATGGACCTGGAATATAAGAAATTTATTGTATTATTATAGGGTTCGTTTTTTTTTTTTCCTTTAGGTGGAAAAAATATAAGTACGTTTTGTCAATCTTTCCTTCTTTTTTTAAAACAAATAGGCATGAAAATGCATGAAGAGGAGCTGAGACTGTAGTGAAACATTGTCTGATGGGAGGGGGATTGCATCACAGTATAAATGTGTATGTGTGCAACTGGGAAATACAAAAGGGTCAGCACTGTTTGAGATGTGATGAAATAGATTAATATGGGAATATATCAAAGCAGTGGATGCAAAGAAGAGGAGAGTGGAAAGGAAAAAGGACTACCAGAGCAGAAGCCTTCAAAATACTGAGAAAAAATTGAAAACAGTGCATGCATGTTTTATAGTCACACTTTTGTGCATCCCTTTAATGGATGGTATTTAATAGACAGATGGGGCTGTTGACCAAGGCCAAAATACTTATGATTTTCTTTCTAGTAAATGAAGTGCTTGCTCTTTGGGCTTGATTTTTATTCCAGTTATAATGAGGCTTCCTTTCAGTGATGCCAAGAAGTGCCTGATTTGCATGTGTAAATTCAAGATTAATATGAGTGAACTGTTACATTTATTAATCTGTTGTTGCCTATATAGAATATATTGTCATTTTTCCTTCTAGGCTTTTGTGTTGTATCCTTAGACAATTCAAGTACGCAGGCTATTTTTGTCAGCTGTGATTCCATGTTTTTGCATGATTTTAAATCAAGTATTAAAAATAATTTTATTTTAAGAGAATCCATAAACTTCCGTGTTTTTTTCCTTCTTTTTCCTTTTGCTTTTTTCCTCCTGGGCTTAAACAAACACAATGTAATTGTTTGTGTTCAGTGAATACACAGTATTTTGAGACTCTGTCTCTCAAAATAGCTATTCAAATTGGAATCCTGTAGAATTTTATAATTGCTCTGGACCTCTGAGTCATCTGAAGAAATATTTTTAATGATCAATCGACCATAAAACTCATAACTTTCATTTGAGGTCCCTCATCAACAAATTGATTCTATATTTCCATATGATTAAAGAAAATATCCTTCCAGTCAGGGATTTGCTTTAAAAATTGAAGAAATAGGGAGACAAAGAGCGATTCATATTTGTAATGGTGAAACACCCTACACTAGCAGTTCAATAAGATTATTAAAAGTGAATGTTTGATTAATTTCCAGTGTACCTCTTGTACACATCTTCCATCACAGTTTACATCTTAGAAAGTGAGGGATAAAACAATATTTCCTCCATTGCATCCAATTCCCTCTTAGCACTGAATTAAAGGCTTATACAAAGAGGCAAGGCAAAATTCATTAACTTGGCAACCACGCAGCTTTACCAAACGCTACTGATGCTGAAGCTGGAATATGTGTATGTGTAACTTAGAAACAAATTTCACATTTTAGCATTAGTGGCAGGTGAGCTGCATTGGTAATTTCATCCTTTGCAGCCTGTCTAAAATAACTATATGTAGCTATTCATGCACGTAATTCAGATACCTGATTCATTAACATTTAAACAGTCTGTTAGGCAATGACCATAAATTAGATGCCCTACAGATCCTTGGCAAAAATGGTGTTTAACAGCCATTGATACACTAAAGCCTAGTCAAGAAAAAATACTTACATGCTATGCAGTAACAAACGTGTGTTTTATGTTACTCCAGAGTGTGCCCTTTTAAGGATGACGTCTAGTATCACTGGGGCCTATCATATAGAAATATGGTGATTATATGGAAGGAGGCAAACACAACTATGCTTAATTGCAGGATCCTTCTCCTTACTGTCACTGCTCCTTCGTGACTGTGCCTCTACCACCGTGTAGTACTCCACACTTTGAACTCATCTTGTTAGGACCATTCACAAGATCTTCATCTTCCCTCATAAATATGTTCACTTTTGGCAATGAACCCTAGCACCAGGCTGAAGATTGTAGAACTGGTCTTGCATACTTTACAAAACTGTGTGTATATGCTGCATACATTGTGGTTTTGTCCTGTGGCTGGAGAGCATGTGAAGGAGTCCGAGGATACAAAAATCTGATGGGGTACTGCTTGAAATATGACAGAGGGAGTCAGATCTGGAACCGATATTGTGTATTGTAAAATACCCTCAAATCAGCTACGTTGAAAACCACACTGAGGTGCTTTTTGAGGAAGAACTACTGGGGTCGCTTCAAAAGAACCCAGGATTGATCAAATATCTTTCCAACATGGATGATGAAGGAAATGGACCAGGTCCTTGGACCACAGGCTAGTGCAAATTTTGACTCATGAAAAGAGTAATGTGAAGATTTTCACCTTTTTATGCCCATTGGGGTTTAATATGCATGTTACTTGATGCAGTGAATACAGAAGCAACACTAGTTTAAAGGTAATATGCAGAAGAACAATTTCAGAGAAACAAAAAATTCCGTCATTCCTCTGTAATATATATGACTATATTTTTTGTGACTTGCAACCAACAGCAGAAACTTTTTATACATACACAACAGGTGCTACTACAGTTCTAGTTCTGGAAACAGTTTCTGTGTGTTTCAGGAGCCTAATTTAGATAACTGTAATGATAATTGTTTTGTTACCGATCACTCAGTCAAATATATCTTTCTTGGCCAATTGGTACATTGTTATCCCACAATAGAATTTTAACTTTTTTTTTTTTCAGAAAATGAACTTGTAAGAGGTTCAGTGTCTGCGTGTGGTTTTGGGGTTTTTTAATATTGGAAGAGGCTCCCACATAGTTTTCCCATGGCTGTGTTGACCAAGCTGAAACTCTGCTTTCTGAACTGAATTAACTTTGCCTTTGGAGAGATGGTTTTGGTGCTGGTCATGCAATGTAATTCCATCTTGTGATGGCCAACTAGTGGATCAGTTATGGTCTAAATAAGCCAAGATCCTAGGGGCATTTCAAGATAAGATTTTTTAACTATTCAAAGAACAAGTCTGAAAATGTGTGGTGGGAACCCAGCTGACTGGCAGCTTAATGCTGTTTCAATGTTATTAACAGCTCAATGTGTTGCTGGTCATGTGGATGGACAGACTGTCCCACAGGCTACATGCAAGGCCCTTGGTTGGACTCAGGAAAGGCAGATCTAAAAGAAATATGCGCTCCTCAGAACTCCCAGGAGGTCAAACCAATTGATTTTACTCATATCCAGAGCAATCTTTCTTGGCAAACTCTTTGGGAAAGTATGGCTCTGTGGACTGGGGCTTGATTCAAATACATATTAAACCACACAAATCAGGGTTTACTATTGCCTTTAAAACAGAATTTGCAACAAGACTCTGCAAAAGTCCTCATCGTTTTTGTATAACCTCTTAGATGCCACGTTTTAGACTTGGAAACACTAAAAAAGATAATTTTTAAGGGCACAAGTGATTTTTATTTTCAGAGTCATTAGAATTTTTTCACAGTCTTTTAATTCTTTACTGCTACCATGAATTTGCATAGCCTTCTTTTACTGAAATTTTTTGAACCACTTCAAAATATAAGAAATGAAATAACTTTTTTAATTACTCTGATGTTATTGGACATCTTTATTGTCTTGTACACTAAAACTGCAGGTTGTTTTAGAAACAGTTCTGGAGAAATAGAAACATGTTTGCAATAACTTACTGTGACTTCTTTTCTTCTTTGCTTTCCTATCTATTGTAATTACAGTATTGACTAACTCTGTATGATTAGTCCATTTCTAAGTGAACATAACTGACTGGTTAAATCAGCAATCATGAAGTGTTTACTGATTTTCTTAGTATTTTGTACTCATTAGAAAATAACCTATTTAAAAATAATTTGGTCCTTCTGTATACATAATGTATATGTGAGTGCTGCCTTCTCATTTTAAACTTCACCTCCTTTCAGACAGCTGACGTAGTTCAGTGAATTCTGGATTAGTCACCACATTTGTTTTTGACTGCTGGTGAATACAACCCTTAAAAAGGTGAAACATTAGAAAATATGTTTGAGAGGTTCATATCGAATGATTTTATTTCAAATTTATTTTACATTCAATTTCAATACTTAATTTGTCATCACAGACATGACCTTTGTGATTTACAAAAACTGTATTTTAATAGACATGGAATAGAGAGGTTCACCTATGATGTCTTTAATTTTCTATCTATTTTATATAGTATTTTACACTCTTTTAAGCGTCATTGTATTTTTGAAGGTGTGTCTAACTGCTGATATTTCTAGAACTCTTCACATAAACAGTGTTTTGCTAGTAATGTTTTCAAATCTGTGAAATAAAACACATTTATGGCAAGAATAATTTTGTCTAGGCTAAACTAGCATATTTCCAGTGAAATAAGTGGAGTTTTGCAAAAATGTATCAAGCAAAATACTTGCATTCCATAATGTTAATACAGGCTCCTTTGTCATGATATATTATCCAATTTCTAAAATCATTGCTCCTTCATGACAAAAAACACATTTTCCAGTATATCCTTAGCTTTGGGAAGAGGAAGGCATAGACTGTTTATTTATTACTAGATGTTCTTGTTAACTCTTAACATATTACATTTGTTGTATCTCATCATTATGTATGGAAATACATAGTAATGCCCCTGATCTCTCTTAAATCAAAATATTATTTCAGCTATTGAAAAATGAAAATCACATGGGAATAGATTGTAGAAATCCATTGTAGCTGAAGCCTATTCTGTGGGAAGGCTTGGCTTTTTGCATCATCCAGCACAACTTCCTAGTTCCTTAGAGACTTCCCTGTTAGTTTGTTTATGATGTTGGCCCAGGAGGCCTGTCTCTCTCTTTCCTAGATTGTTTCGATTTTCACATGTTTACCAGCTGAGAAGGTACTGTGAGCTCACTAGAGAGATGGAGGTAGGACTCCCAACTGAGCAACTGCAGCATCATCCTCAAAGCTTTGCTGCATATATGGTTCTCTGAGCTCTCTGGGGTTATGGAAGCTGTGAAGTCTTATAGCTTTGAACACATCTTGTGCCCTACAAATAATGGGAAAGGAGCAGTCCTTCTACACACCTATCTCCCATCTTTCATGCTGAAGGAAATCTGGAACTTTCTTCAGTCCATGTTCATTTAACTTCAGGTTTTGGACCAATACAAAAAGACACAGTAGTGCCCTATGACTAAGAACGGGATTCTGCTGTGGAAGGAGAACAGAAGAAATAGCAGGTCCATGCTAGTAAGAGTGTATGTTCAAGTAAGTAGGATGGATAAAGGCAGGCAACACGGGGACACAGGTGAACTGATTTGCCTATTTGTCCAGTGGAACCTGGGACTCCTTATCTAATACAGTATGAGTGTTTCAATAAATTAGGTTTGCATAAACTGGAATTTGAAGTTTCTTTAGAAACCATCACGTCATAACCTCTTCTTCATCATGACACTGAGACTGCATAGAACTTTCTGACTAATTCAGCCCTGATTTACATTTCAGTACATATTCCTTTATGAGTGCTCATCTCATCTCTACAGCTCATGGGGTTTTCAAGTAGTCTTCCAAACTAGTCTGAGAAAAGCTGTATGAATTTTCATCTGTTGTTTTCTTCACTTAAATACCTCATTATATTTCTAGTTTCATATTTTAAAATGACTTGTTACTCAAAAGTTACTCAAAAAGTTGGTTTAGTTTTAAACTGGGAATAACTTTCCACTGCAAAAAAAAAAAGCAAAGAAAGGAAAAAGTGGATTCATGCCTATATCTGTAAGCACAATACCTAAATTAGCAAATCAAGACATAGCCAGCTCACACACTGAAATTAGGAAAGCTGCTGGCTTTTTTTGATTCCCCCTCCCCCTTTTGTTAGCTTCAGATCTTTTTCAAAGCTACAATAAATGGTTTTGCACAATGCCTGAGTCTTAATTTATTCCATTTGAATTATTTAGCATTCATTTATACAATATTGGAACATTTTATTTCAGAATTTAGCATTTATCATGGATTTTTTTTCAAGGAGAAGCATATAAGTCTCAAGACAAAGCTATTTGTTACACAGTTTTTTCCATATTTAGCTTGATAAATCAGGCATTAGTGACTGGTTGTTATAGTAATACAGACTGCAGGGGCCCTACAATATCAGATAACTTTGAGTTCTGTCAAAGCCCATGGTGTTTCAGAGGAATCCTTTACACAGTGTAAAAATTAGGTCACTGTGCTAGCTATATTTGGCATTCACTACAGGAGAACCCATGTAGCATAGAACAGATGCTCTAAGCGAGAATGACATTATAGGTCTGCAAAGGTAAGATTCCTTTTTGCTTTTAGACATTTCTTAAGACATAAGAATTTATTGAAATGCATATTGTTTCAAATGGCTAAGAAGGGAGATCAGCTATTACAGTGGAAACAAGACAAATACTGAGACAGATCAAACAGGGAGCAGGAATATCTTTAGGAGAAAAAAAGGAAAAGCAAGACACGTATTTTTATAACGAAAAAGGTGGAAACCTGTAATAGAGCCTGCCTGCTGTATCCATGTAGCTCAAGGGAACCGAGGGAGAGATGGGACTGAACTTGTCCCACACTGGTGAGCAAATCAAATCCTGGTGCATTTTCATCAACTGTCAGAAACAGACAGATATTTCTTTGGGGCCAGGCAGGAAATTAGGCTATTAAGTTACAGCTTTTTCACATAGCCCTTGTCATTCTCTTCTCCCATCCTACAGATGTTCTATCAAAGCAAGTCATTGTAACCATTTATCTTTCCAAACTTAAAATACTTTTTCCAGAACTAATTTTTTCCCTCAGTACTTGAGGTCTTTGTACACTGTGTCTTGCTTCCCTGATCTTGTATGGATCTAAGATTAATTTGCACTAGCAAGGAGTTCAACAACAAAATCAATTTCAATTGGGTCAGGTGAGGTCACTCCCAGCTCAGTAGTGTGAGGACAGAAATAGATTATTATCATTCTGGGAACACTACAACTTCAGTACAGAGGAAAAAAAATAAATTTTGCATTCAAGACCTTTACAATAATTTCTATAACATTAGAAACAATGAATTTTTTCGTTACTTTCTTCAACATTCGTAATGTTATGTACATACGAATAATTTGTGCTAAAAAACTTTTGCATTCCTTAAGAAGAATGGAATAGAATTTAACTGACTGGTCACATTTCACTAAAAATGTGGCACTGTCAAACCGATACAGCAATACCTTTGATAGATCTCTTTATATCCTTGGCACGTAGCAGGTGTAAATGAAACAACAACATTCCCTCTGTTAGATATTCCATGCACCATATCACAAAAGGGCAGTTATAATGAGAATTTAAGCTACACATTTAAAAAAAGAGTTTAGATTAAAAAAATGTTTAAATGTTTAAAATTTAATTTATAAGAAAAGAAAACTGATCCTATCTATAGAATCTTTTAGTGTCTATCTTATCTTATAGCTTTGAAGGGCAAAAAAAAAAAAAGCATCAGCTTAAAATGGTTAATAAACCATTAGTATTTAATGTGAACTGAATTTTAATTATTTCTTCCATCAGATACAGAATACTAGTTAAGAAAATGCTTTGGCTCTATCTGCAGCATGTGTTTATTCATACAGAATCAGATTTTCAGGTGAGTTAGAGCTGTACGGTTCCTTTAGCTTCAGGACAGCCATGCAAACCTGTGCTAGCTGAAGATCTGGCCACCCAGGCTAAGAGGAAGGTAAAGCTGCTTGGCTGAAATTGCTGGCCCATCTCCTTGTTTCTGCTCTGTGCATCTTAAATTTTTGTGTAATCTGAGCTGAAAAGTGACATTTATGATCTTCGGTTTTTTAATTTAAAATATGCATTCTGCTGTCTGTGAAATAACATTCTTTCGAGTTAAAGGTTCCATATATTAATGTTGAATAGAAAACAGGAAGTGGAAGTACTTTAAGAAGATTCCTTTATGAAAATCCAATTTAAAAAAGAAAAAAAAAAAACAACCTACTGGAATAATTTCATTTGTGGTGTAGCAGCCCTGCCTTCAGGTGTTGACCTTAATCATTTTCATTATATGCAAAAAGATTCAGATTTTCTGGGTCAAATTCTCCCCAAGTGTATTTTCCCTGAAACCTGTGGAGTAACATCAGCAATGAATCTGGCCTAATGATCTCAAATTTCCTGCATTTCCTCTTTGTGGGATCAAAACATGGAAAATGAAATAATCTTACTAATCATTCTTTAGAGAAAAAGATACAAGATATATATTCCTTTATCTACAAGAGTTTGAATTAAATCCTCTGTCAATATAGACATAATTTTACTCTTTTTTGCAAATATGGTTTAGATGATTAACTATCTGCACATCATTGTTAAAAAAACTAACCTCAAAGACCCTATAGTTAAAGTTTATTTTCTTGCAAAAATTAAAATCCTTTCTTCCCCTTAGTCAGGGCCAGAATTTTTAACAATAGTTAAATTAGGTCTTGACTGTGTATTGGTAATAGACAAGGTTTCTTAATGACCAAATTTGCCTTCATTGCCATGTATTCGATGTTTAGCCATTCACTTCCCTTTCAAAATATCACCAATTACTACCCAAACTGTTGCATTGCACAGAACATTGAAAATGTATCCCTAAATGTTATGGTATTTGGCAGCGGTACATTTTGGGCTTTGCACTTACATAAGGCTTTTAAATTTCCAAAGGGGTGAGTGAAGACTCCCTGATTATTTTCTCATCACTCTGTGAAGTAACAGTACCTCAGGATTAATCATTCGATATTACAGATGAAAAAAATGGTCGCAAAGTGTATAAAGGCTGGGTCTGTACACATAGTTGCCAAATTGCCCTTCCAGGCCAAAAATGTTATTCCAATGGTTCATAATACAAGATATTCCTAAGTTTCCACTGTAAAATTATATAGCTCCTTAAAGTAAAAAATTGAGCCTACCTGCTATGGTGGGTCAGTGGGAATGCCTTGTAAGCATATAAAAGTGAGACAAGCCTATAGCACTACTTCCAGCCTATAGCCAGCTCTTACCTAAGGGCTTCCCAAGAAAGCACTTAATAGTCCTTATAAAGGCTCTTATAAAATACAATTTTATAAAATTTATGTATTTTTAGATAATTTAAAATTTTGGAATTTTATATAATTTATCTAAAATGTAGTTGCAATTTTCAGCTGCTTAGTATAAAACCCACTCGCTGGACATTGCACAATAGCATTTTTATTAAATCTAGATTAACTGATATCTTGAATCATGCCATTCTTCCTTCAGGGGCTGATCCAAAGGCCATTTGACGTTAGTTAGCTTTGGCTCAGACACAGGAGAGATCACTGCAGCTCCTGTTATAGTTAACAAAAAGGATCCTCAGATTTTATTAGCTGTTAGATCACATCTACAAAGCAGAAGGTCATATAACAAGCTTCTGAGGTAGGATACTGGTGGCAAAGGAGGTACTAAGGGCTTTAGAAAATAAAGGATTTTTTAGGGGATTACTTCAAGCTGAAAGCTCTGGTGTTTAGTCTAGGTTCATGTTAATCATCTGAAAGTACCCAGACTGCAGTCTGATGAGCATGAAGACAGGAATGTAAAATGAAATTTCCGAGTAGGTCAGGAAGTGGTTACAATAACCATGGCTATTTGAGTGACAGCGTACCTGCTTTTTCACAGCACAGACCTGTGCTAGGGACACTCTAACTCAGCGAGATCTTTGGGTCTCACTTGGCTTTACACCGCTGGAATGCAACTGGGTTGAGTGAAGCTATTCTTTATTTACACTAGTGATCACAGTCCAGATCGGCCTCGTATTTTCCACTGAGGCGTGAAACTGTAGACCTGATTATTTGTGAGGAAAGCACTACTTGGATGAATAAGCATGCTTACTAATGGCCTGGCTGAAATGGCTAAACACGGATGAGATAAATTCCATCCTGCTCGCTTAATTCTTGCTGTTTCAATTAGATGTGTTGTTTTTCTCGCTCTGTCTCAGCCCATTCTATTACTTTCCCTACTTGTACCACGGTACATTGCTGAGCAGTCTACACAGCTATCAGTTTCGCTTCTTGAAATGAGAACACTGCAAAAGACGATAGAGGTGACTTCTTAATATTAAGTTGATAAAGTATATAAAGCTCTTTTGCATGAAATGGACTGTAGAGTTACTAATAATGGCCATATATCTTTCAAGATATAGGGTCTACTACAGATCTTGAATAAACGAATCTCTATTAACTCTAGATAATATTCATGAATTAACATGTTTCCACATAGTGAAGAAATTTATGTTTCCATTGGAATACACTGGGAAACTGACATCCATTTCTTTGGGACTAAATTGCTTAACCCAATCCACCAATTACCATTCGCAGGAGAAAAAAAAAGAAATTCAGCTCCCCAGCAGACATTTGTATTACTTTACCTTCAGAGCATGGCTTTATAAACTGATGACAAAAAACCACAAAAGGATAATGGAAAAGCATGGTCAGGGGAATGATATGGTAAAGGGGAACACATCTTAGAGGAAATACACTTTGGGGATAGTTTCACTGAAATCTGACCCCAGGCACAGCAATAATGTAGACAGATTAATCTGTGTACAAGTGATCAAATCCATCTGCAATACTGTCTGTTTCAGGAGAATTAAAAATCTGTGGATGTTTCTGGTGATGGGAAGTATTATCTATCCAATTGTTAGATTTGTATTCATATTTTGCTTTTTTCACGATTATCAGTTTATAGTTATTTATTTATTGCAATTTTTTTATTGATGCCTGATTTTTTTTACCTGCTCAAGCTGCTTTTCTTTTAGTTTAATATGACTGAATTCTATGATCATGGGGTAAAACAACTAACGTAATAGATCTCTTGTTGCTATTGCTGTAGGCCTTGGATTCACCCCACTTAACTTTAGTAATCTTTAGTAATCTTATAAAGACACCAAAGTTAGAATTTCCATTAGCTATTCTAGAATCCATAGAAAGAGATAGATGCATCCTGGGGAAGGTTAAACTCATTGATCTGGGTGGTTGGAGTGTAATTTATGTATTTATACAGAGAGATTGAGAACGGAGAAAAAAAAAGGACACATTCTGGCTATGAACAATACAAATTAAGAAGTTCAGGGAAAGTATTTACATAGATTATGCACACAAAAAATATAAACTGTAATTTCAAAGAGATAGGTTATATATATATACATTTTTCAGTTAAATGTATTAATGTTTTAAGACACTGTGTTTTCAAAACTTTGCTTGCTGCAAAGATCATTTGAGTAAGAAGCTGCCATAAGTTTAATGTTTGGGTTACTACTACATTGGAGCGTTTGAAATTTCAGCTTCATTTCATATATAGTTGGTAATGAACACCTTTCCATCCACATGACAATTTCTGCAATGAAATTATTGAAAAATTGCTAAAATGCATGCAAAAATAATTATTGCTTGAAATTATAGATGGTTAGCAATGAGCTTTTAATGCACTTTTTCATTTTCTATTTTATTGCCACTATGTATGATGAATAATAGTGATAAGATCAATAATGTTAAAATAAATAAAGTCTCACCTAAATGTCATGACATAGGGGCAAAAAATACTAAGATTAGTTTGATTTTAGATGTAGAAATAATTTGGATGTAATCAAGGGTTTATCCATCTATATACTTTAAATAACTAATTTTGAAGGCAAATTTGCGACTGTGCCCACAGGGGTGTTTGTCTCCCTTCAAATGTTGTGTTTTCTCAAGTTGAACTCAGGCAGCCACCTTCCAATGATGTGAATGTCAATTCTTATCATTGATATTTCATAGCATTTCCTTTGCTGAGCTCTGACTCAGATCTCCTGACTACCTTACGAATTCACCTCCAACTCATCTGTTCAGTGTTACACCAATGGACTTTGAATGACCTTCTTAGGATTCTTATCCTTGTAAAGCACTTGGCAGCCATCTCTTATGCTAATTTCCATCAACTTCAATTTCTACTTTTTTCTATTATCAGCTTCCATAAGTGTTCTCAGTTTATCCATAAAATCTCAGTGCAGCCAGTGACATTTGGTATATTATAGAATAGTAGATACAACCCCAGAGATCAATTATAGGCTAAATAAAGCATTTAAGAAACAGCAATTGTCGAGCTAGAACCTTGTTTATATTAATCCAGTCAAAGAAGAAGACTGAAGACTTTGAATCAGGGATGTTGCTTATAGTTTAACTAATTTAAATGTTATTTTTCTGTTCAAGTTGCTGATGCTGATAGGTTATTATTGATCACTTCTACCTTATTTTGACATTTAAGATTTTAGATCCTTTCATCTTTGCAAGTTGTTAATGGAAAATAGTTTTCTTGTAGATATGAAATTAATGCAAAAGGACAACATTTTTTTTTTTTGTCTTATGCTGAGTAGTTTTCGAGAATAATTTTTTTATGGAGCATATAAAGATGGAGCACATAAACTTATTTATATATTTTACCCTTCTAAGACTTCTCAAATGAGCAGTTTAAAACATAATAATTATTATTTAGGTTTTATAATCTTTGTTTCTATTTCACAGCTTCCTCTGGTTTGGCAAATAAAGCTAAACAAGCTGTTTCACTTCAGTATGTTTTGGATACGTGTTTCTTCTGCTTTCCTTTTCTAAATCTTTCAGAAAAAAAGTCATTTTAATAACTTTAATCTGAGGTCAGAATTGACCTTTCATTGACTCTTGAACCTTAAATGACTTAAATAACTCTTGAACCTGAATTATATTCATAAAAAAAAATCAAAATCTGACTCTGGATCTAGATTGCTCCAGTTGGTATCTTATATAAGCTTTAGGTTTGGCTTAAGGCAAAAGTCCGATATTCATGCTGTTTTGTTGACTTTCCCAGCTAGCATCTGCTCCTGCCAAGAATATGTCTCTTCATTCTTGCCGTTGCTGGATGCCATGTGAATGTACTCATTTTTCTCCTCCCTGCGTTTCATGAAAAAACTCAGGGTCAGGGCCAGTTCCCATCAAAGATGCAGCTAATTGTGAAATATATAAAAGCAAAGTAAGAATTTAAACAAACTACCATACCCTTCCCAACTCTATCTTGCATAAAGGAGATAGGATACAAATCCAGTGCTCTTAAATGTTGGAGAAATGCCTGATGCAGATCTTCCCAGAATTTCAAAAAACTGTTTGTGATTGAGCTCTGAAACCCAGAGTAAAACCTGATTACTGGGAGACCAGAATCTTTTTTTTTTTCACCAGAAATTAAACCAGTACATCCCTCTGCCCCTTCAGTAACTTCTCCAAAGTTGTGTGCCTCCTTCTTTCCAGCTTGGTTTTGTTTAGTGGGGGACACTGAAATGGAACAAAAGGGGGCAAACTCTGATTTTTTGTTGCCATCTTCGGCAGAGTGTTTCCGCAGCCTTATTTCTCCATTAAACCTTGGCTTTGAGATATTTACACTACTTGACCTTCAGCTGCCTGTCCCTGGATGTCACTGGGGAGGAGCGGCAAACAGAAGTTAGTACTGTCAGACCTAAAGCTTCTACAAAACACACTGAACAGCCAACTTAAACTTCAGTCTTCTGGGTATATCTAGTTCACTCTAAACACTCTCAGAGATCTCTGCTTAGCCTTAGTATGGTCACATTTGCACTGTATTTCATTAAATAGTTCACTTTGGTTTTCCTACTGAATGTCTGAACTGAGACAGGTCTTCAGTGCAGTCACATGAATGACTAAAAACAATTAAGAAGAACTGGAACTGTTAGTCTACCAATAAGAAGAAAAGACTTTTAATGTGACAACCTTAAATAGATCCTGGAGTGCCTAGCGAAATGTACCTCCTAAATATCCACCTTTGTTTGCTACTCAAGGACTTTCACCTCAACATGCTTTTGACTAAGGCCTCCTTTCTAGTGCTGTGGGGATATTTACTTGTCAAAATCTATTTCTGTTCAGAATTTATAAGCAGTAAAACAGTATTTTTTTTCTTCCTCTTAAACATTCAACCCTTTATGTAGCCAAGTTCAGCTGTGTATATGAATTCACCATTTTCATAAACAGGAAGTGTTTCTCTTAAAACGTTAATCTGCAAGAAAAAGACTGGAGCTTGTTCAGTGTTACAGAGTTCAACTGAAGGCCAATAATCCAATATATGTATGTTGGGGGAGGGAGAGGGGAGGATAAGGAGAAAGAAACCTGTCTTTCCCTGGAAAAGAAATAAAAATAGCAGCAAACGTTATCATTTTCAGATTGTTACTAGCAACAGAGAGACATGATCCAAATAACAAGTGAATGACTGCATACACTGGTGCAAGATAAAGACCCCAGATAGGAATTTGATTAAGTATTATTATCAGTCACTGTACAAAGAATGGCAGGCAGGCAGCAGAGCATTCACTTTTCTGTCCATCTCTGCCTCTGGCTGACTGCTTATGCAGGTTGTCATAAAGGTAACCTGGAGATAGGACGGCACGTCAGATAGCAGTCATCATTTTCTCCATACAGGGTCTCCTTAAACATTACTCTTGTTGTTGCAGAGACAAAATTAGGCTGGCAGCTTAAATGGTTCTGCTTTATTTGTTGTTTCATAGTCTTAGATTTTTGACTATTACTATTCCTCCCTCTAAAATTTGAGATTTGCAGCCTACGTAACCTCCTTCACATCTACCGTGTGACCTTTCTGCCACATAAAAAGAAAAAACGTGATGTTGTTGTGAAAAAACAGAGATACTTCTTCTCCACCATCCTTTGACTCTTTATGATTTGAACTTTTATCTAAATTTGGTTTGTGGATAGCAATTTGCAATATGGATAGAATATTGAGTTGCGATATACCTTTTTTCTGATGCAGGTGTAAGGTGAATAATACACAGATCCATGTTTCCTCCACTTTCCAATGCATGTATCTGTATATGCTGTAAAGGATAAAGAAATACACGTAAGGAGGACAGAAGCAATTTCATTCATCCTGGAAAAAGGGAAAAGAGTAACCTACGCTTTGTTTTGGGGAGAGTAATGCTACTCGGGTCTTGCACTTTATTTAGATTGATCCTGCCGTCAGAATATTTACAGGATAATTACAACAATGTCTGTAATCAAAGACAGCATAAATTCATATCAATTTGATATAAGACAACTCAAAACAGTGAGAATATCGTGAAGACATTTGCTCATAATATGGCCAGCTCCAGGAATTTTTTGGCACTCTCAATCTTGTTACAAAACATCTTAAGAACAGCTACCGGGCAGTGATATAAATGAATGTTCTAAACTAAAGTAATGCCATCACCAACCTAACAATGATGATTCACCTTTAATAAAGATGTTTTCACTTGCCTACCTAATAGAAATGAGATGGTGTTTAGGCAGCTGTAAAAGGTATCTATTAAATTCTATTCAATTACATAACCAAAATGTAATACTAAAGTAATGTGTCTGATTTATATATTTCTTCAAAATTCTAGTTGTACAGATAAATATTTGTTGTGCTACCGTCAGGTCTTGCTTTAGGAATTCAAATTAAAACTTTGTAGTTTGCTGGTTGCTGTTTTTTTTTTTAGTTTATCCATGTACACTTAAAAACAAAAGTTGGGAGAGCTGTTTTCAGTCTGTTTCCTAGCCTACGTCTGGGCAATTCAACTGCACCTTTGTTCATAGTAGCTGAAAATGGGAAAAGCAAGAGGACATAGATGAACTGATTATCTCAGTTGTACGCTGGTTCATGTGAGAGAGGTTTAGTTTTGTCTGTGTTTGGCTATTGCCTGTTGATTGCATCTCATGATGTTCCCTGCTCTACCGTGACCTTTCTCTCTGTGTTTTTTGCCCTGTATTTCCCAGTAGCTGATGACAAGAATCTTTCCAAATAAAATGAAATGTGTTTATGGCAACTCTATACATAGTTAGATTATGCCTACCAAAAATGTCTCAAAGCTTAACTCCAAAACTAAGTCTTCACAATGCTTTGCAGATATGCCTTGAGAAACAAATGCTTAACTTTATCATGTACAAAAACTGCAATCTTCTAATACATAAAGGGTGACAAACTGTCTCAGCAGGAGATGGGATTCTGCAAACATTCTCTTACCCAAACAAATGCTTCATGACTGCAAGAAGTTGGCATAAGGCTAATAGCTGATAATATAAGAACTTGATCTCAACTAAACCAGCAAAGTAAGGTCTAATGCTATCTCCTGTCACACATAATAACAAAAGACTTCATTTTAGTTTGAGCCAAAATATCTCCTGCTTAAGTTGTGATTGTCCACCTTTCATCTGCAGCCATTTTGCAAAGCAGCCACTAACTTACAAGTTGCTACCTCCACAAGAAAAAAAGCCAGGTACAGCAGTAAATTGCAAATTTATTCACTATATAATGGAAATTTATCCACTCTTTAGGACACAGCCAATGAACTAATATCTGATTTTCTTTCTCCATGTACTTATTTAAATATGACCAATAAAGCAGAGAGGAAATTGTAAAATAATAACATTTTCCAAAGGAAAGAACCACACTCAACATGCTTACACATACATAGGGGTTGAAAATGCTTTTATAGTTTTCATAACACCTCAGGATCAACCTGGTGAAGTAGTAAACATTTCAGTCTTTCCATCAATCCCTGGCAAACATGTTCTCTCAGAAGAATAAGACCTTTATCATCATCTTGGTCCAAAAAATGCACTTCCATGCTTAATTTCTGGTACTCAGAGTTGTATGATTGGTCCTGAATAGTGCATCTGAGAAAGACGAGTATGGGAAAATCTAGGCTGGAAGGGGATCTTCTCAACAGATCCCTAGACTGGCCTTCTTTGTTTAAAGCAGAACATCTAGGAAGTCACACCAGGCCAGATAGTCAGCTCACAGAAATGAAAAGAAAGACTCTATGATGGCTCCATAGAGTCTTCTAGAACACAGCAAGAATCAGAACTACAACTACTGTTTTAAATTTAGACTTCATAGAAAATCAAATTTCATTTGGACTGTGAACTATGAGGCCTCTGCTTATGCCAATTAACACCTCATATAGAAATGCCCTGTTTCAGGCACTTGGGCAAGTTTCTTGGTAAGATCCTGCTTATTTTCAGAAATAAAATCTCATGTTGTCTACATGCTATGTGCTATTGCTGTATTTTCTGCAATTTTCATATATTCAGAGCTATCAGAACGGATTTCATCACTGAAAATCCACAATAGAAGGCAATTCAAAAATCAGTGAGTCATAAAATGAATGCAGCTCAGTAGTTTTTTGCTTTCCTTTTGTTTCAGCCTAATGGGCACCAGTTTTATTTAAGTGGATATATCACTTCTGTCACAACATTTGTGACAGTTGTAGTATTCTTGGAGAAACTGCTTTCATGTAGCTGTTGAAAGCTGTTCTTTTCCCTCACATTAGACCTAACAACCAGCTTCTGGCACACAAGTTCTTCTGCAAATAATGGTCTTTGTAATGTCTCTGAAAGTCATCCAGTGCTTCTTAAAAAGGGTCCCCAGCAGTTGGTTTAATTAGTGGTGTTCATCAACTCCAAAAGATGTCCAAAATGTGTAAATTTAGTTGCTTTATCTTCTATATGTACATGTCTTTCTGTACTGTGTGACTATTCAGACTTAGGTTGCTTCACAAGCCGGGTGGCAGGTATGAGGACACTTGGGAGCTTGATGCATAATGGCCATGCATCATTAAGGGTTTCTTTTTTCTTAAAATGTTATAAACCTTCACCCCATGTCAGGTTATTTGATTCCTGTAGCCAAAAAAAAAAAAAAAAAAGAATATTAGCTGTGGTGTTTTTACTAAATGTCAAGCTAGGTAAATATATTATATCTTTCTAGAATCCTATGCTATATTGTAATTTGTCAGCATTCCCTGCATTGTTCCACAGATTTGTATTGTACTGCTGTGAGTAACTTAATCATCCTTATGTTTCACTCCCAATGACTAAATTCCAGTACTGAGAGGAAAAATCTGCAAAACTCTCTCTCCATATATATCCCCTTCTCTTTGTATGTGCGTTTTTCTGTACAAATAAATAGTAATTTTTAATATGGAGAAAATCATTAGTTCATGATTATTTTGGTAAAGGAAAGGAATAAAATTGATGGAACCCTGAAGAAGATCAACAGGAGGAAAAGGCAGAAGCTTACTGAAATAGCAAGATTATTTGTGGTGTGTTCTGATAGCAGAGATCACAAAGGAGCTTCATAACACTTTCACTGCAAATTGACCTAATTCTCTGTCATAATCTTCTTAGGCTGACGAGGTTTCCACCTATCTTCAGGCATAAAATGTAGTCATTCCTTTCTAGCTGATAATCAGTGTGTTTATTACTCATTCTAGCTGCTTAAAGACAGTATTTTCAGAACTAGTCCTGAACTACTAATGTCATCAGTGATATTCGAATAACAAGGGAATAACCGCAGTCTTTGCTATGGGAGCTGTTTAACAAATCTAAAAATGTTAATCATGTTCAGGGCATTGTCGCTTTCAGGGAACAGAGATTACTTCTAGTGACGTGCCCAGAAGCAATCTATTTAGTTTTCTTTTCATATAAAGTTGGGAAATAATGAAGGTTTTATTAAATGAAACTTAATTCACCACAATAGGGACTTCAGATCTACCTGTTCCTACTACCAGGGGATGGAGTATAATTTAATAACAGTCTCTTTAGATTAGCTCTGTCTATTTGCATGTCACATTATTAACCGACTCCATGCCATAGAGTGTAGAGGACTTCAGAGACTGCTGTCTCAGCCTTTTTTATTTAAAAAAAAATCCTGTATTGATGATTTGTAAACTACATTATTACAGTAACAAAACCGTAGGATAAGAACAGCTAAAAGGGGTGATGTAAGCTTTTTGGCTGTGGTCCAAGGCACTAAGACTTAGTAGATTACTAATGCTGTCTAGCAATGGTGTGTTTTTCCTGCCACAGTGACAGCTGCTGAGAGATTTTCTATTATTATCTTACTATTTTTTTAAGCATTAAAGTGTAATGATTTACTAGCCTATAATGTGGTAGCAATGTGTGAATTACTGTGGATGCATTTGTATGCTCAGCAACATCTGGTTTACAGGTGTGAATATAGGGATTTTGCTAATTAATACTTAGCGTCACAGTTTCTGAGTGAAGATACAGAGATGGAAATAGAGAAATGTTCTCATCTATGCAATATTATTTCAGCTCCCTGGGAAATAAAAAAGAGATAACACATACTTGCATTATTTTTTATTGTTGTTTTTACTGGCTACTTCTTTGGTTTGTTTTATTATAACACCTCCATAATATCTCCCTAGTACCTAGCCAGGAGACGTTTTGCTGAGGAGAGTTGTAAAGAGGCAGCTTGAATAAAGTGTTTTAATCATATGTGTCAGCAAACCTTTGTGATTTTTAATAAAAATTTCAGCTTACAATCTCAATCACATCATTAAGTAACATAATCACGAATGACCATTCCTCAGCTGAGTCCCTGCCCCGGTCCATATGCATATTCTCACTTCATGCAGTATTTAGGACTTGGTGAGTGCCTTTACCCTTCCTGCAGGCTGAGGCTGAGGAGGGAACCATTACTAAAACCCTTCCATTGTGACTATTTTAAACTCCTCCATTCTCTTGCAAAAATATATATTTCCCTGTGTCTGTCCTATAGAACTTAATAGAGTATCAGATTCCTACTGTGCATCTTTGTAGAATGATTTAGAAAAGCCATGAAGCTCTCTGCTAAAAAATCTATGCCTTTTAAGTACGCTCCATTTAGTTATCTAGGTTTAGTCTATATTCAGTTCTGTGAAGCAATATCCTTCAGTTCAGTATTTCTGAAGCTACAGGCAATGACTTTACACCACAGACAGTATTTCTGGGATTTATAGCTGTAAAGGTCTAAAGTGGTGAAGTTATTGTCCGCAGAAGCCCATACTTATCAGCTTCCAGAAGTTTAGCTTGCATGCTTTACGCAGGATCAAGAAATTCAGTCAAAAATCTCCAATTGACTTTTTTACACTGAGAACACGGATGACAGGCTCGCAGGACAGTCAGTTTCAAAGGAACCTTTAGGGTTCCCATGGGGTGCCGAACCCCTTCTCAAAGGGGGACTAGTTCAAGGTCAGGTTGCCTATGGCACTGTCCAGGTGAGTTTTGACTGTCTCCAAGGATGGAGAGATGACGCAACCTTGAAAACCTGTTCCAATGTTTGACCAACAGTGAAGAATTTTTTCCTTAGACTCTACACAGTAGTAAAGGTAAAAGAAATATTTAGTCAGGAAAAACTGATGTCATTTATTACAAATAAACTGATGGGACTAAACTGAGTTTTTTGACAACCAGGATATGTAAGAGTTTTTCATTATTAAAAAGGAATGATGCAATTGCTTGTTAGCAAATAAAGCAGAAAGAAAGAATAATGAAATGTGAGTAGCAACATTAGATCCCTAGTTCCAGACGTGGGATGTGCAGGTTCAAATTCATCCACATTTCCTTTGTGATCCTGGGCAAACAATGAAAAATCCACATCTTACTCTACAGTATTCTTTCCTTCTGCCTCATTTTCGAACATTGTTGATTATTTCAGTCTGATTCCTTTTTCCTTCACTACTCTGCAGAATCATCACCTAGACACTTCTACAGTTAGAAAAGGTATTCATCTAGAATCATGGAATCACAGAATCATAGAATCATTTAGGCTGGAAAAGACTGATGAGCTACTGGATCACTCAAACATAAGAGTTTGATGTAAAGCAGGCATGGGCTCATGGCTGTTAGGTGGTGCATTATCTAGAATACACAGTATGTAATTTATTCCAGACTTATACTGTCATCCTCATTTTATAAACTATGAGAAGACATATGGCAAATGATCTAGCACAAAATTAGTGTTACAGATGAAAAATACATGATTTGACATTGAGTCTGACAGTACCGATAGTCAAACAGGTTTTTATGCAGACTTGAACAAGAGTGACCTTACAACAGGTGTTGTATGACTACAGTAATTTTAACCTGATGCTACAAGCAATAGCTCCAGATTTACCACACCATAAAACTATGATTTCAACAGAATTCTCTCTTTGTGTGAGATACTGCTGGCCAAAGTGCACCTGACTCTGTAATCTATGTTTTGGGACATTTGGACAGCAAGAGACATGCCTAATCTTTTCTGTTTTCAATCATTTCTGGTTTCTGGAGTGCTGGGAATTATTTTATTTATTTTTTCTTAGGGGTATATTCCTTTTATATGCAGCCATTTTAATAACAGTAATAACAACAAAAATAATAGTAGTTAAACTAATCAAAGAGAGGGAAAAATCACTTTGAGCTATATATATATTTATTCTTCCACTGCATGAGATTATAATTACATTTGCAAATACATTGTGCTTTTTTAAAAGAAAAGACATTCAACAAAATAAATTGATTGCAGCCTTCATACCCAAAAGACGTTAGATGACATTCTTCTCAATAATATACCGTTATAAAGTCACTCCCATGAAATCTGACCTTCTTGCACCATGATCAGCTCTGCTAGAGTCTTGTTAACAGGTAGCAGAATCCTGTTCTATATAAGCCCATTTAAATGAGACGTCTACCACTGCAGTCCACCATCTTCCTTAAATTAAGGAATATTTAGTTAAGAGCCTTACCTGACCAAAACTGTAGTCATGATACCATGAACAGAGAACTTGTCACAAGTAGGTAGTCTTTACTAAAATAACAGGTTGGCTGGTGTTCCAAAGTCACTCTGATTTTCAAGCTTTAAGTTCTTGCTCATGTAATATACTTCCATAGTCTTTCTTTCCTTTAGCAGTGATAGCAGAAAGTATGAGATAGTAGAATGTGTTCAGTATCAGTTCAGCTTAAGCTTCAAGTGCAGCATGAGAGACTATTTCATAAATCTGTTTGGGAGAAAAAATGGATACTTATGAAGTTATTATTAATTCAGCATTCAGTTTGAATCAAAGGCATTGAAGAGCCATAATGTTTTAAACAGAAAAAAACCCCACTGTTCTGACACTGTTGAGACATTTTCAGCCAAAAAAAAAGGACTTATACTTCTTTTCATTTTATTACTGTTGTCACAGATTCAAGAGGAGGGACTGGAAAGCAGGAAGGGAGGAAAGGACTATTTTTTTAGTGTGTTTGCTTTGAAGTCAGAAACATTAAATCACAGAACAAAAGAAAATATGTAAGCTATAATGTGTAGAGGCTGACATACCATATGATTGGTAAAGAAGAGTAGAAAGGAACTTAGTACAAATCCACAGTCAACAAGTGAAAATGATAGCCATGAAATGGAAGTAGATAAAAGACAGGGAGTTGCTAATAGTAAACATACAGAACTGACTTTTCTTCCAAAGTGACAGAATAAACAAGAGCACTGAATAGTCAAAAAAAAAAATTTCTTAGTTATATATTTTTGGCATTTTTATCTAGGCTGACACCTTTTCATCACTGTCAAAAAACCAATGAGAAGGCAACCTTGTAAAATACCAGATTTTTCCTAAGACATACTGAATACTCATGACCTTTTAGGATAGCTTTCACAACTTGTTAAAATGAGTCTAGAGACAGAAACATGAAAGGGGGTAGGGGAAAGCACTGACTTACACTTTCCAATTTATTCTTGATAGCTGAGATACAACAACTTAATCTAAACATTGTCTTCTAAGTAACTAATGAAAACAGGACTTGTTCATTAGAAAGCTCCTCAGGCTGAGTTTTTTAACAACCTCTATCATTATGATATCTTAGTGCCCCGTAATTTGTAATGTATTTATCTGTTATGTCGTGCCCCAAGGGAGGGAAATGTTATGTCCCATCTGTGTGTATGAAAAGGGAAGTACAAAAAAGATAAAAGTGATATCCTCAGTTTTCTTACTTATATCTCACAGAACTTCCGATTTCAGTAAGAATCTAAATATCTTTGAATAGCTGACCTGAAGCTATTTGCCCAGTATCATACAGGATGCTTATAGCTTACTTTTCAATAGCATATGATCCTTAAAGGTGATCACTGACCACAAGGTTCGCTATAATCAGAAGTACACCTGAAGGTGGTAATCCAGACACAGATCCTGTATAGCTGTGATTGTAACACAGCCAGCCTCCACCACGGCTGTTGAAGCTGGCCCAAGTCTTTCAAGGAATGAAAAATTTATCGCTCCAGGAAGTCATGAACATGCAAAAAGGAACTTCACTCGCCAACCACATCAAAGAAATTACTTGACTATGACAGAAGAAGGGAGGCATGAGGAATATTTGCTCCAGAGTCTGTTTTTGCATTTTACAGTAAAGAAAAAAACCCATCAGATATGGTGTGAAACCAGCAGGAACAGAGACAAGAACCCAAGGCTACCCTTCTGCACAGGAAGAGTACTACTGCAAACTTGCAGTATGTCTTTCTGTTGCTGTCCTGGCTATGTGGTGGTTCAGATTGTGAAGATGGAAAGAGTCTAATTCTAGTTTAAAAGCTTCAATGAGGATTAGAAATTCCACTATAGCAGTTAAAAACTGAACTTCTGTCTTGTGCTATACTAAGCATTCGTCTACCTGTCTGTGAGTTCGGGGCTTGCTCATTTTGACTAAATTCTGCTCATTCTAACACTGGCTATTTTTATTTTTATTTTTTTTAATTAGCATTTGTTTTTACTGGAGCAACATCTGAGAATAAACTTAGCATATCCGTTATTGCAATTACTTTAAATGCCAGAAAGGGCCTGAATCAAAGTATCCATAATTTATGTTCTACAATGTATCAGAATGCATGTTCATTCTATGGACATATTTAATATATATTTCAGATCATTAACACAGCTATTAACTGTTTTCTCTCCTCTGAACAAGCTAAATCTTACCCCAAATTAAGTTCTACTAAACAGCAGATATGTTAGTTATGAAGTGCTGCAGAGCTGTAATCCCCCCAGCTATTTAGCACTATTCTTGGCAGAGAATTTTTTTGTGAAAAATGACCCAGTGCTCATAACCTCTGATTGAGGAAAGAATTGCATGACTGTGGGGCTACCTGGGAAGCAACACAGGACAGAGTCAACATAGATAGCATAACATTTTGGGCCTATAATATAAGGGAAAAGCTCTAAAGATGTAAGGCAAGACATGGGTATTATAGCACTGAAGAACCCTCCACAATCAAGTGCTATCAATCTTAAGGATTTTATATTTTTAAAAGTCTTAAGGGAGGAATTTTAAAAATTTGCTTTGATCCTAAATAGAGAGAAAGGATTGAGAATGAAGGAACCTGAGATCTAGGCAGGGCAAATGATAACTAACTCAGTATCATGAAGGAGAAGGTTCACTGAGTTATTCATTTGTGTCAGTCAATCACCTCGCAATCATTACATTCAATATGAAGTAATGGTTTAGATTAATTCCTCTGAAAACTTTGTCAGCCCCAAATTACTTATATCTCATCTACATTTAGTTTGTATGGATCTTTTGCAGCCAGATGTTAATCATATGGTTCTATGAAGTAGGCATAAAACTAACAATTACCTGCATTGCTGTTGACAGCAAAATTCATGGCTTATGATTTTCTGAATGGAGTTAATCTATTTTTTGAATAGGATGAGAGAATGTTATTGGAAATGAGGTGAGCACTACTAAGGCAGAAAAGTGATTGCCCACCAAGTCTTCCAGAGGGTATTTCAGGGAGAAGGTTTGAACAAGCTATATGTTGGTTTATGCCAGTCTTGAGACTTCCGTACTAAAGATCATTTTTCTCTCAATTTTGTTAAAATAGTAAGGCTTTTGCAATAGAAGATATGCTTTAAAGGAGGGGGGAAGCCTTCCATGGTTATGCTTTGGAGCTTTTGTAATGGTGCATATCAAACTGAAGCAAAAGATAACAGCTACTTCAGGGTACATAGGTTGGAGAAAATCTTGCTGCACAACTTTGAAGAGAAGATTGCTACAAAAATCTTTATGATGAGCCAACGGTAGAGAATCCAACACCAACCTAAAAAGCATAGAAGCACATGACTTTTTACAATGAGAAGCATCTAATCCGACTTGAGATATTTGTAATGTAAAATTCTACCTTTGAGCTTCCTTTATTGTGCGCAGAGACCTAGAGTGTTTCCTAGAGCACAGTTCACCTGAATTCCAATTTGCACATGAATGTTCTTTACCACTAGCTACAAAGTAATTAATCAGTTCTGGTATAGATATGTAAGTTGTAGCCTTCTCAGTCTGGGTTGATGTCAGTTGCTGCACATGGTAGAATCATGTTGAGAAACCGATACCTCGTACAGTATCTGATTTATTAGCAGTGAAAAACACATTAGAAATATTTGAATATTTATGCTAGCATTTTAATATATGTAACTAAAGTAAGTTTGTAAAATGTTTCATACACTTTGCAGGGCTTGATAAGTGAAAGATCAGATGTTAATACTTTAAAAGATAAACTTTTCCACATATTTCATCATCACTGGTGTGCTCTAGTCTGAATACATTTTGACTTGTCCAACAGTCTGAAATAAAAGTTAGAGTTTACTTGAGGCCTTTCTGATAAAGCAATATTTAAAGCATACGTTCCTTTGCAATGTGAAAAGCAGTTTTCATTCTCTGGATATGAAAATGATACAGTGAGTACCTAAACCTAATAATTTTGTGTATGTTTGTTTGTTTGTTTGTTTTTCCCCAGAACACATGAATGGAACTGAGGAGAGGCAGCAGAGAATGACTGCAACCGTGTATGTCAGTGCAACAAACAATTCCACAAAGCAGACTCAATTCAGGGCAGTAATAGATTGACCTGTTAGATGACCTGGCTTCAGAAGAAAACAGACAGGCTGTCAGGTACCCATAAAATAGGCAGAAATAGATAGTTCATTCAAAATGGGAAAGGAAATTGTTTCTATCTGCAGCTCTTAGATAGCTGTCATCACTGGTAACTTCCCTCCTTTAATTTTCTCCAGTCTATTGGAGAGAACTGAAAAAGCAAAGTGAGATATTGAATGTTGGAAGAGGTGATAATACCTTCAAAGATTAGGCAAGGCAGAGAATCTTCCATAGAAAAAAAGGCAGCAGAAATCAACAGGACAATAAGTGAACTCAACAAGAATTTTTAAAAAATCTAAATTTGTATGATTTCAATAATGAAATCACATTACAAGGTTGAAGTGAAAGACTGCAGAAAAGGGATTTTTTTTTGCCTATATTTTCAGATTTGAGAAAACACAGCTGTTCTACAGATTCCCCCTGATTAAAAGATGAGAAAAAGAATACTCACTTCTTGCACATTAAATCTCATGAGGAAGGGAAGAGATAATTTGTAAAGTATTTACAGTACTAAGAGCTCTAACCCCTGCCAAGACTAAAAGAGCGAAACTGAGAAGTTCGTAATGTTTTGTAGCTCTCAAAATACATGGATAGAAGCTCATTTTCAAGGCTATTTTAAGCTAGGTGTAAGAAAGGGAGAAAAATTTTGCCATACTAATGAACACATAGATCTTTCCAACCTCTAGTTGTGTGATTTGATGATTTATCATAATGAAGTAATGACAAATGAGAAGGAAAAGTAGGAAATATAGTAGTTAAGTGTCAGCTGCATGGAGTGAGCCCAATAGCTCAGTATGCTAATGATAAAACTATTTTCATGAGAATTTTGGCTGCTGCCACCAACATAGCATTGCTATTTAATAGGTGTCATAAGAGGAGAAAACTTTGTTGGTGTTTGACAGTAATGAAAAATTCTATTCTAAGAATTTGACATAAAATAATCACTTCTTTACCCTAGAAGATAGGAGTGCATGTGGGCTTTGGATTGCAGTGATGTTGCTACTGAACTGTAGCACTGGAGACTGTTCAGCAGTCAGCTTTGTTGGACACAAAGCCACACCAGGGTAGTACAGTCTTGACTGCTACAGGACATAAAAAAAGAAGAAAACAAGAGTCATGAACAGAAAGGCATTAGCCTAAATCTGAACAACCTTGTATTGTGGTTCCCTAGATGTATGTTTGCATATAGACACACACATTTAAGGGTATGTCTCTATAAACATACAGACATACTCTGAGGTTTGCAATATTTTGCAAGTGAATAAACACTTCAGATTTTTTGCCTTAAGGAAATAGTGTGGAAGTTGATATATAGCTAAATTATCTGAATATAATTAGGGTAATATGTAAATGGTTAAATGTCGACACAATAAGTAACTATTCTCTTGCTAGTACTTGCACAGTACATATTGATCAAGCAGTTCTAAAAATAGGCAAGTTTTTAATTTGGTATTTTCTTTCCTGACATCTTGCTTTTGACCACAGAATTACAGCCCTATTCTTGCACTCTTCTGAGGAGTAAGATAACAGTTTTCCTTCTGGAACACAATGATGCTAATGTTGCCTTTAAAGGCTTTAAAGTTACATCTTTGTTTATCATGCGCTCAACATTTTAAACACTGAATTTAAATGCTGCTCCAGCACACATGTAAAATAAAGAAATAGAATTTATGGTTTAAATGTGATAACTGTGCCAAATTTGCTATGCCCAGTTTGGGAAAAATTCATGGTGACTTGTAGAAAACCACCATCTAATAGTACCTGTTAGGCCTTTCTCTTGTTACTTCTACAGTAAGATCTGCATTTCTTAGCCCAGCTTCACTTCTTTCTTTCCCAGAGTTATAAAAAGGTGGGAAAAAAATAGTTCTGGAAATCCTTTTCTTTTTTTTTTTTTTTTTCACTTATTCCTAGAGCTCACTTTATATCAGAAGTTGAATGATTCCTGGTGTTTTAACAATCCCCGTACAGGATTTAAGGATAACCTCTGTCTTATAGTATCTGAGTAATGATGCCACTTAAAATCAGGATTCCCTTTCTAGAAAGTGGAGAGTCTGTTCAAGAATTCAGTTTACTTGTAAGTTCCATATAAAGTACAGTATTTTAGCTGCTGATAAAAGTTATGCATTGTGTGTGCATATAGATAACGCAAGATATTGTAGCAGACACTAATTAAAATGAACTCAGAGGGTAGCTTTTTTCCAATGTCTTGTGCCATGATTCATTGAAAAAATGACTGAATTTGGATAAATAGACAAAGGATCTGGCTCTCTGAGGTCAGCTGAAAGATTTAAATTAAATCAGTGTCTTCCCTAATTTTGAACATTGCCTAAAACAATCTTCCTGTGTGATATTTATAGGAACTGATAATACTATATAAGATACTGAGCTGTGAGGTTCTTACTTTCATTTTTGTGGAAACTGAACAGAGATGTTCAAAAGAATTCAATCCTGCCCATCGAGGTAAGGACCAGCACATGGATACATGAACAGATGTTGTACTTCTGAAGTATTTTTGGGTGCAGAATGTTGTATCCCATCACAAAACGGAAATGAAAGTCACAAGTACCCAACCCGAAAAAACAGAAAAGCCATCTTTTTGTCACTGATACAGTAATTAACTATTAATTTTTAAACTTTGAAAATTCAGCAAATTTATTTCAATACTTTCCATCAAAAGCAGGTTTTTGGCTTACTATTCACATCCTATGGCACAGTAATATGAATATGAGCCAGCACATTTAATTGCCCTTGAAGAGTAACCTCTGGTAATAGAAATTATTCCTACTCTCAGATACTTTTCCTTTGACTTCATTTGGGCTAATGCACATATGACAAAATCCCAGTGTGCCACTCCCTTGAATTTCTTTAACATCTGACCTCACGCAGCTGTTTATTATTAAGAGACATTTGCCACTGCTGTGCACGGTACCCTACACTCTCTCTATAATCAGCGTATTTTTATCCCAAATACTTGAATTTACAAATAAGCTAGAAATTAATGCCTTGCATCAGCTTTAATTTTATAAGGCAGTGACCCATTCTACTACTGTGTAATAACAGGTCCCACTGTGACAATTAAAACAAATCGCCCTACAGAATATGCCATTAGATACATTCATGCCTCATCAGTAACTGAAGTGTCTTTTATGATATATTTCAAAGAAAGGTATATAACTTTAGCCCAGTTTCCCCAAAGCACAAAATGATTTATTACAAATCTCCTATATTTTCTATTTACTATGAAAATGAAATATGGATGAAATGAAATAAAAATTCTAATTAAGACTAAAATAGCTGTTGGCTACTAAATAAAACACAAGTACATAGATAATTTTGATCCAATAACAATTGATCTAAAATTAAACTAAGTTACCAGACACCACTGCAGCTATTATTTCTTAGCTCTTCTATTTTGAACAAAGTAGAACTAGAAAGAAGTGGAAAAATGAATTCTTCTAGCACATATTACATGCTGATCGTTTTACCTAATTGGAGAACCTCTTTTACAATGTATTAGATCTCAACCCATCAGCTGACATTACTACGACTGTCAGAAGGGCACACGGTTTCCTCCAGGCCTAATCCCATCTCTATGAGTAGTGCTGTGCATGTAGCAAAAGTGCTACAAGAGTACCGACAGTACTGTCAACTTGTCAGGGCTTTTTAAGAGGGGCTAAACTATTTCTCTGCCAGATCTTTATATTCTTGCTGCTGGGAGCACTTGGAATTAAAGTGTTGTAAGTGAACAACGTTTTCATTTGATTATTTTAGTAAGCTGCTTCCAAACTCTTTTTCTGTTCCCGAGTGGGTAGGACACTTATGGTTAAGATTCATCTCATTAACTTTAGACATCTGCAATGTAGACATCTACATCTGAACTAGTCACTTGAGGCTTACTTTGTAGTCAACAGAGAGATATAAACACTTTGAAGGGGGATCCAGCTGACCTATTTGAGTCACTTGGTAGCAGGGCACCCATTAAAATAACCAGTTCACGATTAGATGAGTACATTTAGGTGTCTACGCTTGGTCAGATGAATCCCACTGAGAGTTCAAGACCTATATCTAGGTGCTTTTGTAAATTAGTCAGTGGGGAGAAGAAGAGATGTTTTGCTCCCATGCATCCTGTAACTAGCAAACTCAAGCTGTGCACTGCATCTTTTGGCTTTTTTCGTTTGCCTGAAACCCATACCATGCCAGTAAGTAATCACGTACTTGCTCAATAGACTAGTCCCTGGAGTGACCCAAGGATGAGTTTGCCTGTTGTCTTCATGGGACAGTATTGAAGCCTGACAGCATTTTCTTGGCCTGTCTCTACTGTTCCATGACATGGTTCCTGAGAGCCATCCCATTTACAGACAAGCAAGTACAGGCTGAAGTCACACCCATATTTCCTACACTCTGGAATCTCTTGGCTTGAACACATAACATGCAAGCCATGAACTTCCAGGGCATATCCTTCCAACTCTTGGTCCTGACTCATCTGTCTCATACACAGCTCATATCCCTATTGTCCTACATAAGAGACCTGCCTGGCCCTCACCACTGCTCTCCAATGCCTGGTACTGCAGGAAAAGAGAGAGGGAGGCCAGGATAAATATGGTCCCTCTTAATTGGAGTTATCAAATCATGTAATCCACAACTGATGTCACTACCTGTATCCCCTGCAACAGCTCTACTGGATATGACAGGTCTTCTAAATAAACCTTCCTGCTGAAGAAAAATGGCATTACAGTTTTGTCTTTAATTAGGCTTTGCCCATTGGATTGGATTTCCTTGCCTTTCTGTGTACAAAGAACCACAGCTACGCTACAAAGACTGAAAGTAAGACAAAACTGTGAGCTTTTCCCCTTTCACATCTGTGCATCTCTCACTCTTCCCAAGAAAAACAAACTAATGGGTAGTCTAATGCTGTCAATGACCTAACTAATAACTGGATTTACATTTCTGTACCTTTGGCTGGATTCATTTAATTCCTTTTAAAACTCTGATTCTTACTGTAGATAAGCCATCAGTGTGCTTAACAGGATATTAAAAGTAGAAAGCAAGTGTAGAATAGCAGGTTCATTAGACAACACTTTTTCCAAATGTGGAAGCTGAACACCAGATGCCGTTTTGCATAATAAAAGCAATCAATGATTAGCCCTTAGAGCTCTGTGATCCCTGAATAATAACCCATTTTTCAACCTTGTTTTACCCTAAATTTTCAGCTTTAGGAGTAGTTGAGTTTAATAATCACATTTAAAAAAAAAAAAAGGTGACTTGTAATTCCCAATGCTGTTATAAAATTGTGTGATTTTCCAGAATTTATTCAAAAGGGAAAAAAATCCTACAGCAAACAACCATTTATAGGAATGATGAAAACTAGGGACACACCAAAAAAATTGAAAATAGGAATACAATCTCTAAGTACATGGATGTTGGACCACCCCAGCTGGTATAAATCCAGAGAGACTGAAGAATACAGTGTCAGGGTCTCCTGACCAAACTCCTGGCTTTGAGTCCCGGTGAAGAAAAATGGAGAATCCAGTTATTTATCTCCAGGATGCAATTATGATTACCCTCCCTGAGCTCAAAAAGGGGAGTTTAGGCATATGGGCTACTGATTTCTTTGAAGAACGGTGGCTTTCTCATTTGTTTCATAAGCTTTGAGTTTGGGAGTGGGGAGTAGCAGACATCATAGCATGATCGAATCCGGATGATTTGGCTCTTAGCATTTATATCAGCTGCTGAACTTGCCCAGGTCCATCTGCTGTTCATGGATGCTTCTTCAACAGCAGACCTCTATTTGGCTCTTCTTCTGCATGAGGACAAAACTGAGACTCCCCACCAGAGGTGGGGACACAGCGCCTGTCTTCAAAAAGAGTGAAGCGATAGAGTGAGTGCAAGCCAAAATTGTCACAGAGGCTAAAAAAACCCAGCCTTCAGGGACTGGAAGTTGCTGGGATACCTCTGTGAAGAACTTTTATTTTAAAGTCAATATGTCTTGTTTGCCATTTCTAATGAACACTGCTCATTTCAGACTGATGCTATACAAGACGAACATTGTACAAACAAAGACAGCAGAGCACAAACTCATGGCCCAAGAGGACCCTATTATATTATCCTTTCAAGATTCTGCAATTACAAGAAGTAAAGGTTCAGTTCAATTATGGACAAACAGAAACATACTGCAGCAACAGATTTGGTACAATCATTTGAAAGCCAATAAGTATTTTTGTTTTAGTGACAGTTATCTGTAGTCTGTTGTGTCTGCAAGCTGGTGGCAAGACACTAGAACAAACTTACCAGCCCATCTGGTGCTTGGAATGAAGTACTTCTGTGCTTCACGTTATTACAGCCAAGGCTGAAAGCAAGAAAACCTCCTGTGGTTCAAATGATGCTTCCATGTGAGGTCAAGAAGGTTGTTGAGATAATAGGAGTTGTAATAACATTTTATAGCTGATGGTCATTTCTTGCATATGTTTTGTGTGTGTGTGTATGCAGATATATATATACAATATATAAGTAAAATATAAATTCAGGGTAGCTGAACTGAGAAGGAAATCACCTTTGCAATAGGAAATTTTATTCTGAAGGTACTGTAGTAGAATAATTAACTAAAGTCCTAGTTGTCAGCTGAGACTAGACTTTTGCTGAATTTGTTCACTCTGTGCTTTCCCTCACACTTTTCCAGTACCTTTGTTTCAGTAGCACATAAACATTTATATACTTTTGAATTGGTGACGAGATATTAGGGTCTGTAATGAAAATATTTCAGATATTAGCAATAACACAAACCATAATTATTAATTTAATAGCACTGTCTATTATTTACACAATTTCAGAGATTTTCCTCTATGTTTTCAATACAAACTAATAGCAATTCTCTCTCAGAATAAATGACAATTAAACCTGATTTTGTTATAAATTGCAGTGAAAAAATGGTAAAGAAGGATGTAGTGGAGTACAAGGGCTGAAACAACATATTATCATATACTTAAGATCATAAAATATGTTGATTCCTTTTGGTTGGTTGGTTGGTTGGTATTTTTCATTGCCTGTTAAATCTTTTGTTTTGGCAGGTAGCACCAGGTGGCACTGTTACATAAACATATACATTTTTTTTTAGCAGGAGAACAAGGTTCCAGTGTTGGGAAGACATGCTTCAACCAGGGCGGGTGCTAGGCTTTATGGAGGGAGAAGCTGAGGCAGGCAGCAGAGAATTTTGCTTTGTAGTCACACTTCCCTTTCATGACAATTTTTATATTCATTTAATATACTGTGCAGATCTACCCCCAGGCAATAACAGGAAAGCCAAGATTTCCAGCAAGTGGCATTCCCAGTATGCTGTTTGTAAGTAACCCTGTATAAAGACTTGTGCATGGCTAAATAAAACAAGATTTACTTAGTGTTTACTCAGTTACTTTATCACAGTATTCTACATAAATAGTCAGTTTTTCAAAGCTCCAAGTGTATAGTAGTGCTTGACAGAAAGAGGAGAAATGGAATACAGGTATGGAAAGAACCAGTCACACTGGGATTATCAGATTAATTCTGTCACTTGGAGTCATCTGAGTACCACAGTGTTTTGTGATACTGGGTACTGTGTCACTGAGTGCTTTCAGCTTCCCATTGCTAAGGATTCTCACAGCTTTGGTTTTTCCACTTGCACTTACATCACTTTTAACACAGGCTTCAGTCAGTAAAAATAAGTGAGAGTTCTTTTTAAAAAATTCAATGCAAATAACTTTCCTAACGTTAGAAAAATCAGGGCACAAAGTAAGATATTTACTAGTATTTACCACTCCCTCAAGTATAGTAAGAAAAGCTTTTCTGCCTTTCTGTTATCTGTTTCACACATCCTTCAGGTGCTTTTAAGCTAGGAACTTAGTTCTTATGTAAATTTTCCATCTTAGAGAGGACCCCAGTCTGGGAAAACAGCCTTAACTTTATATCCTGTTTTTTTTTTCCTTTTTTTTTTTTTCTTTTCCCCCTCTCTATTTTTTCTTTTTTTCTCTCCACCTACTTATATTTATATCTTGTCTTAACAGCTGTTAGTTTTGTAATTATAATCTACATCCAACCTTTGACTCTAACCATCCAACTCTGTCAGCAAGTCATCAAGGTTGAATATTCTTATGCAGAGCATTTCAAATCCCATGTTGAGCCTCCTCACATGCAGAACTTTGCTTTTCATTCAATACTTACAACTTGGCACAACAAGTTATGCATCTGTGGATATAGTCACTACTGGCTCCTGTTTGAGATCATATATTACAATATTTATTGTTTTGACTTAGTAATGATTTTGGGGTGCCAAGAATAACTGTGTCTTTGGTTAGACTATGACAAGAATTCTGTGCCTCAAATGTAAAAAAGGTATGTCATCTGCCATGAACCCATATACGCTTTACTTCGTATATGCTTTATTTAGCCTTGTAAAATTTCAGAACATCTATCTTCCCATTGACATTTTTTCATGAAATGTTAGTATAATGAATATAGGAAGTCAAATAATACAAGACAAGGAACCAAATGACATGGCATGTCACTTGAGTCAACCAATTAACCAAAATAACATCTCAGAAAAGGAGAGGGTGGAGGTACCTTAGCTAATGGCCGTGTCTCTAAGACACTGGTAGATAATGGAAAATGATGGATAAATGAATAACATGTGGGAATGCAGAAGAGACATAAAATTGGGTTTGTAAAATTTGTCCCCCTTACTGGATTATGTGACATTCATCAACTTTAAGGAAATGATCTAAAAATATGAGGGCTACTCAAGCCAGAGAAAATACAGTCAGCCAGTGGATCAGGATCACTTTTCATTTCCATCAGTAGAGCTGAGGTTTGGATCTACTGAACTCTAGATTTACAACTGCCCTATTAAAGCCTAGAAGTTGGGGTAGTGGGGCATGCCTGAGTATAGATAATCATTGCAAGAAAAAGTGTGGTGCTTAAAATACCTTCTAGTTCTTTATAACAGCCTCTCTGACTGAGTTTATTCATCTCAAGGCAAAACTAGTGGAAAGAACCATGTGAGCATTTCTTAGACGCCTTATAATCCACCAGTAAAAATTAAACCTGGTGTTGAGGTTAAATGAAAATCCAAAGTAGGATTAATGGGACTCTTGCAATTAATTTATTACAATTTTCATGAAGTGTTGTGTTTCTTGAGAATCTAAGATCTGATAAAATGTATGGCAGAGAAGATGATAATGGAGGCAAATTGGGGAACACACACACACAAAAAAAAAAAGGGAGGGGGGGAAAAAATCACAGTTAATGATTCCAGGAAGAATCCCAGACTAAGAAACAGAATACCTCATATTCCTTCCCCTGGCTTTAGACCAAGGTTTCTGAGAACTTGTCTACTTGTCAAACATAATCACCCCATTAATACATAAACAGATATCATCACTGTTTGCCACACTGAAAAAACATCAATATCATTAAAAGTCTCTTTTCTAATATCCATCATAGCAATGCAGCAAAAAAAGTGAAATAGTATTGCACCTATTCAATCTCCTTTCCCTTTGCCCAACACTGGAGCTCACTTTATGAACTTGTTTATCAATATTTTGATTAATTTAACTGTGGTGCAGGAAATCTATATTTTTATGTAAATTCATTAAAAATTGTACCAAATAAAAGAACAGATTAATATCAGAATATTCCCTTCTCAGAGTGGGTGTGTACATGAAGAGTTATGCAGCATACTGAAGTGGTGTTGAGCAAATGCATGATGGGACCCATGGGTGGCTCTCCTTGATCAGCCTGCTGATTTGTCCTTTCCTGATGCATCTCCAATCAGACAGAATGGGCAAAACTGTGAGATAAGCTGATATTTTTTGATTTTGAGTCTGCTGGCCTATCTTCTGGATCACATCACAGAAGCTATTAAATACTATTACTATAATGCTGTAGAAAGTCAATGGAAGGGAAAACTGCACTGGAAGTGTGTTGCACTGGCAAGTGTCACTAGTCAAGAGGAAGAATAACCGCTTCCTGCAGTACCTGTTATTCCTTAGAGCTCTCTCAACCATGCTTAGCACATAAAATCTGACAAGATTAGAACCTCAGGTGGTATGGCTTCAGGCAAAGAAGAAATTCAGTTACCTGTCAGTAGTAATAATGAAGAGATGAGTGAAACCACCACAACGCTGTCTCTATCTTTCCTCTGGATTACCTCTCTTTTAAAATGCCCTTATTGAGCAGTTATTCCCTGCGTCTACTGATGAAAGAACACGTTAATGTTGTCCAAAGAAAAAGCAAGCCTTAAATCTATTTTATAGGTTGACTAAGTTTCTTTGAATATTTTTATGACATTTTTACTTTTCTGTTTGCTCTCTTTTAAACTGAGCTATAAAAAAACTAACAGCTTCCAATGTTAGTAGCAGGTATGCGATACTCAAATGCATTCCTTACTTTTCTTTTGAGTAACTTCCATCCTATGAGGTAAACTACAGATTTCAGCTGAACCATACAAATGGTCAGACTGGCCACTGAAACATACGACAGATGCTCTCCCAGAAGGAAGAGGAGGAAGAGAGAGAATGAGCCTTATGCGTTTAGAAAAAAACTAAACTACTTTAATGTAATATTAATAAGAAAATAAAAAGAAAATAATGAAATATATACAAAACCAGAATTGAGCTCCCAGGATGATGATCATGTCATCGGCAGTCACGAGGAAAGTCCCAGACAGACTGGATTCAGTGATGGACAGGAACTGGGTTCCAGCTCTGGATTCAGGAATGCACAGATCGGGATCCAAGACAGACGAGCAGACAGAGCCCTTCTCAGACGCCAGCCATTGAAGAAAGAGAGAGCTGACCCTTTGATCCCTCAGCTTTTATACTGAGCATGGGGCAGATGGGATGGAATACCCTGTTGGTCAGTTTTGGGTCACCTGTCCTCCCTGCAGGTGCAACCCCTCTACGACCCAGTGGATGGTTGGAAGCGGAAGGTTCCAGAAACAAAGTTAGCTGACCGTGCTTGTTATAGCAATAAGTATAAGCAAGAGCCTCTCTGCATACCATTCCCTGGCATCAATTATAAATAATCAGGTCTTATCACTCTGTGAGTGAACAGTGTCTGAACAATATGCTGCTAATTTCAGAGAGTTGAATTAGTTAGAAGAGGCTTAGTTGCAAAGTAAAATTACTGGACAGAAAATTGCTTCTATTTAACCTCAAACCAGCTCCCACTGAAATCAGTCTCATTATTTTCAGGTATTCCAACATCAATATCTATTCCCTTTTAATAGAGACTCTAGACTACTTACTTGTTGAAGCTATGTGAAAAGGCTACAGCTAAACCCTATTGCTTAACCACCTACATTATCATTTTCCAAAAAAATACATATAATGGAGGGAATCTAACTATTTTCAATACCTATATTAATACTATGCATTTTAAACTCCATTTGCACTGTGTTTTCAGATTAAATTGTTTTTGTTTTTCCTAAGTAAATCCTCTCAGAATGTTCTGATTTTTACCCAGTTGGCTGCAAAACACATCATATCTCATAGAAGGGATTTGTTTTTTTGCCTGAAAAAAAGAATAATAGAAAGTAAATTTTCTCCTATAGATGGCTCAATAATCCTAAAAAGAAAAATCAGAATTTTAAATCCTTTAGGATGACAGTATTTTCAATATATAGAGTTTGTTATGAATTTTTGCTTTCGTTATATGCCTTTAATGCAGTAATGACTGACAGGCAGGGAACTGAAAAATGCAATGGCCATATGACTGCTACAGTACATTTTCAACCCTTTGAAAAGAAAGTTATTTTGCAAAAACTAGGGAGAAAGATTTCAAGCTAGAGATCCATTTAACATGTCCCTACAGGAGGTGAAAGGATTCCTCCAGGTGGAATTTGACACATATCTCGTCAAGTTTTTAAATGGTAAATCTGGTCACTTGCATAGCAAATACTCAAAAGATAAATAAGGCACATCTTTGATGTAGGCCTTAAAAAAAAAAAAAGACAGATTGTGGACCACTTAACCAGATGCCACAGGGTCTATGCAGGGCCTCTGTAATCTTGTTTTTGTAACTGCTGCATCTATTAAAAAGGAACAGAGGCCAGAATGCTTGTAAATGAGAACATCATCTTCTCAACACAGCCTTGCTTTTGGAAGCTTTCCATTTGCTTCCATTAGTGAGTGATATCCCTCAGTCATCAGTACGCTAACATTTTACCAAGGTTTTTTTTAAATTTCAGTTTAAGAGTTTCTGCTTTTTTCTTTCTGGTTGGATCCTGGATATATATTTCTGTTATTTCTTCTCCCTGAATTACACAGTGAAATCTGTGATTCTTTGACCTTAAAAGTCAGGTGTAAAAGTGTGAGTCCTTTGCACAGCATTTTGATGGTAGAACTTCTCTTCTAATAGTGTTAGATGAATAAATGTGAGAAATCCCATTGAGATTCAGACTAACATTACAATTATAGCTGTGCTGTGCAAAGCCTTAGCTAAAGCACAGGTTCAAATGTGTTGGATTGTGTCAAAACAGTTTTAAAAGTGTGTTAAACTGATTTATATAAGCAAGCAGAATTTTAAAATACACCTGGTTTAGCTTGTTGGCCATGTGGGTTAATCTTCCCACTCCTGCTTGGGATGAGCAATAACCTTGCTCACAGTGGGTACTCATGAACTGTAGTGTGATTCAATGTCAACAGGAGTACCAGAGTTCAATGCACAGATGTTTTCAAATACCAGTTGTAAAGGCCGTGATTTTAAGTATATCTCTGAATAAGAAGTATAGAATAAACTACTAGGGGTGCACATGTGCATACATTCAAGTATTTTGCTTCTGGCCTGTCCTTAACTTTTAGATTGCTTCAAGCCCTACCCTCTGACTGAGCTCAGCAGGATGATACATTATCTATTCATCTTTTTTCAGGTCTTACCTACTAATAGTGTAAAACATACAGGACAAAGAGGTGCTTTATATATATCTCTGCCCGCACGTTTTTACTTCTCTATCCTGGCATATAATCTAAGGCATAACATTTCTCAAGGTAGTCTTCCATCCAAGCTGGTATTTTAAAAAATACACAGAAAATTTGGAATATTCTGTTAAAGAAATACCTGCTGTGGTACATTGACCTGGGCTGGGTGCCAGACACCCACCCAGCCGCTTGCTCAATTTCCCTCAAGAGGACAGGGGGAGAAAACAAGGTGGAAAATCTCTTGGGTCAAGATAAAGACAGGGAGATCACTTACCTATTACAACCACAGTCAAAACAGACTTGACTTGGGGAAAAGAAAATTCATTTATTGCCGATTAAAATAGATTTAGATAACAAGAGACAAATTAAAACAGCACCTTCGTCCCTTTTTTTCCTCAAGGCTCAGCTTCCCTCCTCCATTACCCACTCCTCTACTTCTGCCCAGAGCAGCGCTGGTGGATGGGGAATGGGGGTCAGTTGGTAACAGCTCCTCTCTGCCACTCCTTCCCTCTCACATGTTTCCCAGGCTCCAGCCTGGTCTCCATGGGCCGAAGCTCTGTCAGGGCATACACACCTGATCTGGTGTGGTCCTCTCCATGGGCTGCAGTGTGGCTATCTGCTCCACCATGGTTTCTCCACAGCCTGCAGAGGAATCTCTGCTCTGGCGCCTGGAGCACCTCCTCCTCCTTCTCTCACCTTGGGTTCCTCAGGGC